>OY829914.1:197740102-197967602 GCA_963691935.1 Nephrotoma guestfalica | reverse complement strand
CAACATTTCCCAAACGAACCAGATTTCTTATATTACATACCGTACAATGCTGAAACCAGATCAGTGTCGAAGGGAAAATTGTGGGAGAGCTACAATTATTTAAAAAAAAAAATTCGTATTCTTAAATCGGATGAAATAGCTCAAAGCGATTATGCTGACGAAGATTTTAATATAATAGCCGCTCAAATTCAGTTTTTAGAAACTCATTTGGAGCCGATAGAAGAAGTAACTGCAGCTTGGGAAAGCACATTTAATTTTAGACAAAAACTGCTGGAAAGTCCGATATCAACCACGTCGATTGAACAATATTTTTCAAAATTTCCTGTCCTGAAAGGAGAGTTTGGCAATTCTCTTATATTATTAGATTTCCGAATAAAATATAAACCTTTTGAAAACAAATTGCTGGAGAACTGGGACAGAATAAGTCAGAAAGTAATCGAAATTGCCGATGCCAAAAATTCGCCTGAGATTGAACTTGTCAAGCAACAAAAGTGTCCAGAGATTTTAATGCTGTGTATATTACCTTTTCTGTTGCCGTACGCTTATCTTAAAAAGAAACAAAACAGCAAACGTTTAAAGTTGACTAAACAGGAAATTTTAGAAAATGTATTTATCCATATAAAGGTACGCGTTTTAAATTATTTCATATATTTGTTCTAAACCTAACCGATTATTTTATAGGATGGGAACTTATTACACGAGAGTATTAAAATTCATATGGATAATTTGAAAAAGTATAATTTAACATTTCAACCGACGGTGGTTTTTGTGGGAGATACTCTCGGTAAGCTAGCATTTGGATCATAACAAAATATTTTGTTATTCAATAATTTTGTTTATTTTCAGATAAGATTATTGCTTCATATATAATAATAAATAGCATTTTATATAAAGCCGAGAATGTCTTAGGTGCTGTAGATTTATGTTTTAAGGCCTTCCAAGTACTGAATGCGAACTATCCCGAAGGAAGCCAAGTGGTTTGGCTATTTATTCAAAAAGTTGTTTATGGAATAAACACTAAGTTCGACCTTGATTTTTTGAGTTTAAACTCATTAATCAATCAAATCTCCCAGTAAAGCATATTTTGTTACTAAAATTTTTAGTAAATTACTAGTAATTGTGACAAATGTCAAATATAGTTAAATTAATATCTAGCCAAAAATGCCCACCTGCAATACGTATCCGATCATTTATTAAAAAAATAAATTGAATTAGCATCCATTAATTAATTATGTGGGTACTTATTTGTATTAATTTTATATTTATCCCAATCAAAAAATCTTGTGCTATGTCATATATATTGTAACAAAAATTGTTTAAATTGCGGTTTATGAGAGGTGTTAGGCAAGTAGTTATTAAATTTCAACGTGACATCTCTACATTACATCGTTTTAAAGTAAGAATTCTTTTTGTAATAACGATTAACAATCGAAATTTGTTGATTGTTCAAACATAATTTGAAATCAATTAAATGTATCTTTTTTGTTTATATAATGAAATATATTAATAAAAATACAATGTGTTTTAAATGTGTTATGGGTGTTCCAATATTCACTTTTCACGTGGTACTCGACGTCTAAGAAACAGCTAGATCATAATACGCGCATAACTTCAGTTAGCGTCTAGCAATATATTTTGTCAACAGGTTAGTTTGAGAGGGTTTTTGTCTTTGAAATCTCTCTACCGCTACAGTGCTGTAGCCGTACAGTTCGAAAAATATTAAAACCGCCTGTATTTGTAGTATAAATAATTGAATTTTTATCAAACGTTGCAATAAATAAAAAATAAAATAAAATTTAGAACGTCTAACGAGCAGAGCGGTTGAAGTTTCTTGATCTTTAAGTTTTTTTAGACATGGAGTATCACCTCACAAAGCTTGTGTTAAAATCTTAAAAATATAAATTCAACTTCATTTCAAACAAGGAATCTAAATGTACCGCCCATCCAGGTCACATTGTAAGAACTGCATATTTAATTTGAGTTCCTTCTAACTTTTAGATATATCAAAATGTAGGTAAAAGTGGAAATCAATATGTAGATTAGATTCTGTTTGTCAAGTGATATCATGACAATTATGAGGTTGAAGATGGAATTCTAAGCTAGTGAATCTTCTCCTATTTCGTATTTTTCAACTTATTTGTCACACATAATCAGTTGCACTTTTTTCTTAATTAAATAAAATGCGCAAACGTATACATTTATATTTTTACCAAATAATTTTTAATATTTATTTGGTAAGCACTATAGTTTTTTTTTACTTTATAGAGTCCTGATTAGAAGAGTTGCGATTATCAAGAAAAATTTATCATATTTTCTATATTGATGTTTGGACAAAGATAAGTAGGTAAGAAAAAATATAGAGATAAAAAATCATATAAAAGCTTATATTATTATTATTATTAAATATTTTCTATTCTAGCCGTTTGCCGTGAAACTTCGGAACCAGAAAAATTTTGCAAATAGTGAATGACAAAATGAAGTGTTTTCAAGTAGATTGCGATTACATTTATAATAATTTTAGTTCTTACTTAAGTCATATAAATGTATACCACAAATTTGAAAATTTATTTAATTGTAAAAATTGCGATAAGGAACGCATTTTCACAAATCTAAACTCTTTTAAAAAACATATAATTAAACATTCAAAAGATTTTGTAACAATAGACAGGTTACCCAGCCAAAATAAAAACGACAATATTTCTCCTAGTACTACGAGTACTATTACTAATTATAATGAACAAGAGTCCTGTAGTGATAACGGTTGTAAGACAGTTTCAAATACTGTTGAACTGGGTGAGATTTTGGGCAAATTGAATTATGACCTAGTAAAAGATTTATATAACATGAAAAGCATAAATAGAAAAGATGTGCAATCCATTATTAGTATGTTAAGTAATTACAATAATGATATGCTGTCTCACATTGAAAAATACTTGAGAGATAATGTAGAAGATAACGGGGTTAACGAAACATTTCGTAATATTTTAACTCAATATAAAACATCATTTTTGAGCATTTCAACAGAACATAAAAGAAAAAAGGAATTAAGGACAAAATGTTCATATGTTGAACCAAAATGTGTTATCATTGGGGAACGTGTGGATAGCAGTAGAGTTAACACAAATCTTTTGTTGCAAACTGTAAACGTAGAAGCAGCGCTTAATCCTATTAAACAAATTTTAGAAAATTTTTTTATAATACCAAATATGTTGCATTATGTGTTGGATTACCTAAAAGTTTTAGAATCTCAAACATCCAATGTTAGCAGTTTTATCCAAACAAAATTCTGGAAAAAAAAGATAAATGCCTATAACAAAAATGACATAGTTTTACCATTAATTTTGTATTATGATGACTTTGAAACTAATAATGCTTTAGGTTCTCGTACTGCTTTACAAAATTTGGGTGCCGTGTACATATCCCTACCTTTTCTCCCGAAATCATTACAATCTAAACTGGAAAATATTTTTTTAGTAATGCTATTTCATAGTTTGGACAGAAAAATGTATGGAAATTCAGTATTTCAACCCGTTGTAGATGAATTAAAACATTTAGAATCAACTGGCATTGAAATAAATAAAAAAAATGTGTTTTTCTTACTAGCTGCTTGTGTAGGCGACAATAAAGGACTAAATGGTATGTTAGGGTTCACAGAATCGTTTTCCGCACATTTTTTTTGCAGATTTTGTAAAATGCCAAAAAACGAAACACAGAATTGTTACTCACAGTCTACCGATTTATTGAGAAACCGAACAAATTATATGGACGATTTATTAAAACAGAACGTTTCTGAAACAGGCATCCTAAGTGCTTGTTTATTTAACCAACTACAAAATTTTAATGTCACTGAGAATTATTCAGTTGATATTATGCACGATATGTTGGAAGGAATTTTAAATTTTGAAATAGCATTAATTTTAGATAATTTTATAAATACTAAAAAATATTTTTCGTTAGAAGACATGAACAATAGAATACATAACTTCGACTTCGGTGATTACAATAGTATTAACAAACCCCAATGTATATCTAAGGAGCATTTAAAAACTCATAAATTAAGATATTCATCTTCTGAGACGTTATGGATAGCTAAATTTCTCGGCGTTATTATAGGGCAATTTATTCCAGAAAACAATGAAGAATGGCAAATGTTTATTCTTTTAAGACAAATTGTAGATATTGTGCTTCAAAATCAAATAGATTTTACAACAATAAATTATGTAGAGTATTTAATTTCGACTCATCACAAATTGTTTCAACAACTTTTTAAATTACCGCTTCGCCCTAAACATCATTTTTTATGCCATTACCCTTATGTAATGAAAAAAATGGGTCCCTTGAAACAATTTTGGAGTATGCGATTTGAAGGGAAGCACAAAATATTGAAAACAATTGCAAGAAATACTAGTTCTAGACGAAATATTTGTAAAACCATTGCTCAAAGGCTTGCTTTAGCTAATGTCAAAAGTAAGGAAATAGAAGTCAATAAGTGTAAATTTGGGAAAAAGGCTACGGATGGAAGTTTAAATTATTTTGAGTCAGTCACTATCAATAGTAAAAAATATAAGAGGAATAGAATTATTCAATTAAATAGTGTTGAAAGTGACGAACCGGTATTTTTTAGGATTAAAGGATTTTTACTTAAAGAAAATACGAGTAACATATTATCGGTAGTTGGAAATCGATATGAAATACAATATTTTGATTTTCACAAGTACGCTTATGTTGTGCAAGAAAAACATGATTCGGAAATGAATAATTTTGATCTTTTAGATTGTAATGTTAATGAAACTAATTCATTAAATGATTTACAATCTCACTTAAACATTTTAAAATTACAAAACATATTATATTTAGTTTCATAAGTACATAACGTTATTTAATTTACTTACTATAGTTGATCGTTTTTTTACAATTTTTTGAATTTAATAAAAGAAAATTAAAGGATATTGTTAAATAATTTGTTTTGTATATTATATATAAAATTTTCAAATGTTAACATTGAGCTTGAATTAATTTAGATAATATGAAGATTTAATTTAAATTGTAGTAGTTTTGCTTTAATAAATACAATGTTAAAATTTTATTTGTATTATTATATGAATTATATTAAACTCGAATAATAACTTTCAAATTTTTTATTTTACTTTTTTGTACTAATAATTTTTAATTTTATAAATAAAATATAAAATCATCATAAATACAAAAATAAATGAGTTTAATTTAAAATAATAAACCAAGTTATACGGAAAAGAAGAAGTGTACTTTAAGTTGTGGTAAAATATGCCATTTAAAAAGGCGAATTAAATTAAAAAATATTGGAAAGCATATTATTCTAAACTGTTGCAATCATTGTGACAAATAGTAAGTATTGCGATATTTATAGGATTTAGTGTTATTTTTCGTAACAATTGCTCCAAAAAACATTCCAATTAATTCAAAAGTATTTTGGAGAAATTACCAATACTCTAGCAGCAATTACTAAATTTCAATGAACATTTTCCTATACGAATTATGAAGGGTCATTCTAAAATGTTAAGTATTTCTATAAATAACATGCAACATTGCAATATTTATGAATCGTAGTATTATAACTCATGTGAAGTACACTAATAATAAAGTATAAAAGCAGCTATAAAACTTAAATAGCATTACGATTTATATGGAAATCAATCTAAAATCTTATGTAAATTAAATCGATAAACTTTGAAAGCACTACAAAAATATATTAAGAAGATTGTCAGTATTAAGGGACAGATTATTAATCGGAAATGCATTTTTTCCATACTAAATAGAAAACTTCCATTTCTAAAATGGTAAATATTGCGTAACATAATATTGTATTTTATAATTTTTGTGGTAATAAATTCAATTAGCACTTTTGTATATTAACTTTAATTATAGGACTTTTTTTAGAATATGGCATGGGACGCTTTTCTATAACAGCCCACAATCCTGTGGGCTCCTATAATTTGTTGATATGGCTCCTATATTTTTTTTTCCGTGCACCCATGATATTTTCAATATTGATTTAGTATCCGTAGAATCCCTAAATTCTTTTTCGTTTGCAAATATATCAATTGCCGATTTACATTCTGCAATTTGGGAAGTTAAATCGCAATCCACTGGTCTAGATATGGTTAGTTTAAAATTTGTTAAGCGTATTTTTCCTAATGTATCAAGATACTTGTTACATATTTTTAATTTTATTTTAACGACCTCGTTTTATCCTGCTCAGTGGAAGTTGAGTAAAATTATTCCTGTTCCTAAAATTAGCAATCCTTCTGAGCTTTCCCAATTCCGACCTATTAGTATTTTAAGTTCTCTGTCCAAGGCGTTTGAATTGGTAGTAAAAAACAAAATTCAATCTCATATTGATAGCTTTAATTTGCTTAGTATTTTTCAATTGGGTTTTAGAAGGTTCCACGGTACTACCACTGCTTTACTGAATGTTTGTGATGATATTTGTCGTAGTATGAGTAAAAGAGTAATGACTTGCCTTATTTTGTTGGATTTTTCGAAAGCGTTCGATTCAATTAATCACCAAATTTTGTTTAATAAGCTTATTTCGAACTTTAATTTTTCTCTCTCTGCTGCTAAATTAATTTTAGACTATATTTCGGGTCGCTTTCAGGCAGTCTTTTTTGACAATTCGTTTTCTGACTTCTTACCTGTCTCTTCTGGCGTTCCTCAGGGGTCGGTTCTTGGCCCTTTATTATTCTCAATGTACATTAATGACGTTGCATGTTCGATTCGCCATTCTTCTTTTTTTCTTTTTTTTGCTGATGATGTACAAACTTATAGGAGTAGTCGCTTAGATAATGATTCCATTAACTCTAATATTTCTCTTATTAATGAAGATTTGGTAAGAATTTATAATTGGTCACTATCTAACCGGCTCGCTCTTAATGCTAATAAATCTCAGTCTATTATAATTTATAAAAAATCTATAGATACTTCCTCTTTTCCTGGAATTTTTCTCTGTGATTCTTTAATTCCATCGTCTAATACAGTTAGAAATTTAGGGTTAATTTTCGATAAAACTCTAACTTGGGGTGATCATTTGATTAAGGTTAGCAAACCGGTTTTTGGAATGCTTAGTTGTTTGTATAAAGTTGTTTCGTTTTCTGATAGTAATTTTAAAAAGCGTATGTTCCTCTCGCACCTTCTTCCACATTTTCTATTTGGGGACGTTGTTTTGTTTGGTATGCTTCAGGAGAGTATGAATATTCTCCGAAGATGTTTCAATGCTTGTACTCGTTTTGTTTTTAGTATTAGGAAATACGAACCCATTTCTCCCTTTTTGAATTTGATTTTGGGTTGTAATTTAGTTGATTTTTATGAACTTCGCGTTTGTCTTTTTATTTTTAAGCTTCTCAGGACAAAGCAACCTCCCTATTTATTTAATAAGTTATTGTTCAGTAGGTCTTATTCTTCAAATTTACGTTTACTTCCCCCTATAAACTTGTGTAGGTCTCTAAATACTTCGTTTTCTGTTAGAGGTATTTCTCTTTGGAACTCTATTCCATTAGATATTAAGAGATCGGCGGCGCTTAAAAATATTTTTTTATTTATTTATATTGTTTTTGTACTTAGTTTGTAAGCATTCACTTCTTGCAGTATCCTCCGTAACAAATGAGCTTGAGCTCAACATGGAGGGTATTAGCATGGAGTGGATTTGTTTTTTGAAAAAATCTGAGGTTTTTATGCCTAATGGAAGTATTTTTTTGTTGATGTTCATTTATTATGCTTCCATATGTGCTTTTCCTCTACTAAAATTGTTATGTCAATCTATCAATAAATAAATAAATAAATAAATAATGAAACAAAATCTGTTCACGTAAATTTTATCAACAAGATGGTCAACTGGATATCAGCAGAACTGAACTCTCAGCAAATTCACTATGCAAATACGGCAAAATATCTAGGCATGACCCTAGACACGAAACTAAAATCGAAAGAGCATGTGAAAAAGGAAAACGAAGAGTTAAACATCAATTACCGAAAGATGGATTGGCTCTTAGGATTCTGAGCTAATTCAACATAATAAATTGCTACTAAACCGGCAAATCCGAAAACCTGTATGGACTTACGGTATTCAGCTCTGGGGCTATACAAATAAAACCAATATCAATATCATCCAGTCATTCCAAAGCAAAGTCCTACGTGGAATAGTAAATGCACCGTGGTACATAAGAAATGACAACCTCCAAAAAGATCTGAAGATGGATTTCGTCAATGAAGAAATAAGCAAACATGCAAGAAAACACATGCAACGTATTAGTCTACACCAAAATGCTGAGATACGTCGTATGTTGGATGATTCAAACCCAGTAAGACGGCTGCGAAGGAAGAAACCGCATGATCTACTAGATCCAATCAGGATCGACTAAAAATATAATAAAACTGTAAAGGGGACTAGCCAAAGGGCTGCAACTCTCTAAACAAGAATATAAATTATGAAAGATTACTTACTAGATGATTTGTATATTAGTTGTAATAAATATAAAAAAATGTGTTCAACTCTGAGACCTCGTGACGTGGAAAATGAAATAAAATGATGACTTTACATACATACGAGTATATAGGTAGGAACAATTGACTTTTATTATGGTGGATACGTAATGTGGTAAATAGCTTTTAATAGCAGTAATTTAACAATAAATGAAAAAAAATATGTTGGAATTAGCATTAGAAATATCGAAAAGTGAAAAAAGCGAAATAGGTCATTAGTATTAGGATATTTTGGATGAAATCCCAAAATATTACAAGCTATAAAACTATAAAATATAATATCCCAAAAATAGTTTTTATTATTATTTTCCAAATTATAATTTTAAAATACAATATATTTTATTGTTATATGATCATCGTTTGTACAACAATCGTGTTTTTATTATAAAAGGTATGAACCTTGTTATCCACCCGATATACTCGCACTTATACTAGGCTTAAAACGTCAATTTATAAATTTTACTGGATTCCAGGAAATCAACTATGTTTTTAAGCTTACAATGCATTGTTGTTGTTATTTTGTAATTCCTGATTTCACATAAAAAAAATTTATATTCTATTATCCTTACACATAGTTTGAAATGTACAAATGCAGCATTCTACTGTGCAACATAAAAACGATTATTTGAAATCAATGATACGTACAATGGCAAAAAAAAAATTGAAATTCATGGAATAAAAGCGTCCCAAATTATACACCACCCAACCAACCAAAAAACATCCACCGAGAACCAAAGTTGTATGATAACATTATACTGAAACTATTATACATAGTTTATAATATGTGATGTAATAAAACTGCCAACAAAAAATAAAAGTTGTTGAAATCTTTCGAGGGCAAGTTTTTTGTTGTTTATTATACGAGGGGGGTAACTAAAAAGTTTGCAGATTAAACCAAAATTAGGTATAGACGGAAATTTTGATTGGTTCACTCGTTTGGTTTATGTTTATATTACATAATATTATGTTCCAGATAATGATTATTTTATGATGTTGTTTATATTATGAGAGCAATAACTTTATTTTTGCACATTGATTTTTAAAATAAATAAAGTTTTATTGTGCGACAGTTAATCAGAAAGCTGAAATACGTATGAATACTAATGATAGTGAAGTTTGTCCTAAAAAATTTGTTATTTTTCCTATTGGAATTTATTTTCAAAATAAAATTATAAAATTGGACTAATTCTTAATGTTGTGCCGTTGAATATAGAAATATCTACAGATTTTAGCTGACATTTTAGAGAAGGTAAAGCATATACCTATTCCTAAGATTTAAGTAAAGTATATTTTTGAGTTTCGTTCTATTCAAAATTATATTTGGAAATTGAGCATTTTTGACAGGTTTCAAATAATATTCCAGCCAATTTTGGAGATGTCCACGGAGTTTCACTAACATTTTCAAATAGGAATTCGGTGATAATTGTATGTCGCGAGCAAGTGTTTTTGATTGGTACAAATTGTTCAAAGAGGGTCGAGAACGTGTTGACGACGAACCACGTCTAGGACGGCCAACAACATCAACTGATGATCAACACGTTAATAAAATCAAGGAATTGGTGGTCGAGAATAGACGATTAACAGTCAAAGACCTTACTGGCATCGTTGAATTATCGGAAGGATCAGTGAAAACCATTTTCATAGATCATTTGAGCCTAAGAAAAGTGAAAGCACGATTGGTTCCAAAATCACTCAATTTTTTGGAAAAACAGTGTCGCGTTGACGTCTGTGAAACGAAGCTTTCCGACTACCAGGATGTCATGAAACGTATTATAACTGGTGATGAGTCTTGGATCTATGCTTACGACCCGGAAACAGACGATTAATCGGCCTAATATCATGCCAAAGGTGAACCGAAGCCGAAAAAACAACGTCAAAGCAAGTCAAAAATCAAGGTGATGTTGACAGTTTTCTTCGATTATCGAGGTGTGGTGCACTCCGAATTCCTTCCGACCGGCCAAACTGTGAACAAGGAATACTATTTGAGTGTTATGCGCCATTTGCACGAAGCTATTCGTAAAAAGAGGCCGGAATTATTGGTCGACAACTCTTGGTTTTTGCAACACGATAATGCACCTTCTCATACTGAATTGGTTTTACGTGATTGTTTCGCCAAAAATTCCACTCATATCGTTCCGCAACCACCATATTCGCCTGATTTAGGTCCGTGTGACTTCTGGCCGTTCAGCAAACTCAAACGACCGCTCCGGGAAAACCGTTTTGAGTCAATTGAAATGTCAAACGCCTTAATGTCAAACGTGAATCGCTACGCGCATTGGAGGCTTTTCCCGAAATTGACTTTAACAACTGTTTCGAGGATTGGAAAAAACGTTGGCCCAACTGTATTGAGGCCGGGTGGGGGGGATTACTTTGAGGGGGACGAAATAGATTTGGAGAAATAAATAAAGAATTTTAAAATTATGAACAAAGTCTTACTATTTTTTGCCCACAGTATTACAAGTCCTCGACAAAAAAATACGATTTTATACCGCCGATCGTAGAGATGTCCACAGGTTCTCACCCACATTTTCAAATAGATTACTCAATATTCTACCGTTATAGTGATTGGCATCCGGTTCTAATGGGTTTTGCTATGCCTATAATAGAATTCATGTTTTTATTCGTACTGCCGTTACCAGAGATGTCCACGGAATCTCGTATTTTCTGTCTATGGAGCGAAAATGGGTTAATTTTAATGAGTCTATCAATGATTTTCGAAATTTTGAAGTTTCGTGATTTTGACAAAATATTACGACAGTGAAGTTTCTAACAAAAAATTAACAAATATACATATATGATTCCAATTGGATTATTAAACTTCTTTTGTGCATTAGTGTTACACTGTAAAAACGTATTTTTTAATGAAACAGATATATAAAATCAGAAAGAGATGAGAAGTGCTATCCCTTTCCAAACGATTATCCGTTTCCGATATTTTCAAATTGGAAACTTATAAAAAAATAGTAAAAAAATCCACGTAAGAATAAATTTATTACAATGAGTAATTTTTTGTAACTTCCTTTATCTTTAGATTACAGCTGTGTACCTATCTTAAATTTTGACAAACAAGGAAAAAAAGCGTTAATATTAAAATGTCCATTTACCACGTCCATGTGGTTTCCCCCCTTTTCAATTTTTTCTTAAAATTTGTATGCCGAAGTCGATTTCACCTGTTTGAGTAATTTATATTTTGACACATAACGACTAATTTTGACTAAAGGTTAAAATAGCCCCATGTACTAAGTATTAAACTGTCTACATGCCATTTCTCAGTGGTCTGCCCAGCTTTCAATTTTTTATTTAAATGTAAGGCATACCCATTTCACTTCCCTGAGTAGTTTATATGTCGACTAATATTATGAGGATCACAGGGATTCATCTAACACGTCATCAGTAGATTACAATATCACAATGTACCTCAATTTTAAATTTTTCATCATCCTCCTGATGACGTCTTAGACGAATCCCTCTTATCCTCAGAATCTTAGTAGACATTAAACTGTTCAAACAGGTGAAATCGTTATGACATACAAATTAAATAAAAATCTGAAAATTGGGGAGACCGCTGGGAAATGGTATATAAACGGTTTATTACTTAGAACATGGGCCTATTATAATCTCCTGATGACGTCTAAGAAGAATATCTGTGATCCTCATAATCCTAGTCGACATAAAAACTACTCAAACGGGTGAAATCGGTATGCCATACAAATTAAATAAAAAATTGAAAATTAAGGAGACCGCTGGGACATGGCATATAAACAGTTTAATACTTAGTACATGGGGCTATTGTGATCTCCTGATGACATCTTAGAAGAGTCCTTGTGATCCTCATAATCTTAGTCGACATATAAACTGCTCAAACAGGTGAAATCGTTATGCCATACAAATTAAAAAAAAAAAAATTAAATTCGGGAGACCGCTGGGACATGGCATATAGACAGTTTAGTACTTAGTACATGAGGCTATTATAATCGTCTAATGACGTCTTAAAAGAATCCCTGTGATCCTTATAATCTAAGTCGACATATAAACTGCTCAAACAGGTGAAATCGTTATGCCATACAAATTAAATAAAAAATTTAAAATTGAGGAGACCGCTGGGACATTGCATATGAGCAGTTTATTACTTAGTAAATGGGGCTATTGTAACCTTGTAACCTCTTGATGACGTTGGCATGACACATTACAACGAAATCATGGTTAACTCGAAACTATAGATATAAAACCAGTAGTCTGTCTATGGTATTAGAAGAATTCTCATTGCGCTTATGATATTATTCGAAATATAAGCGACTCAAACAGTAAAATCTTCATGTTATACATAATTACGAGTATTTAAAAATTCAGAAATCGGGAGGACGTTATAATATGGCATATGGGCTTATTAGCTTTTATCACTTGAAACTAGTTTATTAACTTGATAGCATATTATAACAAGCTTTTAAACCACTCAAACATTTTCACGCAAAATTCTTATTAGAAATTAGTTAACAGTGTAACACTAATACAATATATATGTTATTTGTTAAAAACTGCACGGCCGTAAAATATTATTATTTCCGTTTACAAGATTTTAGCAATTTTTCCAATTGGATTTTAAATTAACTTTGCACATTTTTATGTGCTTTTATGTATTTAACTAATGTCTGCGATTGCTCCTGGAGTTGTCCACGTGCAGAGGCTTATATTTTTTGACGTTTGATATTAGCTTTTATGCATTCTGGTGATAACTACCTAATTTTCTAATGATTAAAGATTTTTCGAATATTCGATAACTTCAGAATTTTGTACCGTCGATCATAGCCTATGCTTTCAGACAACATCCAATTTTAATTTTGTACTGTTGAGTTAAGATGTGTTTAAAGTTCTTTCAATTTTATGTAAATGACGATCGGCGGTATGAAAAAGAGAAATTTGTTAAAAATCTAAAAATTTAATTTACCAAAACAAGTTTCATCATAAGCGAGCAATGTATTAAATCTATTAAAACGGGTTCGTCACTTGGTTGGGAATGTCAATTTTAAATCAATTGGAGAAATTGCTAAAATCTTGTAGAAGGAAATAATAATATATTTGTCAACATCACGGAACTTCAAAATTCTTAAAATCATTGTTAGACTCATTACAATTGACTCATTTTCACACCATAGACAAAAACTATAATAAGTTGTCGCAAAATGTAGACGAGATTCATGGACATCTCTGGTAACGACAGTACGAATAAAAACATGAATTCAACTATCACGATGTTTTAATAGTAAAACCCATCATAATTTTATCCTATTCACTATAGACTCAGTAGATTGGATCATCTATTTGAAAATGTTAGTGAACATCTCCAAAATTGGCTGGCATATTATTTGAAACCCGTCAAAAATGCTCAATTTCTAAATATAATTTTCAATAGAACGAAACTCAAAAATATACTTTAGTCAAATTTTAGTAATATTTATACGCTTTACCTTCTCTAAAATTTCAGCTAAAATCTGTGAGATATTTCTATATTCAACGGCACAACATTTAGAATTAGTCCAATTTTATAATTTTATTTTGAAAATAAATTCCAATAGGAAAAATAACTAATTTAACAGTGTACCTTTTTATTAATTTTTTTAGCACAAACTTCACTATCATAAATACTAAGTATTTAGAACTATGAAACAACTGATTGATTGGAGTAAGATCCGCACAAGAACATAATGGGTTATGTAAAACCAAAAGTTGTTGCTTACAAATATAGTAACATTTTATTGATTGATTGATTGAACTGTAGAACCAAGTACTGAACAGGTGTCCCGGATAACGCCGGGCCTATTCCTACAGCCTGTATTTTTTAGGACGGAACGATCTGGTTTCAGACACCTAGCGATCATACGGCATAACACAATACTAATCTACTTCAAATCTACTAGAGGAAGGAAAAAGGCTTAATAGGTTTAATGGATATCGAGGGTGTTGATCTTTAACAATTGCTTCTCTAAATCTGCAACCTGAAAAAAAATATTATTATTTCACGTGCGTCTGGAAATTCCCTGAAATATAATTCTACATTAATCGTTTTTGGCCTCCTCAACAAAATTAATTGATTTGATCGGCCCAGCTACAGACACCTAGATAAGTCGATAGTTAGTAACATAATGGCAACACAATTTTAGTCTCCACAATCAGCAATTAACATTTCACATAAATATTATTATTTCACAAGCATCTGTAGATTTCCTGAAATTAAATTCTAAATTAATATTTTCTGCAACTCAACAACTTTCTGAAACCATATAGTTATTTAAATTATAACGGGTTTTGTTTAAGCCCGATAGAACTTGAAATTGTAAAAAGAAACACAAAAATCAATACATTGCATTAATATTCGAAAAAGATTTCTGGCATATGGGCACCGCGGCGGTGCTTGACGAAACGCTTTCTGGACATCCAAGTTTGGGCCACTTTTTCGAGCACTGCTTGCCGTATGTCACGAATAACACGAACAATGCTGGCCTCCAAGGCGTCAATTGTTGCTGGTTTATCATCATAAACTAGTGACTCCACGTAGCCGCACAGGAAATAATCGAGAGGTGTCAAATCGCATGAAATTGGAGGCCAATTGACAGGTTCATTTCTCGAAATCAACTTATCGCCAAATTTTGATTTTAATAAGTTCATGTTTGCGGCCACCGTATGGCACGTAGCGCCATCCTGTTGAAACCACATGTCGTCCGGATCAATTTCATCCATATTTTCAAAAAAAAATCATTGAGCATGGTGCGGTAACGATCTCCATTGACCGTAACGCGATCCCCGGCCTCATTTTTGAAGAAATAAAGTCCGATGATGCCACCAGCGTGTGAACCGCACCAAACGGTCTCTTGTGGATTGGTCTCACTCCATATGCGGCAATTTTGTTTATTAATAAACCCGTTAAGCCAAAAATGAGCCTCATCGCTGAACACAATTTGACGATAAAACAACGGGTTATTTGCACACTACTCTAGACCCCCCTCTAGACCCTCCTGCACCAGCTGGATCTTGTACGATTGTAGGCCAAGATAGTTACGCAAAATTTTCTATGTAGTGGACGGACAGAGCCCCAATTCCTGCGAACGACGACGAATTTACAGCTTTCGTTTACAGCGGCGATGTTCTGTTCAGTATGCACATTTCTTCGACGTGTTGTTGTTATTGCATCCTCTAGAGAGTATGTGATACAAAATCTATCCACAGTTCGATGGATGGCTTGCTCAGATGGACGATTATGTGCGCCATAAAATTAACGAAGTCGTCTATAAGTTGCGCGAATCGGCAACTGATTTTCAAAGTAAATTTTAATAATTTTTTTCAAAAAAATTAAATTTTTTGTTTTTTTACAATTTCAAGTTCTATCAGGCTTAAAAACACCCTTTATTAAAAATCACTCTAAAATCCATAAGTAATTTAACCCTTGAATTGACCGACCAAACAGCATAATGATTAAAACTTTGGCGTTTGGATCGCAAGGTACCGGGTTCGAATCCCGATAAGGGCAGGATGCAAAAGGGATTTTTCATCATCTGATTACGATCGATGATGAAAATGAACACAACTATGACCCCCTGTCGGAGTGCACAACTCATGGGCCGACCCATCTTCCCTGTCAGTACTATAGGCTGACATAGAGCTATGCAATGTGTAAATGATTTTACGTAAATCGGACCTATAGCCGTACGTCCACGATTTGACAAGCAATGCGTAAGGTAGGACGGGAAAAGGGAACCGTGAAAGAGTTGGAACTTGGGAGTGCTTCGGCCCCAGAACAGATGGCATACATTAAAACATAAAAAAAACCTTGAATTGGGCAACCCACGAAATAGCAAAAATAAAAAATTAAATAATTTTTTTTTTCAAATAGTTTCGCAATATGAGTGAGGCATTCCAAATACAATGATTCCTGGAAAACTATTAATGTTATTCAATGCCAGATTAACTACCGGATTGGATATTTCAAATAAATTTAGATTATTTCGAAAAAAAATGACCTCCTAATTTGGTCACCAAAGAAAATTTGATTAATTACCAAGTATAATTATACCGCATAGGACATTTTTATGCCATGCATGGAACTTACCATTTTCCTCAACCAATCGCCATCAAACTTGAATTGACGGTGATTGATTGAGGGATAACATAATGCTTAATGAACTAAGCCGTCTCTCAACAAATAATAGTCAAATTCGATGTGCGTAGCTGAATTTGAACAAAATTTTGGGATGCGGCCATAGTGAATGGAACCAGGCCGTTTTCCAACCGATAATTCTCTAACTTAGTTTGTAGAGCTGGCCTAGGATTCTAATAAACTAACATCAACTACAATTCGACTATTGGAACCAATGGAACCTGGCCATATCCCAACCAACTATTGTCAAATCATGTATACAGAACCGTTAAAAGCAGCAAATAATAAATAATAATAACGCCTATCAATATATCCCTTTGAAACCCATTGTCCGTACAGAGGGACATCGAATTTGTATGTGGCAAAGAATAGGAACAGATATGATTACATTCGTGAAGAAACTTCTCATAAAATGTGATAAAGATAAGACATACATTTGATTACAAAACTTGAGAAATATACAAGAGGATAACAACTTGGACTCTTGAACGAAAGGTTATTGAACAGAAGACAAGAACAAACCTACCAATTAAACAGGATTTACTTAAAGCAAGATAAGACGGAAATGCAGACAGAAAATTTACAACTATTAAAATAGAAACACAAAAAGTATGCTGATAGAGGGACTAAAGAAAATTCAATTTTGAAAGATAATGAGTAAGTCAGAATTCAGACATATACTCGAGAATGGATTGCAGGTACAGTGATCTTTAATCGCTGATTCCGCTGATTTCCGCTGACTCGATCAGGACGAGTAACTAAGTCGTTGTCAAGAATAAACCTATAACACAGGTGAAAAATGTAACGATACTCTGTAATGTAAAAACCCACCTAAGCCATGTAAAACCGCCTAAAACTATAGAATCATATACTTTGAAATAAAGTCCTTCAGCCTTCCATGATATAACCTTCGTTTCACAAAAGCGCCTAAATGTTTACATTTTTCGCGTAAACGCCTAAATGCTGCTGTAGGTAACAAATTTGATACAATTTGCAAAACGGTGGCGAAAACCAACACGAACACTTGTTATTAAATGATTATCGTTAATGTTGATTTAAGGCTAAAATTAATATATTTTAGGAGCCACGACTCCGGCATGTCCTACAATAATTTCTTTTATTTGTAAAAATTATAAACAGGAAAAATTAATCATTTCTGATTTAATGGTTATTAATCTTTATGAAATTTATCAGTATTGGTGATTGGGCACGATCAAATTTCCGATTACGAATCAACTGGCGAGTAGTTAAAGGGGGCGTTCATTAATGATGTCACATAATTTTTTCGAATTATTTACCTCCGTCGCCCTATGAGAGAGGGGATGTTAATAAACACCACTAAGACCCACCGTTGGAGTGCAGAGTTCAGCGCCGACCCACCGTCCATGTCAGTGTACAGCTTGTCATGGAGCTTGCAATGTACAGGTGGTATACTACTGTAATGAGTGTGGTGTGGTGTGTGTGCGTGAATGAAAAGGAGGTATTAATTGACCTTCAAAGGACATTAATTCCATTGAACAGTTAATACTTTCTTTAAAAAAAAATAAAGTATGTAACAGTGTGTCATATTCCATTAATTCGCCTCACCCATGGTCACGTCATGTGAAAAGTAAAAAAGTAAAATGACTACAATTGTCATCGTATTTCATATGATTACTGAGCAACCACTGTAAATAAAGACGTCAATAACGGATAACAACATAAGGCTTAAAAATGAATCATAAACTCTAAAAAACATGAACTATTTATTTTATCTCTCGAGTACATAACCTGTCGTTTGCAAGCCTTTTGTATTTGAAAACCTTCAACAAGTTCTTCAAACAAGACTACAACAGAACCAATTATTACTAACGACGATAAACCAACTATTCTCTCCTCTGCTTCTCTAACAACAAAGGACGAGACAAATGTTCAAGTTGAGATCAAGAAACAGATAGATATATTCAATTGAGATCTGGCAGGTCTATTTAAAAGGAAGGATACTGGGCAACTCAATGACGATCAAATAAAGCGTAGAAAATAAATTAAACATTTATTATTGAACCAGCTCTCGACTTAAAGTTGATATCGCGGTTCCAGGTGATCTACATATAGAAGAAATCGCCAGTTTACTTGGACCTAATGAAATGTTTTTCTCAAGACAATACGACAAGCTAGAGTACCTTTGGGATTGCAGCAAATGAACGGGTGTCTGTTCTCATGTATTTCGAGTATAGAGCTAAACTAATCCCATCTCTGTGGCTCTGCTTTTATCGCAATTCATTCTGAAACGCATTCATTAGCATTGGTTGCACTTCATCGCTTTTTCTATTCATCATTTCATCAAATATAATTTAGATGTAATTTTTATTGCAACTATTGCACCTGGTAGAAGTTCCTTTTATAGAGTTGAAAGAAGAACGACTCCATTAAGCAAATAACTCTCGGGTGCTGTAGTACTTTAGTAGAAATTTGGAATGAATCTATTATTGATGGATAGCGACGTATGCAAATATGTACAACTGGATGCTTCTGAAATAGATGCCAATTCTCTAAATTCGAAAAACAAGGAATGGTTTACGGAACACGTCAGAACGAGTTAATATTGCCTTCAAATTGTGAAATGTTTTACAAACTTCTGTTGAGTTAAAAGTATTAGATGCGAGACAAGAGCTAAATTATAATTTTGATCCGTTGTTCTAGGCTAAAATACTTCAAACGAATTCTTCCTATGATATTGCCGTAATTCTAAACTGCTCAACATAGACAAAATTCGTCTCACTCGGATTGTGACCAAAAAACAACGAGGGATGATGGAAATTTTAATTCAAACAGATCAGCTTGATGTAGCAGAATGGATCAACGAAGATGATTTAAATGTAGAAAATTTAATTGTACCAAATGAAAATGAAGGAAATACTCCAATGCCTGTTTGTACAATTGTATAGTCCTTGGGCGGACGCTAAGTGTTACAAGTACTCGCCCCTCTCTCCTCGTCTTAATGTATGGCAAAGAACGTTGCAAGTAAGAGTTGAAAGTATTTCTAGAAAAAGTTATATGGAAACACAAATTCATAAAACAGCTGCTGTAAAATAACAAAGTGTTCAAGACGCTTAAAAAGTACTAACGTTGAAGTTGCCTTAAACTCACTGTGTTCCGAACGGGAAACAAGAGGCCTATTTTGCACACCACATCATTTACGAAGCTCGATTAAAAGAATTCATCGATACATCTATGGTCGCAAGTTCAAGATCCAGATTGACCATTAATGGCAGTTGGCTATTATTGGATTAAAGGAAGACATTCAGATGTATACTGCTAACCGTTTGCAGTAATACGCCGCACTGCTCTTGCTCACACACGATTGCACCATCAATGGCCCAGCCACGAAGAGCTTTGTGTGAGCAGATATTATCTCACGGTTAATTGCAGGTCAAGCGGAACCGGATAAAGAAATTGTCATTAGGAGATTGAGAGTCGTAGACTGTATCGAGGGATATTTCGCAACCGATAACGAACATTTGAGGTCCTGCAGTACGTATGCGAAGCATTGATTTAGGTTTCCTATTTCATCGAGAATGGCTGGCCGTGATCACATATACAAATAAGGAAGTGCAAAATTTTTCGCTCGGCGAGGAGAACTATAGCTATCATAATCACATTCTTTCTTAGATGCACCAACGTAACCCAGAAGTTGCTCGCATGAACCTGTTGGCAAAGAGCAAGTTGTATTATCAATCGATCAACGAAGACGTGGACAAACTGGCAAGCTCTGTAGAAATTGCACTACAAACGTAAAAACTCCAACCAAGTGCACATTGCAGTCATGATCAATAGTGCACATTGATTTTGGAGGAACCCTAAATGGTACCTGGTGGTCAATGACGCGATTAGCAAGTGGAAAAAGTTTTTAAAATGCAATCACCAGCGGCAGAAAAGTGGTCGCCCGCTTAGAAGACGATTTTTGATGGGCATCGATTCACTCACATTCGAATAATGGTCAGGCTGAAAAATAAAATTCGTTAAATTGTTGAATACCGGATCAGACAGCTAAAAGGAGCCGATCATATTTTTCGCAACCGTTCGCCGCAATGGGACGACCGATGAAAATGAAATTAGTCTGATGTGTAAACTAAGAATTAAACATCCAATCAAACACGATACGAAAATTGAACAATGATTCTAGAGGAAAGAGTTCAAGGCTGTTGAGGAGGTGTTGGCTAAAATTTTCAGCAATGATAAGTTGAAATGGTTACTCGGACTCATTACGAAGAGATGCAGTTTGGCAAACTATCTGGCAAGAGAGAAATTAAAAATGTGTCCCACAACAAAAGACGATCCACCTTCCTCTATGACCGCGGAAACATTTTACTGGATGATTCGCAGGACGAGTCACTTGACGGGGCCAGAGAATATGCGTAAAAGAGATACCATAACCACGTCACACGATTCGAGCTAATGCCAAATGAGTCGCAATTAGAAATCAGTCTTTATTTTTTGTTATATTGAACGGAATTGGACGGTCGCAATAATCATTAAATAAACAATTCAATGTTATACCGAAACCATATGTACGCATCTTTCCACAGGATCCCAACACTAGTAAGCTCAATTATAAAAGTTAATTAGCAAATAAAAAATAAACGGATCGATTGTGTTGGACATCTCTTATTTGGTATTGGTGCCGTACTACAAAATGTTATTATACATACCAGGCTGCCGTGTAGTTGGACCGTATTAGCGATGAGCGTGCTCCAAGCTTAAGTAAGAAAATAATTAATAAGCTCTTTGCATTCAGCTAATCTTAAGATGATGGCCCAAACCACATGCACTACATTTTCCTTTTTCGTACTTTCATACATAAATCAATTTAACAGATCAGTTAAAATTTCAAAAAAAAAAAAATAAACGTAATAATTTGCCCACATCGTGTGTCTATAAAATGTTGTTGTGTATGAACAGAAATGGTAATGTCAAATCAAACACATAAAAATTCATTGAATTGCTTTATCGTTTAAACATTTCCTTTTTAAAATTGAAAAATCCTTAAGTAAAACGAAAAAAAAAAACGAAATGGAATGAAAAAAAAATTAATAGTCATTTCCTTTAAAAATTGAAATACAAAATCAAAAATTTTCACATCACTTAACATGAATAAGAGAAATGTCATATTATTATGGGTATATATGTGTGTGTGTATGTCTGTGTGTGTGTAAATTTTCTTCATCAAACCTATTGTTATGTGTTTGAATAATGTTCTTATATTTGAAGAAAATGTATTATGAGGAGGAAAAACAAAACCGACGCGAACACAAAAACTCAAACCAGTTTCATCTTGGTGTGTTAAATTTTTTTTTTTTTTGCTTCTTTCAAGAATCTTAAAATGAAATATATTATTATGACAAAAATCATTTCGCTTTATTTCGATTTTATGTCTAAATAAATGATTTTTATGATAATTTATGTAATGTACAGAAACGAATTTCAAAGCAAATCTAACTTAGTGGCTAAATATATTATGTATATGAAATGCGAATGTAATAAGTTAGTTGATGGCATTCTTGAACATTTTCTGCAGGAGGGATACATTTTTGTCATCTCTTAATCCACAACCATTTTTAACGGTGTGCGTGGATATGTTCCAAACAGATGTGATTTATTTCATTTTTCGTATTCTGGAAATGATGAATACGTTTATTACTTGTTCTCGGAGAAATAGATTTAATCTAATTAAAATTCTTTGAGTGCCGTGTGTGTGCAAGGTGTGCACGAAAGCGGAAATTTAAAAATTCAATTTGATTGAATTTTCCATTTTTCAATTTGATCATGTCGTAACGGTACTTAACGAGTTCAGTTTACTTTTATGTGTTCAATTTTGTTGCAAGTTTCGTTTGTGTGAGCCAAGTTTAATTAACAGATTTATTCCGCTAGTTGGGTCGTTTTCCGCTTCAAGTGACTATAGAAATCGAATATTTGTATGAGCAAATTAAACAGTTGCCATGCCAATAAGTAAGTTGAGGCGAAAGAAACGATTAAAAATTGTCATTTTACGCCGAGTGAAATTATGAGGTGAAGAAGAAACGGCATAAAATACACCGGTTGTCGTTAAAAGAGACAAAAAATACATATTCGATATTTTGGCAAACCGCAGCCATAGTAATTGAGTCACTTGAAACGACAAACGAATTTTGTAACTCGTGTTACTGGTTAATTATTTACAATTGTAGGAGAAAAAGTGGAAACACGAAAATCAAGATGATCATTCTTCTCTTCTTACATAAGTTAAAATAAGGAATAATTTTATGTAGCATCATAATCAAATTAAATTAAGCAGAACAAATATACTGAACGTATGTGGAAAGTAATATGAATTGGTTGAGCTTAGACAAATTCGCAAGTACCTGGATCTTATGTTTATAATTTGTCGTGTCAGCAGACACTGAATTTTAGTAGTAGCATATCCGTAGATGGATTTAATGGTCGAGGTGAAACTTCTTACTTAAACATTTTACATAAATTAGAAGATCCTAGTGATTTTTGGTTGAAATCGGTCCACCAGAATTGACTGCTTCCAAAAGAGCTTTTCCGCTGTTAGTCCATCAATTATCTCACGAAAGTCTTCATCTGAAAAATGTCGATAATGCAGATGTGGTTAAAACCAACACGAAACGTTGACAATGAAGGTGTAAATGATCACAATTGAAACATCAACAATGAAATGTCGATGATGCAAATTGTATCGATAAAGAAGATTATCTTCAATATTAAACTGAAAAAATGCCGGCAATACAGCTTTAAAACTAACAAATCAATCATCAATTTTCCAATAGAAAAATGTCAATAACAGACATTTTTACAATAGCCATGCTACAGTGACGTTTAACTGATGAAAGGTTTGTATATTAAGATTTTGGCAGATGAACGCTGATCTGACTGAACCAATTTGATGAACTACGACCCTGAGTAGAATTTTAATATATGCTTGGACTGGATTTGATGAGGTTATAGATTTCGCCGGTATAATTGTTCAAGGTTTTGTCAAATAACCGGTGTCTGTCTGACTATGAAAACTTTGTAAAATACGATTCTTGGTAGATTTAAAGTCTTAGTTTTAACCTTCCATTATGAGAAGTTGCCCGAAACACCAATCTGACTATGTCGAGCTGATAGCCCATGACCGTAGGTAAATTTCGATTTTATGCTTGTAGTGATTCGGATGAGGTTATAGGGGTGAAATTTTCAACATGATTTTGATTATAGGTTTAGGGGTAACCTTCTGATGAGGTTAAAGAGTTGGATTTTTTCCTCCACGGACTATTTTGTCGTCAAAAGATGGAAAAATAAAATTTTCACCTCTATAGCCTCAATAGACTCACCCCTAATCTACAATCAAAAGTTACCTATGGTCATGGGCCGTCGAATCGGCATAGTCAGATTGGTGCCTGTCTGGCAAAAATCCTCATAAGACTCACCCCAAACCTATGATCAAAATCTACCAAAGATGTTAAGTAATCGAATTGCCATAGTCAGATGAATGTCTATTTGAACAAATCTCACCCCTGTATTCTCATCAGATCCACCCCGAACCTATAATCAAAATCTAGTTACTGCCACGGGCTATCGAATCGGCAAAGTCGGATTAGTGTCTATTTGGTCATTTATCGACCGAAGGAGGAAATACAAATTTCGCAACTATAACCACACTCCTACCTAAGGTAGGCAGGGGGGGCTATCGAATCGAAAAAATTTATATTTTACCCCTATAACCTCATCAGACCCACTCTAAACCTACAATAAAAATTTACCTATGGTCATGGGCCTTCGAATTGACATAGTCAAATTGGTGTCTATCTGGCAAAATCTCGAATGATGGACGATTTTATAGACAGAAGAAGCAGGAAATTAACATTTCCCACCTATACTCCCCACCCAAACCTATACTCAAAATCTATCTATGGCCATGAGCCGTCGACATAGTTAGATTGGTATCTATCTGGAAAAAACAATTTTATCTAAAAATACTTACGTTTTATCGGCAAAGATTAATAAAGATTTTATAAAAAACTTGAATATAATCAAAATTTCACCCCTTTATCCTCATTAGATCCACCGAACCTATAAATAAAATCTATACTTATAGCCACGGCTATCGAATTGGCATAGTCCGATTGGTGTCTATCTGACCAAATTTTGAATTATGGACGATTTTATTGACAGGAGAAGGGGGAAATTCAAATTTCACTCCTATAACGTCATTAGACTCACTCCAAACCAATAATCAAGATTTGCTTATGGCCATGTGTCGTCGATTTTACATAGTCAGATTGGTCGAATGATGTACGATTTTATAGACAGAAGAAACAGAAAAGTAAAATTTCACTACTGTACTGTCCTCCAGTTTCAACATCCTAATAAGTGTAGTTCTTGATTGACGTCAGCGCGGTCGGGGACTTCTTCTGCGACCCACACCGGCTGGTTGTTGATTGAACATAATTAAGTTCTAATAGTTTTACTTACTGGTCCGAAACCGAGTCATCAGATCCATGAAAACCTATAATCAAAATCTATCTATAGCCGTTGGCCATCGAATTGGCATAGTCAAATCGATGTCTGGCATAATCTTGAATTGCGCACCATTTTAACGATAATTACAAACCGATGAATGCTTGATAATTATTAAACTTCTTTATCGACAATTTTCGGCTTTATGAAACAGATATGGCATTTCAACCCTATCAGAAAATCCCCAAACCTATAATCAAAATCTACTTTTGGTCAAGTGCTATTAAATTGAAATAATCAGATTGGCCAGCAAAATTTCGAATGACGAACTCGAATTTTATCGAAAATACTTGGGGATGATCAAAATTTCACCTCCATATTCTCATCAGACCTACTCCAAACCTACAATCAAAATCAACCTATTGTAATGGGCTATCGAATCGGTTTAGCCGGGTAGGTGTCTGTCTGGCTAAATATCGAATGATGAACGACTTTATTGACTGAAAAAGGGGAAAAACCAAAATTTCACCTCTATAACCTCATCTATCGTCATTTAAAATATATATGTGGTCACGGGCCATCGAATTGCCGTAGTCAGATCGGTGTCTGTCTGGCATAATCTTGAATTGCAAATTTCTTCAAATGAGACCTTTTCCAAACATAACCCTTTTAACTTTAAGTTTTAACAAATGTTTGAAAGTTGGTCTAATGCTAATCTGTACACATAAAACAATAAATTAATATCGATATTTTAATTTTATTTGTTGTTTTGTTATTACGATATGTTTTCGGCTGATTTTGTAGGTTAAATGTCTTTCGGCTAGAATATTTCTATTTAATATATAATTTTTTTAACTTTCGGCTGAAGTAGTCGAGACACTATCTGCATTATCGCTTTTCCACTCTGATTTTTGGTACAGAGGCTCACTGCTAACGCCATAACTCAAATTCATTGCCAGCTAACACGATAAATTATAAACGTTCGTCTCATACATATTCGAATTGGTCTTACTACAACCAATTTATTTAGTCAATTCATATTTCATGATGCCATATAAAATATGTCCTTTTGCCCACTAACAATTGAATTTTACTCGAACTTACTATTTTACTTTACTATTTTTAAAACGCCTAAAGTATGTAACGGAATTAAACCTAATTCCGTTATCAACCCATCCCAACAAAATCTATTTCCTCATCGGCATGACCTCGAAGATAATATCTTCAACTACATTCCATTCAAGCAAACGTCATGCCAGCCTTCTACATTTCTTCTTTGCCTTTATTTATAGTGGTATCATATGATTCATTCACTTTAGAATTTTTCATATGTGCCACAGTTAAGTAAACGCAGATATGTACATCAACGTAATTTGATTACGTTGCCTATGTACATAATAAATGTACTTGATCTATTTATTATGTGAATGACAATGACCAATGCAAATATTGAAAAGCATTGTGGTTGTTGTTGTTCGAACTTCCTCAACGGATGAATTGAAGAAAAAAATATTTGCGCGTGGATCGAGTCAGCAAAATCGATGTCACGTTGCTGTACAATTTTCATAGGAATTTTTGTGATGAGATCGCATAAAATTTCCTATGAAACTCAAAATAGGTACAACATTTTTCTTGCTTGGGACAGTCAGTTTTTAGATAGACCAACGTGTGGTCGATAATTTTTGTGTGATTAAAAAATAGATATTGGGAAATAAAATAGTGTACTTAAGTTAATGAAGTGTTTTTGTGGTTTTTTTTTGGTTTTTTTAATTGTGGATTTTGTGTTTTTTTGGCATACGGATTTACCAGTTTTTTTTTTGGTAAGTACATTGTTTTAGTGTTACTAACCTAATAAATAAAGATAGTGGGTTGACGTCGGCTGCCGGCGGAAAGAAAATTGTTAACGCTAAGCGGCTCTTTTTCTTTCTGCTGCCATCGATAGCATACCACTATCAACTCCCTACTAACACCACCTTTTAGGGCCTATGGGCCAGTTAGTTTTTTTAAGATTAGGTAGATTAGGGTAAAATGTTTAGATAAACATTTTACCTATACAACCACGGTCAGTTTTGCCCAAGCGATGGGCTGGTAGGCTAACCAATACTTCGGGGTCCGATACCCCTACTTTTCCTTTTTTTTATGTTTGTTTTTTTTGATGCGGTTATCTAGGCTGTTACCGGTGCATCCCCATCCTCACGACCGATTAACCTCTCCCGACTGAGCTACGGGTTAATGCCGCTGGGGATGAATACAGGTAGCGGCAAAAATCTATGAAACTGGGTTAACTTTAGCAGTAGCTAAAGTTCAATCCGTTTCAAGTATAGTTTTTGTACAGAAAATTTTTCAAAAATAACAACAAATTTTTGCTGACTTTTTCTACCAATAAAGGTCGATAGTGCAGTTTATGCTAAATTTTTGCATAATATTTCGCTTTATCTTTTAAACCTTTTAAAAATATAAACCATTGATTAATATTATTGAACTATTTTATTGAAAATTTCAGTGGGCAAATCTGCATTGTCGACATATTTTGTACCAGGCGGACCTTAATGAGGTATTAGCAGGAAATTCGACCAATCTCGAGGGATAAATAAAATAATTGTTTAATGTTAAATATGTTAAATAACTATTTTATTTCTTCCCCTTGAATTTGGTCGATAATGCAGTTTTAGCGCATATAAATTAAAATGTACTAGTTAATTCTAAAAGGTTGTTATTATGAGGTCTGTGAAGTTAGTCCAAGAATTCATTAAAGAAAAAAAATTGTCTCAGGCAACACTGAAACTGTATTATCATCCCAGCCCAGGATTTATTTATAATTTATGTTAAATATGGTAAATTAGCGTTTACGGGACTTTATGTTTATATTTGTATCACAATGTAAGCCTAGTGCTAAATATATTTTCGTTTAATTATTTTTGAAAGTAAATTCATATGCGGTCTGTGAACGTGTTTGGTTTTACGAGAATGAAGAATACGTATCTATCGCTATTTCTATCGTATAGCGGTTACATTTTTTTATATGTATCTGTAATCGAGTAGAATATCGATAAACCATCTTCCAATATTATTTGAGTTCATATTTTGATTTTAAAATTACGGCTAACTAACAATTTTTTAATATTTAATATTTAAAATTTTTATTTTCAAATTTACATATGGTCTTCGGTTTTTTTCATAGGTAGTGCACATCATGCCTTATCGATATCAAATGAGATCGTTTACGACACGTTAGGTTCCCATTAATGATTCATTTAAATTAATTATTCATTCACGTATCAATCTCAACATACGGTTGACCTTAGGATTTTTTTCGTAGATAATGACCATTTTGTTGTAAGGAAATCAGAAGAGATCGGTGACTACATTTTAGGTTCTTAGGGACCAAAAATTTAGATACGAATTTAATTCATACAGAAGATTCACAAATATTTTCCTATACCGCCATCTATATACCGCCGAATTCTAACATATACGGTTGGTCTTCAAATCTTTTCATAGGTATTATGAATATCATTTTTTATCGATACCAAATGAAATTGATCACGACATTTTAGGTTCCATGGAACCATTTATTTAAATCTACAATCCACACTTTAAATTAAATGGTCCATCCCAGGATCCTATAGCGGCAATCACAGCATACGTATGGGTTTGTATTTTTTTTGTGTGTAGAAATCAGGAAAGATCAGTAGCTTCATTTAGGTGTATTATTAAATAAACTTTCTTACCAGAAGTTAATAAAAAAATTACACCAAACTTGGTTTGGCGACGGCTTAGTTCTATTAAATATACATAACCCTTAAATTTTCATAACCCAGTATAGTTAAGAAATGGCTTAGAGTAATTTAAAATGATAAATTTCCACAGGCACGACCAAAATTTATATAGATTCCTATATTCATCATGCAATCTGAGTTTCACCTCCTTCAATTGAGACATGACTTAGTTCTATTGTAAAACAAGACACGCCATACATTGCCGGTATCATGAACCGTTGCAGTAAATTCCTAACACTCGAAAATCCCTTTTTTAAATTGTTTTAACACTCGAGCCAATTTTTTTTTATATGTGGACTCGGACCCCATCTGAGAAGAACAATCTCAACAAATGTCTCAGAATTTGAAACTCATCATAATCGATTCTTAGCACTCGAAAACCCCTCATTCATTTTAATAAAAATCGTTCGAATTGAAAAAATCTTAAATAAATTTTCTGAAAATCAGGACTTATCGCAATCCATTCCTGGCAATCTCAAATTAGAAATCCCTTATCAACCGCAATTGTTATGAGAATCGTTCGAGTCGAAAAACATCAAAAAAATGGTCTCGAAATAACCTCTAATGAGACCAGTAGCCATCGCAATCGATGTCTGGTACTCTAAAACGTCCTCTCAGCTATTTAAGAAAACCGTGTGACCATAAAAAAAATTAAAGAAACGAACCCGGGCCTACCAACCTACATCAAAATCATTTGAGGCGGAAGACTATGTGAAAAGAGACCAATCTCGTAGCATTAATTAGATAGTAAATGCTGCAAATCAATATTGTAACTCATGACAACGAAAATTTTGAAAAGACGCGATTAACGAAAACATACGACATATCATCGTAAGTTAACGCAACCAGCACAACATGACGCAACATATAATTAACGCAAAATCCAACGCGAAGCAACTTAATGCAACATAGTGCAACAACACGCAACATGTTGCAACGTCACGCAACATTCTACAACATTGTGCAACATGACGACCATAGTGGAGGATCACACAACATTCAACAGCACACAAGAGCACGCAACATGACACAAAATTTTTTATCGAAATCGTTCAAGCCAAATAAAATGTTAAAAGAAAGTTCCAAGCTCAACCAAAAGCCCCTTTTGTATAAGGACCCATCGTAATGGTTTTCTGGTACTCGAAACCGCCCCCTCCCTTCTCATCAATTTGTATTGCATTTATTCGAGCTAAGTTTATTTTAAAAATGGGACTATTGATTTTGATCGCAAAATTAATTTTTATCAAAATTGTTCAAGACGAAAAAATTAAAAAAACCGGGCCCCATCGAATAACCCACTAAACGAAATGTCCCCAAATTACCGTTCATCAAAATCAATTCCTGGCAATTTTTATCTAAAAATAATGCGAGCCAACAAAAAATAATAGAACCCGGCACCAACCGGATCCAATAAACGACTTTTTCCCGAAATCAAGATCCGTCTCTAGTGGTTTGTGATACTCGAAAACTCCCGCTCAACAATTTTTAGAAAATCCTGCCAGCCGAAAAAAAACAATTAAAAAACGAAACTGGGCCTCATCGGACCACTCTCTCAAAGGATTTTCCCAAAATTAGCACCTATTGAAAAAAATAATGAAAGAGATCCACTGGGATCCACTGGATGTCACTCTCATCGATTTTGCTCCTAGTTTCTCGTATTTGAACCTCTCTCATTTTAAATTTTTTTATCAAAATCGTGCGAACCAAAAAAATATTAAAAACTGAACCTGGGCCCGTACCGGATGAGTTTCTAAACGAATTTGTCCGAAATCAGGACACGTCGCAATCGATTCCTGGTACTTGAAAAACCTCCGTCAGAAATTTTCATGAAAGTCGTTTGAGCTAAGAAAAAAAGAAAAATGGAATCCGGGTCCCACTGGAGAACTCTCTAAATTAATTTTTCTGAAACCAAGATCCATCGCAATTGATTTCTCGAAAACCACCTTTTAGTTATTTTCACGAAAATCGTTAGAGCTGTTTCCGAAACCCTTGTACAGAGTGGCTGACACGAAGTGGTACCAAAACAAAACGTCACAGAATTTTTATTTTTTGATGAATTTTATTGAATCAAAGTAAAAAATGTTCACAAATATTTAAATTTTCGAATTGCACTAGCAGTTTTCGATTTGGCCACCCTTAGCCGCGATTACGACCTTCAAACGCCCTACAAAGCTATTGCATGTAGCACGAAAGTGGCTCTGCGGTATTTTGGCCTATTCCCGGCGAAGCGCTTGTTTGAGATGATCGACACTTTGGTATTTTTTGTCCCAACCTTGCTTTTCAAAATACCCTTAACCGAGAAATCTAGCGGATTTGCATCCGGTGAATTTGGTGGCCATTGGGCAGTGGAAATGAACCGCGGAACGTTGTTCCTCAGCCAATCTTGATTGACGCGCGCTTTATGACTCGGCGCCGAGTCCTGTTGAAATTTCCAGGCTCTGCGGCCGAAATGTCTTTGTGCCCAAGGCTTCAACGCTTTCTCCAACACATGATCCCGATAAATTTTAGCATTTATATTGATGCCACGGCCCAAAAAAACGAGCGATGAACGGCGGGCCAAACCATCATCATCGGCGGTGCTTGGTTTCGGGTGGCAATCCGTTGGTCCAAATTTTCAGTAGAACGGCCGGGCAAGTAAATCCAGTCATTTTGCTTGTTCACATATTGCTCAATAACGAACGGTGACTCATCGGAGAAAACCAAATTCGGCAAATCGCCACTTTTGTGCAAGCGTAACAACTCCTTTGTTCTTTCTACTCTAACTTTTTTTGAGCATCGGTGAGACCATGCGTTTTATGGAATTTCAAGGCCTTTAGTCCAAGATGACCTTTCAGTATGTGCTGCATTCGTTCGAGCGAAATCACGAGCCATTTTTCACTTTTAATATTTTATTCCGCTGGGATGTTTTATTTAGTGAAAAAAGAATGAAACAACACGAACAAAATGCATAAAAATTTTTTGCTGCTAATTATATAACAAAATAAATTCTCTTTTGTGATGGTGCGGCCATTTGCGGCGAGTAGCGAAATCTCTTATTTTCCACTGACATGTCCGCTATCTTATACAGCATGTAAAACATTCCATTGTGTATTCGTCATACGTTTGGAATTAGACATTCCACAAACGACATTACGCCGTATTTTGCATAAAGCCTTAGGTCTTAAGGCTTGTAAAGTTCAGTTAACACAAGAACTCAAGCCGGTCGATCACCATAAACGTCGTATCTTCGCTGATTGGGTCCTTCAAATGCATCAAAATGATCCGGATATTCATCGAAAAATCATCTTCAGTGATGAGTCCCCGGAGGCTGCATTAATAAGCAGAATTGTAGCACTTGGGCCTCAGAAAATCCAAGAATGATTGTTGAGAAGCCTCTCCATCCTCAACGTGTCACTGTTTGGTGCGGTTTTTGGGCTGGCCTTACTTATTCGAAAATACGGCTGGTGCAACTGTTACGGTGAATGGATTGCGCTACCGAGCTATGATTAATGATTAATGATTTGTAGCGCAAGACGGCGCTACGTACCGCATAAGCAACGAAACAATCGCAATTTTGCAAAAAAAGTTTCCGGTTATTTCTTGAAGAGGTGATCACAATTGGCCACCGATATCTTGTGATTTAACACCTTTAGACTTTTTCTTTGGAGTCACGTGATAGATAAGGTCTATGCCAATGCCCCACAATAGATCCAAGACCTTAAAGATGGAATTCGTAAAGTTATCTAGGATATACAGCCGCAAATATGCGAATTGGTCATGGCAATTCATGAAAAGGATATGGTGTTGTAGACGTAGCCGTGGCGGTCATTTGGCTGATATCGTTTTCAAATGTTAATGGCATACCTTCTTCTTTACAATGAAATAAACATTCATTGATTTCTCTCAAAAAATACTCGTTTTTTAATATCAAAATGAAGCCTCTTATTGGAATACCCTTTCTATATAGACGAAAAAAATTGTAAAGGATTTTTTAATTTTACTTTCTTAACGATTCGCCAATTCAATAAAATGTTTCTGTTAGCTAAAATAAAGATATAAGTTTTTTAATTTTGAGGAAATGGGGTGAATGATTTCAGGGATTCTGCGGTTTCAGTTGTGTTCCACCGTCACTTACAGCAGCTGTTCATGTCCGTTTTAGTCTGAAAACTCCACGCCCATCACCGATTCTAGCTAGCGGGTCAATGGCTGCTATTCGGAATAACTCCGATGGAGTACTAATGGAATTCCTTTCTGTTAATGAAACTGGCGTAGTCTGCGGGTTCGGTGTATCATCCAATTTTGAGTTTAAAGTTTTGCGCCTTTCTTACAGTTTCACTCATAGGCCGTGCCCTGTTCATCACAAGTTCTCGAGATATTCAATTTCTTAAGAAAAACCTAAATTCTTACTATTGTGCAGGTTGTTAAAGTATTTATTTGACCACGTGAATCTCATTAGATGTTTAAAGTTCAATTTAGACCCTATTAAAGTTAGCCGAAAATGTTCAGCCGAAAAATGTCGATAATGTAGATTCAAACTAATCAAACGAAAATGACAGCCGATAATTGTCGGTAGCATGTTCATCGAAAACTCCAGGAGAAAAATGCCGATAATGCAGATACAAATTTTATGTCGGAAATCAATTAATTATATTACAAATTTTTATTTTGCTGTTCCTAAAAAACAACTAAAAAAATTAAAATAAGAATTTTTAATTCGAAACATTTAAAACAAATTACCCAAAGCAAATTTTTCTAAGTGTTTTATTAGATGTTTGAGGAGGTTAAATGGGAAATGCATGTATAGTGACAAGTCCAGATAATATTTCAAATAAAGTGCCTTCTATTGAATATCATTTTAAAAACGTAAAGTCAATTTTCATGTTGGAAGTCCGGGAAAACTCAATTGAATATATCGCACACACAAAATTTGAAAATGTCTAAAAATTGACCATTTAAAGTGTCATGGCTGAAAATAGATTCAAATGAAAGGTGTTTATGATGCCCACATGTGGAAAAAATTGCAGGTCAATTTTCATGTCAGGAGTTCGGAAAAACTCGATTGTTTTATCGCACACACAAAATATGAAAATTTCTAAGAATTGACCGTTTAAAGTGTCATGGATTCCCTCACCTTTGTGTCAGTGTCCTCACCTATCATTTGAGTTTATTTCCAGCCACGACACTCTAAACAGGCAATTTTTAGAAATTTTCAAATTTTTGTGTGTGCGATATATTCAATCGAGTTTTTCCGGACTCCCAAAATGAAAATTGACCTGAAATTTTTGAGGTTTTGCTTTAAATATTTTTTCGAGTTGTCTCAGTGGTAAAATAGTTTTGTATTATAGTTTTAATGCATTTAATGCAACGAACTAAACATTTCGGATTAAAGAAAAATTTACTGTTTAACACCAAATGTATTTATCTAATTTAACGACATTTTTAGGCTGGCTATGTATACGAATCTGTCTTACCGACTTTTACTAACGTAAATAATCCTTATTGTTTTCAATCTGCACTATCGACCTTTTCGGCTGGTAAACATTAGTAGTTGTAGTCGAGACTGTATTATCGACATTTTTCGGTTGATTGACTTTAGCGGTTACTGATGATTCTGCATTATCGACATTTTTAGACTGGAGCGAGTCGGCTAACTTTAACAGTATCAGATCTAGGTGATAAACATATTAGATCTCGAAATATTCAATTTCTTAAGAATATCCTTAATTTCTTACTATTGCGCAGATTATTAAAGTATTTATTTGACCTCGTGAATCCCACTAGCTTTTTAAATGGTTTAAACGTTTGAAAGTTCATGACGCTCTCTGACGAATTTAATTTATGCAACTTCCTCCATCGTCTGCATCCGTCCATCTTTATATGATTGTAACACAAATACAATCTAATTTAATATGCGAAGATCAAAGAAGGTGGGCAATTGAAATAACAACTTTATTGATTAAAGGTGAAGAAAGTCTAGAATTGCGTGCAAATTGAATCTTAAGAAGAAATACGTTAACCGTGTGGACATCCGGTATTAAATTAGAAATTTCAGCGATACCATAGAATCTATGTGAGTTGATAAATGAAGACCACACGACAGGAATGAAATCTGGCTCAGCAAAAACCACATACAGAATAATCAGCCAAAAATAATGCGGAAAACATTTTTTAGTACTTTTTTATTTCAACAGAATTTCTTTTATAAAAATAAGTACTTTTGATCAAAATAAAGCAGAATAAAATAAAATTCCAACATAAGTGCTTGTTCTCATTAAGAGACGCCACCCGTTGTAACTATTAATAAAGAAAAATATTAAAATCTTTCGACATAGCTCCAAATTTTTTTACAGTGACAATCTTTTCGTAGGTAGGTAATTAAATCTTTATTGGATCTGCCTACGGTATCATTTTGATTGTTAAATTTAATAATAAAATACCCGTGTTCATTTTTGATATCAAAAATCAATTGATACAACTAGGGTCTTTGTAATTAAGTAACAAAAAAAAAATCAAAAAACAAAAGCTGGGCAATATAAAATTCTTTCCTTTTAGGAATTAAATTAAAACTCAGCGTTACCTGTCACTCATCATTAATAAAATTTAAATTTACCAATTCAATCAAATTCATCCATCCATTTCAGGTATCTTTCGGCCCCGTAAATAGAAGAACGGCGCACAGCAAAAAATTTGACCCGAGCAAAAAAGGTTGAAATTATTGTTGATCGCGTTACATACACACATCATACACTTACCTGTAACGAAAAAAAAAGGAAAATTTTTATGCTTTAATAAATATTCATTATGTTATAACGTAAAATATTTTTGAAAATTGTTTATTATTTTTTAATTGAAATGAAAATTTATTTAACAAATATACACATAGGTAACGGTATAATTTTTTTTTTTTTTTTTTGGGGAAAGCGATATTATCATGGATCCTAAATAAACTTTTGGCAATAAAACATTCCAAATTAAAAAATTAAATATTAAGGTTAAACGTCTTTTTATAACACGTCTTTACACCAGAACAGGGGGGGGGGGGGTATATATGGTGTGATGTAGTGTGCGGTTACAAATATTTTACGATGTACGTAATTACAAAAAATTAATTCAAGTCATGTACTTTATATCCAATGTATGAGTACGTACAATTTTTTTTTTTGTGTGCAAGTAGAAGGGTGCTGTACAGAATGCCAAATACTGTACCTAATAAATTTTGTGCTTTTTCTGCTCCGCATAATATATACGGTTTTTGCTGCTGCAGCGATTTTTAAATATTATGAAAATAAAAATTGAAAATCACTCGACGACATGGTGGAACACCGAAGCAAAAAATAATTATTCGTTCGAAGAGTTTAATTCTCGTGAGGCTGTGCGGCCCCATAATAATTTAATACTAATATTTTTTTTCATTTTAATTAACTTGAATATCGAAACAAAAGGAAAAACAATTTTTTATTCGAAATCAAAAAAGCTTCAACTGTTTTTAATCCTCATTGAATTAATTTGTGTGGGTGGGTTTTGAATTTTAAATTTTCGATTTACAAAAAAAAATTTTTGATTTCCTTTTTCATGTAATTTTTTGTTGGTTGGTTGGTTGGCTGGCTGGCTGGCTATTAATTTTGGTTTTGATTTGGCAATGAAAAGTGTAATATTTGGTACATAATAAATAATCATGAAAGAGGTTTTTTAACGAGCTGTACACGACAATTGGCTGTTAAGCTTTCTAACTGAATATTAGTTTTAATTTGCTAATTAATTGAAAATGATTAATTTCACGCTTCGATAGAGCATACATTAAAATATATTAATCGTATTCATACCGAGGCTATGTGGTAGTGGTACATAGCTTGTGTTTGAATTAACGTATTTTACATTATCGCACTCGAGTACCTGGCACCAGCACAATATTTCCCTGGAGACGACGAGTATACTGGCTAAAAATTGCTTGGTTGATAAACGCAAAACTGATGTCCTTAAAGCTAGCAGAACTCATCCAGCAGAACATTACAAGATTCTATGGATAATTATAGGCTCATAATCGGCTAATTAAATGTTTTGAAACAAAATTTTGGGTTCCGTTCCTTCTGCTAGCCGAAACTATTGGTTTGGATAGCTTTAGAAAAAACTAGCAGAATCCATATCAAAAAATGATTTAAAACATTGGACAATTAAAGCCTAATTTGTAAGAATATTGCAAACGAAATTTCTGTTTATTTGATGCATGTGAAGTTACTGCTAAAGTTTTACTAGTAAAAAAATTAGCAAAAACTTCACATGTTTATACAGCAGTGTGAAGTTTTTACTAAGTCTATGCTAAACGTTTATATGTGTTGGTGCATATCAAAATAATACCTGAACAAAGCGGAAACTAACGTAACTTACATTATTTTAACTATTTTGCAGTTATCTTTAAAAAAAACCGAACGAAATTGAAATATCATTACCATTTCATTAATCAATATTCACTAACACGAATATTGCGGTTAATAAAAGTTTTACAAAAATAACGATAAAATCAGTATCCGAGGCAGATTAGTAACAAACACTACACACTGAACTAGATAAGGAAGAATTATTGAAATCAAATGAGATAACCGGAGAAATTTTAATTCATACTCGGGTAAACTATGTGTGGCAATATACTTGGGGGCAAAAATACGCACATTGATCAATTTTCAGCAAAAGTTCAAAAATATCAAAAATCCAATGTCTGTTTAATTATCCAGAATGCAGATTCAAAGTCTGTTTCAGCACCTATCCAGTGGTACTTTTTTGTACTTATACCGTGCGAACAAAGTGAATTTTGAGGTCAACATCTGAAGTACACGTTTTTTTGTGAATTTGTCAGCATGAAAATTATTAGTAAAAATCGAATTAAAACAAGGAAATCAGCAAAAACAATATTTTTATTAATAAGGTGCATTCTCTTCCCCAGCCCGAATAACAGCTTACATACAATGTTTCTATGATTTCACCAAAGTTTTAACCAAATCTTGAAGTATCGCCTCCCGTTCGTCTGTGATCGCCTGTTGCAGGTCCTGGAGACTCATTGGAGCAATAACTTTGGCTCGAACTCAATTTTTCAGTTCGTCTCATAAATGTTCAATCGGGATTGAGGTCCAGGCGTCGAGCTGGCCCCTCCATCATAAGAACATCCACTTATTGAAGGTACTGGTACACTAGACCAGCCATATGCAGTCTCGGATTATCCTGCATGAACAGGAAGTTTTCACCAATAAACTCGGCAAAAGGTACGACGTAGTCCTCGAGTATTTCCTCAATGTACCGTTAAGAAGTCACTTTACTTGATCGGCGGCCAGTATTCGCTCCAGAGATGAACACAAGATCTGTCTTCGCCTCCAGTGACATACCTGCTCAGAACGTGCACGATCCACCACTATACGAGACACGTTCTTCAATACAACATTATGAAAATTGCTCTCCTGATCTTCTGTACACTCTTCTTCGTCCATCGTTGCCACGTAAACTCATCCTGCACTCGTCAGAGAACAGGGCTTTTCTCCATTGTTCTTCTGTAAAATCCAAACGCTCTCGAGCGAGCTGAAGGCAGCCTAGCCGGTGGCCTGGGATCAATTTCGTATTCTCAATATCAATCTCGTATCTCTGCTACACTCGACGAACGGAGAATCGGCTCAAATTTAGTAGTCGAGCCACTTCACTTTGGTTCTACTCCGCATCAGTTAGTGCAACCACTTGAGCAGCTACCTCTAGTGTGACACTCATTTTCTTGTTCCGTATGAAGAAAAAAAATGCAACTGTGGAAAATTTTAGCACCCAAGAGTAAACAAATCAGAAAAATGCGTGTTAGTTGGAGACCATGCCAGTTAAAAAATATATTCAGTTGCTTATCATCCAGGGATCATAGTTATTAGAAGACATATTCAGGAGCTCCCCATCCAGGGGTGGAAACAATTCATACATTTTAGCATTATGACCAAATATAATAAAAATTGATAGGCCAACTATAAAAAATTATCAGGAACCTCCCATCCAGGGCTGGGAACAGTTAAGAGGTTTTTGTATTATGACCAAATATAACAAAAATTCTTAAACCAACTGAGATATCCGTAGAGTTCTTAACACAACCTCAGCTATATGGAGACCATGTCAGTTAAAAAATATATTCAGTTGCTCTACATCCAGGGAAATGTCCCCTTTCCTGGATGAGGAGCAACAGCATATATATTTTATCTGACATCGTCTCCAACTAACACTCCATATACCTGAGGTTAGGTTAAGATCTTTGGGGATTTCTCAGTTGGCCTATCGATTTTTATTATATTTGGTCATAATACTCTATTGTATGAATTGTTTCCACCCCTGGATGGGGAGCTCCTGAATATTTTTTCTAATAACTATCATCCCCTTCTAACGCCTCATATGCATGAGGTTGTGTTAAGATCTCTGAGGATATCTCAGTTGGCCTAATCATTTTTATTATATTTGGTCATAATACAAACTTTTATTAAATGTCTCCTCCTCTGGATGGGGAGCAACTGAATATATGTTTTTTAACTGACAAAACCTCCAACTAACACGCCAATTACCTGAGTCTGTGTTAAGATCTCTAGCGATATTTCAGTTGGTTTAAGAATTTTTGTTATATTTAGTCATAACACAAAATCCTCTAAACTGTTCCCACCCCTGGATGGGAGGCTCCTGATAATTTTTTATAACTGGCATGGTTCTCAACTAACACGCCATATACCTGATGTTGTGTTAAGATCTCTGGGGATATCTCAGTTGGCGTATCAATTTTTATTATATTTGGTCATAATACTAAATTGTATGAATTGTTTCCACCCCTGGATGGGGAGCTCCTGAATATTTTTTCTAATAACTATGGTCCCCTTCTAACACTTCATATGCATGAGGTTGTGTTAAGATCTCTAAGGATATCTCAGTTGGCCTAATCATTTTTATTATATTTGGTCATAATACAAACTTTTATTAAATGTCTCCTCCCCTGGATGGGGGGCAACTGAATATATTTTTTAACTGACAAGGCCTCCAACTAACACGCCATACACCTGAGGTTGTGTTAAGATCTCTAGGGATACCTCTTTTTCTAGAATTCCTTGAAGATTGTGTTATCTATTATATTGTATATATAACTTCTTGGTTAGAATTATGAACACTGTTTATTTTTGATGTCTAAATATGAACATCTTTGAATCAAATCAAACATTTAAGTAACTAGTCGAAATAAAGCGGTTAATTATTATTATTCAATTAATTTTAATATGATTTAATAAATACGTATAAGAAAACTCTAATCTTCGATAATGTTCCGTCTTACTCAGGTAATATCACTAACCAATCACAATTAATGAAACTAGCAAAAGATTAGCATTTTCTTCACATTCGTGTTTATTTGAATTTAAATATATTAGTGTTTAAGTAATTTTAAAACAGATGTCTCTGCTACTTATAAAATAAATTATAAGCGGGATGCATATACCTTTATGTTTTATGTTCAGTGATTTCAAAAATACCTACAAGAAGAAACATGATTTTATATTTTTTGGGTTAATTATCAGATGTGGGGTAGTGAATCCTCATTATTAATAAATATTATTTGAACGAGTAATAAGTAAACTACGTGTCAAGAAAGTGATTTATAATTTTCCTCGTGTTATAGAAAATTATTTAAGATAATTGATTTGTGTGTGAAGAATATTAAGCGGAATAATATGGCGACATTAAGTGAAATTTTACAATTCAGCGTGGATAAATTGGTAGATGCATTAAAAGGAAAGGATCTCAGTATTGAAGGCAATTGCAACAAGGGCTTATCGAATATATGAATTTGTCGCATAAAGCAGAACAAAATGAAAACTACAAGCGGCGTGAAAGTAATAGCTCGAAGAATGATAACTTTGGTATTTCCGACAAGAAATTAGGAAAACTTCTGCCAACATATAGTGGAGAAGGCGACAAATTTCAACCGTTCGCTTCAAAAGTGAAGTTAATATGAGAAACATATCAGCCAAATCCGGACGAGTTTAAAATCGAAGTGAGTGGTTTCACTCAAAATCTGAGTATGTAACGTATGATATGGAAGGTATTTTGAAGGAAATGCGAATAATGTACGACACACGTCCATCCCGTTTGGACCAATGACGTAGATTTGATCAAAGAAAATGGCGGGCACTGAATGGCGGGCGGAAAATGGCGGGCACTACTGAATTGTTAAATGCGCTTCGTAACATTTCGGAGAAGGAAAGGGGTGCTTCTAGTGGTAAACCAAAATCAAATATGTCCTATGGATCGAGTCATTATAAATTTTCGTCTATTGAGCACGGAAAAGTAATTACGCAAGCAACAGCTTATAATAATAATAATAGACCTCCGCGGTCGTGTTACAATTGTGGTCAAGTTGGTCACGTGTCAGCCAACTGTAAGCAGCCAACAAAACCGTACGGATCGTGCATGTCTTGTGGGCAAATGCAGAATCGTGATCAAAAAATTTACCGTGATAGCCAATCAAAACCAAGTGATGCAGATAAAGATGTGCGTTTATGTTCAGAGGAGTCCGATGCCAAAGTTAACGCAGCAACAGGCAGTGACGGAGCAACCGCAATTCCAAAAGGTATATTTGTTGATTTAAAAATTTATTTTAAAAATAGTAAATGTACTGACGTGTCGCCTTTGATTCATACCGGAAGTCCCACTAGTTTGATTAAACATAAGATTATTCCGAATGAGTGTCTTGGTCTTATGGCGAAAACGTGCGGTGAATATTCCAGAATAAATCATAGTGTCAAATTTATTGTTGTATCAAATAATACCATGTCTCATGACATTATAGTAGGCCGAGATTTTTTAAACTTGTGTAATACCAAGGTTACGATAGGTAACTTTGAAGTTCAATTAATGGAAAAGGTTAATGAAGTTGCGAACGATAGTTTTCAGGAATTACCGTACCAAGTTGCTAATATTAGATTTGTTTACTAAGAGCTATTTTGAAAGTGATAAACCTCAAGAGCCGGAGACGAAATTTGAGATGAAGATCGAGCTTTCTCCGAATGAGCCCTTTTATAGTGTTCCGCGTCGTCTATCGTTTGTTGAGCGTAACATACTTTCTGGCATGATAAAGGAATTATTAGAGAAAGGTGTTATTAGAAAAAGTGAATCTCATTACTGTTCCAAAGAGACTTTGTATAGATTATCGAACTTTAAATAAGGAAACCATTCGGGATAATTATCCTCTCCCGGTTATAGAGGATTTATTAGCAAACCTTCATGGAAAATTACATTTTACTACCTTAGATTTAAAATCGGGATTTTACCATGTTAGATTAGCTACTGGTAGTGTCAAGTATACAAATTTCGTCACCCCTATAGGACAATACGAGTATGTTAGAATGCCATTTGGGCTAAAAAATGGATCTCCAGTATTTCAAAAATTTATTAACAGTGTATATGTATTGACGACTTAATGATTGCAACCGAGACGATTGACGAACATTTTGAAATCTTAAAGAAAGTTCTTGAATTATGTGTCAACCATCTAGGAATTAGGCCAAATCGAAAAAATATAGACGCAGTTATTGAGTTTCCACCACCTAAAAACTTGAGGGAAATCCAACGATTTATCGGTATGTGTTCCTACTTAAGGAAATTTATTAAGGATTTTGGTCATATAACCAAACCATTGCAGGATCTTATACGGAAGAATGGTACATTTGAATTTGGACCAAAACAGCTAGAATCATTTAATAATTTAAAGTCAAAGCTAATTGTGTAACCAATTCTGGCCATCTTTTCACCCAAAGACGAAACAGAACTACATTGCGATGCTAGTGCTGATGGATTTGGTGCGATTCTCATGCAGAAGAAATCCGATCAGAAATATCATCCCATAAGCTAATTTTCGAAAAGGACAACCCCCAGGTAGCAAAGTGTCATTCGTACGAACTAGAATGCTTAGCTATTGTATATGCTTTGCGTAGGTTTCGCATATTACTATATGGACAAGCCCGCTATATAAACTTGGGGATGGATTAATATATAGAAAAATTGGTTGAAGACAAAAGTTAAATTTTATGTACCGGAAGTATTAGAGGATCAGATAATTAGAAACTCACATGATTTATTAGGCCATGTAGGACTAGAAAAAACCGTTGAAGTTATAACGCGTAATTATTGGTTCCCAAATTTAAGAGACAAGATTAAAGATTACATAGGTAATTGTTTGAAGTGCATTACTTATATTGTTCCGAGCGGGAAGAAGCCAGGCTTTCTTCATTCTATACCTAAAGGTTGTGAACCATTTGACACAATTCACGTCGATTTCTATGGTCCTTTGAACGTGACAAGTAGGAAAAATAAATATATAATGTCCGTGATAGATGCCTTTACAAAGTTTGTGCGTCTGTATGCTACTAGAACAACCAGTACTAAGGATACCATTAAGTGTTTAGAAAATTATTTCAAAATTTATAGTCGACCAAAAAGATTAATTACTACAACTGATTTTCAAGCATTCATTGAAAAGAATTGTATACAGCACGTTTTAGTAGCGACAGCCACTCCTCGAGCCAATGGACAAATAGAACGGGTGTATCGTTCTTTAATTCCCATGTTGGCAAAACTTGTTGATAACGAGCGGAAAGTTCAATGGGACAACGTGCTCGATCACGTAGAATTCTCATTTAATAATACGGTTAGTAGCTCAACTAGAGAAACCCCTAGTAAGTTACTCTATGGAATCAACCAACGAGGATGCGTTAGTGATAAGATATCCGAGTATCTAAATACTCTGAAACTTGATTCTGAAGAATGTTCATTATGGCCACGTAGGAAAGAAGTCGCACGTAACATTGAACATTCACAGAAATATAATGAAGCACACTACAATCGGAAAATAAAACCAGCCGCTAGGTATACAATCAATGACCTAGTAATGATTCAAAATTTTGATTCTACTTCTAATGCCAATAAAAAATTAATACCACAATAGAAGGGACCTTATAAAATATCCGCTGTGCTCGATCACGATAGATATGTTATCGAAGATATCGATGGTTTTCAACTTACGGGTCGGCCGTTTAAAGGAGTATTTGATGTCACTAAAATTAAACCATATGTTGACATGCCGTTTGTTCAAGCATTAGGCTTTTCCATTTCGAAGCAGGCAAAATCAGACCAAAACCGATATTAAAACGAATGGAGTCTAAAATTTTTTAATGGGAATTTGATTAGGCCCTAATGAGCCTAATGAGCTAGCAGAACCCATTATTTTTATTAGAAAGAATGGAATTAAAATTTTTTTTATAAAGCATTTAGTTAGCTTTAGGGACGTTCATTCTGCTTACATTCAAATTTAGATGCTCCTTCGAACTGGAAAGAAAGCAGGTGCTTTAACCCGTCATCAGATGAAAAAATCTTAACAGAACAGCGCGTGGCTATGAGAGTTGAAACAAATAAACTAACAGTTTGCGTCGTTGGTATACAGGAGGACAGGAGGGTGGATAACATCGACCAGAATTGTTAGAAATCATAGCTATCAGTGTTGTGCATCTACGCGTATTTTGTAATTGTAGACAATCTAGAATATTATTTTTTTTACCCATTGTTTGTTCAGTACGAGGTTGCCATCTTATATTTTTCTTGTTCAGAATGGGGTGTTCGGAAGTTAAAAGCACCACCTAGTCTGTCATTAGCCAAATCCACTAAGATCTTTCTCTCATTACATTTGTGTCACTTATATCACTGTTTGGTTAGAAAGTTTGGATTTTGGTCAAAATAAAAGGAGCTTAGACATTTCTTAACATTTCACTCAGGAAAAGGGAATCAAACTTAGTAATTTCTCAAGCGATTATTTTCAACATCAAATTTGGACATGATTTCGGATAAAATTCTAGAGTTCAGCCATGTTATAGAACCAGGCAGCTTCTCCCGTTTTCTATATTTATTATATTTTTGAATTGTAATCAGTAAAATAGTCTATCGATAGCGACAAATTGTTGATTATCTTTAATTTGCACTATACAAAGTGTTTACGAATTCTTCATATCACTTTGCACTGGCCTTCATACGGTGCTGTGAGACCAGTGCGAACTTTGTCTATTCGTACGAAAACATACTCATAAGTTTGTAGTGATTTTGGTACGAATATGATGTTTTGATTTGAATTTCGCGTGTCCTTTGGGATGAGTTTGTTCATCGGGTAACGCAATTGATTAATCACTGTTTCAGTAGTTGCTTGGGGTGTAAGTAGGGTTTCCACAATTATCCAGGTTGCACGAGCTATGAGAGCTGTTTTAAGTTGGCGGTAGAAGCGATCAACCATACCATTTGCTTGTGGGTGATAAGCAGTCTTTCGAATTCGATGTGAGCCTAAGAGTTTCATAAGCTTAGCGAATCGAACTGTGTGCCTTGATCGGTTGTAATGTTGACCGGAACGCCGAATCTAGAAATGTAGTTTTCGACTAGCGTTTTTGCGATTGTATATGCGAAGACGTCTTTTATGCAGTATGCTTCTCACCAACGCTTACAAAGATCAAACCAGGTTAAGATATATCTGAATCCATTAGATGGTGGAAGTGGTCGAACAATATCTAAATGGATGTGCTCAAATCTACCTGATGGAATTTGGAAATCCCCGTTAGATGTTTTGGCATGTCGTTGTACTTTGCATTTTTGGCAGGATAAAGAAGATTCCGCGCAAAGGGTTACCTCTTTGTTCATACTGGGCTACAAGTATCTTGAAGTGACCAGCTTACGAGTTGCTCGTACACTTGGTTGTGAAATACTATAAGTGTTGTTCGTCTACGCGTATTTCCGAATTGTCTACGTGTTGGTGTCGAAAATAGCGTACACAATTGATTTTTGAGTAGACAATGTCGAGAATTGGTAGAATATGTAGACAATTCGTACACTTTCGTTGTTTTTCTGTAAGTCGTCATCTTATAGTTTTCCATTTTAAATTGGGGTTTACCTATATTTTGGCGGGTGAGATTGAAATATCTTGGTCAATCGATGTTTTCGATATTGATACCACCATAAGCGATTTCATTTTCGTTCGTAGAATAAAATTAAATTTTATAAAGCGTAAATTGTTAATAGTTGACATTTCTTTAGCGTTCACCGGTAGCACCAGTAACTTTCCCAAGTAACCAGTAACCAGTAATATAATCTTGAAAAGGAACCCGAAAAATGGAAGAATCTTCTAAGATTTTTTTCTGTATCCAACGGGCTTTATAGAAATGAATAATTCTCATTCTGGTTGAAATCGAGTTAATTTCGTAAACGAGATCAAACAAAATGTTGGTGTGCAATGTACTTTTCTGAGCTTAATCGGTTAACATAACGCTGTACTAGGCTAAACTTGATTAAGGTTTAAAAGAAATTCACTGTGCCAAATGTGCCATCTGTCATGAACATTTTCGAAATGAATCGTTCGTTCATCATCTTCATTTCTGATTTTAATATCCGTTTCTTGAGCAACGCAGTTGGTGACTACAACACTTTTCGGATAAACGATCATCAACTCGAGTTTTTGGTTGAGTTTCGACCAAATTAGATTAAAGTAAGAAAAAATGTGCCGTACACCAACCAGGTTAGCTCAGGATTACATGTGTCCGAGTCATTGTACAATTGATTATCGATCGACTTTTGTTATTCCCGGCTCTTTTTCATCGGAGTTATTTTGCTTGAAATGCGGGGCGAGTGACAGATATAAATAAGACAACAAAAACTTCATCAATAACGCCAAGCAGCCGTGCAGGCATGCCTGGGTTAGTTAAAATTTGGGTGACCCCTTGGGACATCATAAAAGAAAGAGAATAACAATGGAGTGGAATGAAAACATGTTCCTCGCGGCATGCCTGCATCATCGCCCCCCTCTCCCCTCTCGAGTAATGAATGCATACTCCAAAATGAAAATTATGACAGGAACGGCTTATCTTACATGAACACGAATCGGTAATTTAAATTTTGGAGCTCTAGCAAAAACAACAAAACTCTAGCACAATAGAGAAATGAATAAAATGTATTCTATAGACGCGATGAAAAAGGCGCCGCAATATTATCATACCGCTAAAGCCAAAGCACGCCCACTAGTTGGAATAAGAAACCAGTTAAATAGCTAGTGCAGAATAATCTTAGAATCATACAAAAATTTCATTCAAAAATACGAATTTAAAATTTATAATTTATTATAAATTTTAAATTCGTATTTTACACAGGCCACTCTAAAAATATACAAGGAGCTGATTTTTCAATGCAAAACAGAGATAATCATAAAGATAACACACCGTTCTGATAAAACCCTAACCCTCTAACTAATGTTAGACACTTGTGTGTAATTAATAATGGAGAACGACCATCATCGACTTCTGCGTCATAAACTAGAGCAATTCAAACGAAGTAGTAAATTCCCCCACTAAATGTCCACCCAAAAAGATATTACACAAATACGCACATGAACCCAAATCTCTCACCATTTTACATCATTACAAAAGCTGTCAGGGCTTAAATAAAGTGAACGGTGTGGAAATTTACAGAGACTCACTAAAACTGGTAACCATCACAATTCAAAATTAAGCGCCTGTTGTAAAACGCATCAAAACAAATTGGAAAGAATTTTAACACTGACAGCCCAGCCTCCAAACGAATGAAGAAGCAGCCAAGTTAGAGCAATATTTAAAATCGAAGAAGCCTATATCGAAACAGCTACCAAAACACACTCGGGTACCAAGAAGTAATTCATATGCAAAAACCCTGGAATAGTGGTGCGGAAAAAATTGAAGAAAATGCCTGCCTCTGCCACTCACGTTGCAAATGTGTGCCGTTAACAAAATACGCCGGAGCAAAGTACGTCGGAGCTGAAACGTCAAGAAGATACGATACGCCGCGAGACAACAAAAAAATGGTAAGGAGTTAACCGTAGTAACACACTGAAAACATTCTCAAGGCAGCAGAAGAGTCTGAAGCAACCTGACATGCACGTACTCTAGCCAATAACGGAGAGGGAATTCTAGCAAAGCAGGAAATTAGCGGTGTTATTGCTAAAATAAAGAATGGAAGAATATCAAAAGTGTGGAATTCCGTTAGAAACCGCGAAAATAGGAAAAAGTGTTATAATTTCTTCCTACATTTCCTTTCCATCAAAGTGATGTAGTAACGGGGGGGGGGGGGGGGGGGGGGTAGGTTGAGGGATCAGCGAATATGTCGGTGTTGCTAGGCCCTATTTACAACCTATTTTTAAATCTTGAAAATGAATTTCGCACTTTAACCGTAACAAGTCCATAAATGTTGAAGCATCATATAAAACTTGGAGTTAAAATTTTAAATGTTTTTTATGAATTTTATCATGAAGTGGTTCTATTTACAAAGAAATCATAGAATTTTGATGATTGCTAACAGAAATAATAATTTTCGACATTGCCTACATTCTCTACATTGTCGACGCCAGTTCTTTTTATTTTCTACATACATTTTCTACTTGTGTAAAATATTAATTATCGACGCGGGGTAGACAACACGGCACAACACCGAATACTATGCAGAGTGTCGAAAATAGTTCGGCGTAATGACACTGATATGTACGGGCGATTGTTGCCTGTAAATATTTCACAGTAAAATGTTAAATCGGCTAGTGTGAATTTATCTAATTTCCACTTAAAAGGGCGCCGATTTCTAGAACTAGACAGTATGTCTTGTAGTTCTTGATAACAAGCTTGTGCTTTTGCGATAGTTGTGATATCGAAGTGAGTTGCTGCGGACACAGGCGGATGCGCTAAAAGACATTTTCATTTTCCAATGTTCTTGAGCTGAAGGAATGCGTTTTGACTTTCTTCAATTGAAGAAAATTTTTGAGACGTTTTGGACTATTTGAGAAGACTTGCCAAATGTGTGTGTGTGTGAATAGAGGCAAGTACTTTGCAAGTTTTGGTATCAATTGGTGGTAGTAGTTTTCTATAACGACGAATTGTTGGATTTGTTTCACGCTTTGTGGTGCTGGGAATTGCATTAAATCGTCCTTCAGATGGCAGAATGCCATTAGATGTAATCTTATGACTGAGGAAGTCCAGGTTGTTAATTTTGACACCGTAATTTGATAATTTTTGGAAAAGTTGTTCCAAATGTTGTTTCTCGTCTTTTGAGGTTACGAGAATGCCGTCGATGATAAATGAATTCGAATGTCAAATGGCATTCGGGTGAATTCGAATAGACCAAATGGTGTGGTAATAGCAGTTTTGTGAATGTTGTCAGGAGCAATTGGTATGAGATGGTATACTCTGGCGAGATCGATTTTCGAGAAAATTGTACAGCCATGTGATTGCATGGAGAAATTTTGTATGTGAGGATAGAATAATGGTCCCGAACTGTGACTGTGTTAAGCCTTCTGTAGTCCCCACATGGTCTTCAGTCGGTATCCTTCTTCTTCACCATGTGCAATGGACATGATATTGCTGAAGAAGAAAGTCGGCAGATTTCTAGTTCCACCATGTGTGTTGGAATTCTAGGAAAGATGCTTTATGGCGTATTGGATCAAGCCGTCTTGGTCTTGGGAATGGTAAATGTCGTTACGAGAGTGTTTTAGTTTGGTGGATCTGTTAAATAAGGGAATTTCTTTAGCTGTGCTCCACAGCCATTATTGAGATTGAGAGTTTAGTGGATGGATCAATCAATTTATGATTTTTCAGAAACACTAAATGACCGAATTTCTTTAGGAAATCCGCGCCTATGACAGGGCGGTTGACATTGGCGAGAATAACGGCATGTTTGAATGAACGACTTAATCCAATGTCAAAGTTTAATAATTTTGTACCATAGGTGTTTATTCTGGTACCATTTGCTGCTGTCAGAACTAAATCGGGATTTCGATTTCTTCCGTAGCAGTAATATTTGCGGTACGACATTACGCTTATATTGGCGCCGATATCAATCGGAAATGTGATTTGACCTTAAGACTTATTTGTTTTGGAGAAACGGTATTGCTGGATCCTATTTGTTGTGTTACAAACGTGCATGGTGCTGTGCATTTTGATGCAGTGTTTCCATTTTTGCATGATACCAACCCCAGTTGCGTGGAAATTGGTATCTTGATTGTTGTGGTGTTGATTGTTTGTTTTCATTAAACTTCGCTGGGGTGGTTGCGATATTTGTCTTCTAACTGGAGAACGCGAACATTGGCGCTGAGTGTATGAATTGTTCTCTAGATTCACCAGCCGGTCGTTAATTTTATTTAGCATTATTTCTATACGGCTTTTACTAGAGCTTGACGCGTGTATCTCTGAGCTCGATATCCATGTTTAATTCGCGTTTAATTGAACTCAAGATCTGAGTCCACATGCCAATGATGTCGTGTAGTTTATTGGCAATTGCAGCAAGATCCTCTTCTGTTTTTTGTTGTTGATAGATCAATGCTTTTTGTATGAAATAAGGTAATTGCTTGATCCATAGTTTTGTAATGTCGTATATCCGACGGTTTCTGATCACCATATTCGATTTTGCTCGTTTCTAATCTACGGTCCTCAGAGATGGAGTAGCAATCGATTAGGACTTTCTTGAGGATGACGTATTTGTTATTTGCTGGAGAGTCGTGTAGAATGTATTCGACCTTCTCCGCTTGTTCTTCCGACAGGGACAGCTGTGTACTTGCTGGTAGTCGCGTCAAATGTCGCGTCAAATGTCTATTTATTCAGATTCAAAAACATATAGTTTGTAACACACCAATCGCAAAACATGTTCAAGCCCCGTTGGAATAGAACACTGTCTAATTCGCATGAAATATTAGAAAATATTTTCTTTTCGTCTGCTAATAAAATACAATCAGCGAAAGTAAAACAGTCCTCAACGTCGTTAATAAATAATAAAAATAACAGTGGGCCCAAGTGGCTACCTTGAGGCACACCAGACGAAGGAATGAAATACTCAGGAGTATGTAACATCAATCTTGACACACATTTTACAATTTGATAAGTAGGACATTAGCCAATCTAACGGAATAATGTCGCAATTAAGACCGCTAAGCTTATTCAACAATAACCGGTGACTGAGTTTATCGAAAGCTTTAGCGAAGTCGGTATAAACCACATCGACCTGAATTTTTGAAGCAATGGAATTGATTAACTTATTCTGAAAAACTGCCAAATTAGTGACCGGTGAGCGGCCCGGAAATAATCCATGCTGACGTCTGCTAATACATTGTTGACCATTGACTCGCAGACGTTTCAAAACATCAGGGAAAACGTTTTGTCAGACATAAACAATTAGCATAAAGAGGCGATAAAACCAACTGCGCAAAGCTTTAATAGAGACGCTGGTAAACCATCAGGTCCCAAACCCATTGACGCATCCATATTCATCAATGCCTGCAACACAGCAAGCTCAGAAAAAAATATTTTTTTGTTTATTAGAGATAGGTATCATTGGAGTTTGTGAGATATCCTTAACAAAAACGCTACTGAAGTTATCGGCAAAGAAACTGCAGATTGTTAATGTATTATCGGAGTTTTGACCACTGAATTCCATAAACGACGGTAAGCCGTTATTATGGTTCTTCAATTTCACAAATCTCAAAAATTTCTTCGGGTTACAGCATAAATCGTTCTCTACATCAATCACGTAATTATTATACATGAATCGGTTAAGGCAAGAGAACTGCCTGCGCTGAAACTGAAACTGAGTAAAATCGAAAGCTAGACCAGTACGCCTTTATCTCCTGTGAGCTATATTACGCAGGGCCTCCAGCTTTTTGATCTCTTGTGTGAACCATGGACAATGACGGGCGTGAGGTTTTTTTATTAACTTTGTGGGGACAAACTTTCGAGTAGCAATATTTAACAACTCATTGAAGGGGTCTACTGCACCATTGCTATCCATGTTTGATAGAAACCTGGATTGAAACTTGAGTTTTGTATAAAATTTTATTTTATTCACTTTAACAAATAATGAAAAATCATTCGTCTGTACGGTAAAAACCGTCGTCTAGGGTCACCAGTTATTGTGGATGAAGTGGAGCACTTTATACTATTTAATAGTAACAAATAAAAACACAAGTTTTTTCTGTAATTTTAATTTAAATAAACTTTTATTTAATTAAAATATATTCACTTTGTGCTGGTGAGTGATGTGTGGCTGCTATGTGTTGCTCCGGCAAAAATCCAAATCGAATAGGAAGCTGCCAATATTTTATTTTGTCTTATTGCCTATCTTCGAACATAAACAAAAATTCTAAACCAGATTTTCTGGTTTCTGACTTTGATGTTACATGCACCAAAATGTTTTGGTGCACCCGTTTAAAATATGTTTAATCAAACATGGTGGTGTGTAAGTTCGTTTTACACGACTTTGATTTTGCAAAATCAACACGATTTTGTGGAATTGTCGTCTAATCAAAATATAATTTTTCTACTGTAATGTCCATTTATAAAGAATTATGTACACAGAGGACTGTCCGTTAAGAAATAATTGTACAGAGTTTCTTATAGTTGAAGAAAGTATTCGACAAAAATGATTTTGGGTGTCGTTTGATCCATAACTGGGTATATTTATCTCCTGCTAAATCGACGTTACGATAAGAAGTCCAAAAAAACAAACAAAATACAAAACACCCCTATTTTTGCGTAGGAAAGGAATTCACAAGAAAAAAAATTAAAAATATTCGATTTCACAACAAGGCAATTCAGGGAAATTATTTTTAGATGCTGCAAAATTAAAATCAAATTCCGCCGAAAGATTTTCGGTATTTTGATGAATACGCTGAATATTTACAAACATTTCCTAATAATAAATCCGCAAGGCGAACTTAACCATAAAACCAAATTCTCAATTTTAAAAACTTTTTTTACCGCTCAGCAAATAAATTTCAACAATTTTGAAAACTTTAAATCCCCACATACATAATTAATTTATGGTTAATGCTCCTAGGAACATGAAAACAAAATGCTTATTTATTGAGACGTCAACTACAAAACATTAATTTAAGTAAAATCCATAAGCTCCTTTTAAGCCACTTTAATTATTGCAGGATTACATATTCACCATGCTTTAGTACGAATGATATGTGTGTAGGATTCTGCACGCAAGATTAAAGTTAACATTTTCTCGTATTTTACTCGTAGGCCTAGAAATATATTTTAATTTCTGATTTTAGTTTTTAAAAGTTTGTTCTGAAGAAAAATAATATTGAAATATTTTTTTTGGGGGGTGTTGTTATTAATGCTACCCTTATCAACTTCGTTTCAGTGACATTTTCTGTATACGATTACGGTACAACATCCACAAATTAGACATAGAGCATTTTCTAATATGTCTACAAACAAATTGTGCTCGTGATCAATACGAAAGTATTTTTTGCCATGGATAAAATAATAATTTATGTATTTATGCATGATACTCGTACTCGTATGTCATTACAATTCTATGTACTTGGTGTCTTCATGTGTAAAAAATGTATATCTTTGTGAGATCATAAAATTTTTTCATTTTAAACCTCGCTTGACATTGTGTAGGTACACAAAAAAAAATGTAGCACATAAAATGATAATTTTTGTCTAGACAAAATTAAAAATGATAAACGATGTAGTTAGTTAGCATTAACACGCAATGAATTATGATAATCTAGATGCGGTATTTAATGTCCCATTTATGATGCCATAACATACGGGAGGGATTATTAGTGTAGGATAAAATGATGAAAATTCAGAAAATATTTTGATATAAACTTTATTTTTTAGAAGTATCCTGGGAGCCTATATCTACTCAACGTTTATTAGTAAAAAATATTATGAATTCGGTTTACGATTGTTATCAAATTTTTAGTCTCAAGTTAGAGAGTCTACAGTGCGTAGTTTAAGTTTATTGAAGGTAAATGTTTTATAGAACTGAAAGGGAAAAAATAAATTTTGACGATAAAGATGCCATGGGGTCGAGAAGATGGGAAGCAAAATGTAAGCATTCTAAACATAATCTAAAATCAGACCCTCAGGCCTAAGCAATTTCCAAATATTCCAATCCTTTCGGCCTGCCTAGTTCTCACCAGATACGCTGTAGTGGTTATGGTTAGAAAATATTTGCTGCATTACGGCGTTACGCTATTTGTAATTACCATACGAATTTTTAGTTGATCTGTACTTATCTAAATTTGTTGATACAAATAAAAATAAAAAATAAAATCAGAAATTGTTGATTTTTTAGAAATTTAAGTGAACCGAAAATTAACTGGTGCCCTAATAGGGACCCTTGTCCCAAAAAATCAAATAAAAAGTTCCGTATTTAATTAGTGAATAACCAACAGTTTTACTACAAGTAACATTATACAAATTTGTGAATTAACCACATTTGGATAAAAATCTGTTGCAGTAATAAGTGACGGACCAATAATTATTTTACAAGTGATCGTGTTGAATTAACCATATTCAAGTAAGCGGTCATTTGAGTGACATTTTTAACGCCAACGAATTTTTGGGGCAGACAGGGGAGTTTGGATCATGGAAAAAAGTGTAAAACGGATATTAAATCTGTAAGCGACACCTCGGTGCTCTCGAGTACCAGATGATGACACAATATTTCAGAATTCTATCAGTTAGTTCTAACATCTCTCGCTATTCCTGAATAAACGTGATAACTCATTCATACAGAAACAAAGTTCTCGACACCTTTGTGAGAGGTACTAAATTAGACCCAGGAGTCCAGTAGATGCACCCGAACTATTGCAGTTATGCCTTAAATTAGACAATGTGCATTTTCAAAACTTTTGAACTTTTCAACGAATTATTTTGCAACTAAAATACCACATTTGAATCAGGTGCATCAACCAGTAAATTATCAAAGAATCAAAGTATCAAATAATCAGACCATCCAAATCTCCGTACGACTTCCTAGTGTGGATTGCACACAAAATCAGATTTTAGATCTCAGATGTCGTATCTCAGATCTCATATCTCATATCTCATATCTCACAGCTCATATCTCATATTTCATATTTCATATTTCATATCTCATATCTCATATCTCATATCTCATATCTCATATCTCATATCTCATATCTCATATCTCTTATCTCATATCTCATATCTCATATCTCATATCTCATATCGCATATCTCATATCTCATATATCATATCACATATCTCATATCTCATATCTCATGACTCATATCTCATATCTCATATCTCATGTCCCATATCTCACATCTCATATCTCATATCTCATATCACATATCTCATATCTCATTTGAGATCTGAGATCTGAGATTTGCGATCTGAAATCTGTTCTGAGCTGATCTGTAATTGATGTAAATTTAAATGGGGCGTTTCGGTGAAGGAAGATTGTGCCAATCCTCGGGAGCTCACCATAGCCCTTACCAACACCAACTCAAAACATAAAGAACCTTTACCGTTCTAGAAAGTTCATACAATATACAAACTTTTATATAACTTAACCTAAGATTATGAAATTTGACCATTTACTCAAATTTGAAAATACGGTTGGTACTGGCCACTTGGTCAACAATCACTTAATTCAATCACCTCAAAACACCAATCGCTATTTCCGGCCCAGTAAGAGTTTGGAAGTTATAGACGATGTTCGTATACATTTATATGGGGTTTTGCCTGGGGTTTTATACGTGGTTTTGTGTACGTGTCTTAGTCTACATGTCTTTGTAAACGTAGGTTTGCCTACATATCTTTGTTTGCGTGGCTTTGTCTAACGCGCGAAATCTGCGTAAACAAGTGCGTGTAGAGAAAACGATGGCTTTGTCTAAGTGGCTTTGTCCACGCATATACAAAGCCGCATCTGTAGAAAAAAACCACGTAGTCAAATCTGTTAAGATAACGCGTAGTAGACATGATTTTGTCTATGCATAGAGAAATATGCGATGATTTGAAAATTCCGTGCAGACAAAACCACGTAGACAAATATGTGTAGACAACGCGTAGACGTTAAAACCACGTAGAAAAAGCAGCGTAGACAAAGCGATAAATATAAAGCCAACAAAGACGTGTAGGCAAAGCCAAATCTATGTGGCTTTGTCTACGTGTATTTGTTTACACGGATTTTTATATACGAATTTGTCTACATGTCTTTGCTTTCTCCACGCGGTTTTGTCTACGCGGCTTTGTATACGTGACTTTGTCTACATGTCCTAGTATCCATGTCCTTGTTTACGTGACCTTATCTTTGCGGTTTTGCGCATCCGCGTAGACAAAAATAGTGGACAAAGCCGTGTATGCAAAACCACATAGACAAAGCCACGCAAGCCACGTAGAAAAATACGCGTAGTCCGTCTATCTCTACATGTTTTAGTCTACATATCCTTGTCTACGAGTTTATGGTATTGATAAGGCTAAACTTTGGTGAACTCCCAAGTGCCAGCCGTATGTAAGGATTGGCACAATCTTCCTGCATCGAAATGGCCTCATATAAATTTATATGAAAATCGTCTATAACTTCCAAACCCTTACTGGGCCGGAAATAGCGATTGGGAATTTGAGAGGGTATGTAATTAAGTGATTGCTCACCAAGTGGCCAGCACCACGAGCCACCAAATGGCCAAGTTCCAAAAGTTTAGGTTATGTTAAATAAAATTTAATAACTCTTATAAACATTCTAGACCGGAAATGGTTCTATATGTTTTGAGTTGGTATTGATAAGCGTAAACTATGGTGAGCTTCCCAGTACCAGCCGTATGTTAAGATTGGCACAATCTTCCTGTAACGAAATGGCTCTCTATAAATTTATATGAAAATCAGCGATAACTTCCAAACCCTTACTGGACCGGAAATAGCGATTGATATTTTGAGATGGTACGTAATTAAGTGATTGTTGACCAAGTGGCCAGCGCCAGCCGTATGTTCAAATTTGTATAAATGGTCAAGTTCCAAAATCTTAGGTTAAGTTAAATAAAAATTTATACCTTTTAAGAACTTTCTAGGGCGGTAATGGTTCTATATGTTTTGAGATGGTATTGGTAAGAGTAAACTATAGTGAGGTACCCAGTGCCAGCCGTGCGTAAGGATTTGCACAATCTTCCTGTATCGAATATATGTCACAATAGGGAATTTTTTCCGAAAGAATAGTGATAGCGTCGGGATTTTTCGGGAAAATTGTCATGATATTAGAATTTTAGTGTTGCCATCGCATTTTGTCGGGATATTTTTCGGGCTAACTTCGCAGACTTCTAAATGTGTTGTTGGTCCTCCACAGTTAACAACCATGAGCACAATTAACACCATGAGCGAATGTTGTGGTGAAAATTTTCTTATGACTGTCAATATGTAGTCTGTATTGTAACACAATTTTAAAATGTTTCTGATCCGCACAAATACTAGTATGTAAACTTTAATAGGATATCGCCATGAACTACATTTATTCCAATTTATTATCAAAATGTATCTCCAAACTAAACATGCCCGACTAACGAACGATAATAAATATTTAAATTTATCTTATTTTATAGAATAGAGGTAGCTGCGCGGTTCGGGTTAAATATTACTGGTAAATGGTAATTCTTACTATAAATTTGTTTGATACGCCACAACCTTTGAAAAATAGCTGTATACTAGAACTTTACCCACACAGCAAAATGCTATAAATAATACTGATATGATCCTTACATTGTATACATGTATACACGTAAACGTGCCTTGTGTACCAAGGAATAATTTGCAAATTTTCTAATATAATATTGGCGATAAATTTTATTTTTAATTTAATTTTTTGTTTTGTTTTCCATTAATTTTTATTTTTCTATTAATTTTATCTTCTTATTTTTGTCTATAATGTTTCTGAGCATCCTTTTATAGAACAATGACGGTAAAATATACAAATTTATTAATAATAATTTTTTCTATTTTATGTGTGTGTGTTCCGTATACTTGTGCCAAAGCAGATAATCCAAATTAATGGGAAACGGGATGCAGCACACGAAACACCTGTACATGTTATTTTGTATACGAGTACATGTTTATTGAACATTTCCAGATTTTTTTTTTATAATTTTCATGTATGTACAGTACAAATACAACATTCTGCAATAATAATGAAAACCAAAATGATATATTTTCTGAAATGGTAAAAATGCTAATATTTTACATAAATACGAGTGTGGTAGGATTATCAGCGAGAATTTATCGAATCTGCACTAATTCTCAATGAAATATTTTTCTAAAGTCGTAATCAAATTTAAATGCTTTTAAATCACAAATTGTAATTTTCTATAAGAAAATCCATTTATTTTATTCCTGTAATTTCTCCACATATGAAGCTTAAAGTTCCAATAATGTAAACTTTCAATGATCTGATGTTTCTGATAATGTAACGAAATCGAGAAGTTATGTTTTTTAATTATCTTATGAAATGCTGTGTCCGTCACGCCACCCGGAACCATATCAGCTGGACACTATAATTCCTTATTGTACCTTATGGGACCTTATAATTCCAGCCAGAACCTGATAAAGCCAGCTAGAACAGTATAACAGTAAAATCAACTATGGCACAAGTAACACGATGCATTATGCATCATTGTGTACTATATAATTGTAAGGTTCCGGCTGACCTTATAAATCCAGAAACATACAATTTTTCGGGAAAAAACCTTACAAATTCATCAAGAACCATACTGTCTACAGCCATACTAACTATGACACAAGTAGGACGATGCATTGTGCATCATTGTGCACTATGCGCTTTTTCATCGAGAACCTTACAATTCCATCCAGAATCTGATAAAACCAGCTAGAACAGTATAATAGTCAAACCAACTATGGCAATAGCCACGATGCATTGTGCATCATTGTATACTATATAATTGTTCAGCCGGAACCTTATAAATCCAGAAACATACTATTTTTCGGACAAAAATCTTACAAATTCAGCCGGAACTACACCTTCTACAGCCAAACTAACTATGGCACAAGTCGCACGAGGTATCGTGCATCATTGTGAGCTATACGCTTTTTCAGCACGAACCTTATAATTCCAGCCTGAATCTGATAAAGCCAGCTAGAACAATATAACAGTCGAGTCAACTATGGCACAAGTACCACGATGCATTGTACATCATTGTGCACTATATAATTTTTCAGCCGGAACCTTATAAATCCAGAAACATACGATTTTTCGGGAAAAACCTTACATATTCATCCGCAACCATATCCTTTACAGCCATACTAACTATGGCACGAGTAGGACGATGCATTGTGCATCATTGTGCACTATGCGCTTTGTCAGCCGGAACCTTACAATTTCAGCCAGAATCTGAAAAAGCCAGCTAGAACAGTATAACAGTCAAACCAACTATGGCTCAAGTAGTACGATACATTGTGCATCTTTGTGTACTATATAATTGTTCGGACGGAACCTTATAAATCCAGAAACATACTATTTTTCTAGGAAAAAACCTTACAAATTCAGCCGGAACCATACCCTCTACAGTCAAACTAACTATGGCACAAGTAGCACGATGTATTGTACATCATTGCGAGCTATGCGCTTTTTCAGCCAGAACCTTATAATTCCAACCTGAACCTGTAAAAGCCAGATAGAACAGTATAACAGTCAAATCAACTATGGAACAATTAGCACGACGCACTGTGCATCATTGTGCACTATATAATTTTGCAGCCGAATTCCGATGAATTATTTCGGTCAAATTTCACGACAATAATATTTTATTTTCTAATAATTTATTGACTATGTTTTATATTTCATCGTTTAGAGAAGAACATGTAGGCAATGATTTTTGGTGGCATGTTGGTGTTGGTCACGGTTTTAAGTGCATGTGTAGTGACATGCTCATTTGGACTGTCATACTCAGTTACACCACGCAAATTGAACAATTTATCAACTAAATTCAGCGATCTCGTTATGTCACTTATTGGAACCTTTTGTAGTTTTTCTAGTGGATCTAGCAGCTCAAACTCCAGTGCTATTCCCGAATATTTATATTTGTTGAGTTGCTCACATTTTTCAAATTCAGTTCCTTAATGTCTGTTGAAAGCAATGGCAACTTTCTTTCGAGTTTATTTCCACATTTATCACAAATTCTTTGAATATTAGCTGCATTTAGTGACACATAATGTTTAACGGGATCACTTCAAATGTAACGAGATTACATTTGAAAATGACCTGTTAGTAGAAATTTGTGCCTTCAGAGGTTTCGGTGAACGGTCGATTGCGTCGGCTATGACTCAGGGCTCGGAGTGGGTTTTCCGAAACATGAAGATACCTCGAATGACCGTATAACAAAAGTATTTTAAAAATTAACCAGCCAACTTCATTCAATTTACGTTGTTCTACCTACCTGAATCCCATCTTCACCTCATTTCGTGTAATTCACTCCATAGTAAATTTATCAACTTGCCCGAAACGAATCTATGCAACTGAAACCCTGACGCATCCAAAGAGGCATATGCGGCTGTGATATACGCTCGTGAAGTAGAAGGTTCGATAGTACATACCAACCTAATTGCAGCCAAAACTACGGTGGCTCCCTTCAAAGTAGTCTCGATTCCACGTTAGAACTAAATGCTGCGACCCTTCTAGTTCGGCTTATAGCATTAGTCCTAAAATCGTTATGCCTGTCAAACCACCCCAAAATTTATCTGTTTACAGATTCAACCATTACGCTAGAATGGTTATCTAAAGCACCCAATGCATGGTAAACATATATAGCAAACCGCACGTCCTAGATTGTACAACCTGTACAAATCGTAGCCAGTGGCGTCATGTGTCGTCAAAAGAGAATCCAGCGGATTGCGCCACGAGGGGCATTTTGCCGAAAGAATTTTGTCAACACAAGTTTTGGTTTAATGGTACCGAATTCCTGCTTGATCCCACCTTTAACTCTCCTGGCGAAAATATAGAACTTCAATTACCTTCGGCCGAACCTGAAAAATTCAGTTGCCAGCTTGCAGCAACATAGATACGTAAATCTGTCGCTGAGGAATAAATGGAAAAGGGGGCAACATATAGCATATCTGCTAAGATTCTGCAGAAACTTGAAATTTGAACCTCATCGACGCTGTTAAACTCATTGAGAGTGTTTGAGAGACAGGAGGCGGAGTTTGTAATATTTCGAGATATCCAGGAAAAGATATAACGGGTTATCCAATTCGAGGTTGATAAAGTAGAAATCTGTATACCGACATCTGTCAAAGATAAACGTCAAGTACGCTGTCATTTATTTAGTTGACATTCTGCCATTTAAGAATATGGAGCATTTAACAATCGACCAACGCGTTAAAATTAATAAATCTTATTATAAAAATAGTGATTCTGCCGTATCCACATTTCGCGCTTTACGAGCAGATTATGGTCGTCATAATCGTCCTACAAAGCAAACCATATTGAATACAGTGAATAAATTTGAACAAACTGGATCTGTTACTGATATTGTAAGGTCTGTGCATCATCGAAACATTCGCAATGCTGAAAATATCGCTTCTGTAGCTGAAAGTGTGGAAGAAGATCCAAATTTGTCAATTCCTCGTCGAGCTCAACATTTAGGCCTATCTTATGGCTCATTATGGCGCATTTTGCATCTGGATTTGCATCTTCATCCGTATAAAGTCCATTTGACACAAGAGCTAAAGCCTGCTGACCATGGACAACGAAGAACATACGCAAATTGGGTGTTGGAAAAACAGGCCGTCGATGCTGATTTTTCGAAAAAAATTTTCTTCAGTGATGAAGCTCATTTTTCGCTTGGTGGATACGTTAAAAAGCAAAACTGTAGAATTTGGGGCTCAGAAAATCCACAATTGATTGTAGAGAAGCCATTACACCCGGAAAAAGTCACTGTTTGGTGCGCATTGTGGTCTGGTGGTGTGATTGGGCCGTATTTTTTTGAGAACAACCATGGACGAACCGTTACCGTCAATTCTGAGCGCTATGGCCGCATGTTAACCGATTATTTTTTTACGAAAATCGAAGATTATGATCTTGACGATATGTGGTTCCAGCAGGATGGAGCAACCAGTCACGTAACACGAGCAAATCGAGATCTTTTGCAAGAGAAATTTCCTGGACGTTTGATTTCGCGATTGGCTGATGTCAACTGTGATTTAACGCCTTTGGATTTCTTTTTGGGGGGCTACGCGAAAGATCGTGTTTACGCAAACAATCCTCAAACTCTTGACGAATTGAAAACTAATATTCGTAAGGTAATGGCCGAGATACCGCCCGAAATGTGCCGAAAAGTCATTGAAAATTACCGCAAAAGAATCAAGGCCTGTAAGAAGTCCCGTGGAGGACATTTGAATGATATCTTGTTTAACTAAAAATGGCAAGGATCAATCTGTAAAATGAAATAAAAATTACAATACATTCCGAATATTTTGTGTGTTTTTTTTAAGTTTACTTTATCAAGCTTGAATTGGATAACCTTGTATATTAGTGAGATTAAATCCTTAAATAAATCAAAGCCACTTCCATTAAATTCTAATTTATTTATTTTTTCCAGTTTTGGACGGCCACGGGCTAATGCGAGTTGGAGGAAGACTGGATCACGCAAATTTAGCATATGATACCAAGCAACCCGTTATATTGCCAGCAGGTCATCCAATTGTCACACAGCACCTGCATAGTGGACCGAAGCTACTTATCAGCATCATCGCCCAAAGATTTTTAATACCTCGAGCCAGAAATCTAATAAAACGAGTTATTCATCAATGCGTCATTTGCCAGCAAGATCGGGCTGAGGCTCAGCAACAGCTTATGGGTCAATTGCTACCTTGCCGAGTAACCCCAACCGCTAGAGCATTCTTACAAACTGGCATCGATCTGGCTGGTCTATTCACCCAAAACACATCGCTCCCGAGGAAGTAAAACCTACAAGTCCTACATAGTCATCTTCGTCTGTATGGCAACAAAGGTCACAACCCTAGATTTAGTCACGGATATGAGCACCGACATTTTCCTAGCAGCCTTAAAGCGATTTTGCGCCGTTCTAGGAATCCCTTCCGATAAACCAAGCAGTAAAAGCAAATGTAATCAGTTGGTGCACAGACGAAAAAATACAATGGCATTTTATTCCCCTGCGGCTCCTACATTTGGTGGGTTATGGGAAGCAACTGTAAAGGCAGCCGGATTTCATCTACGCCGTGTAATTGGAAAGACCGTACTCACCTACAAAGAGTACATCACCCTTATCAAACAAATAGAAGCCCTACTTAATAAGCCCTACTACAATCCTCTGACACCCGGCCACTTCTTAATTGGCCGACCAATAACCCATATACTAGAACCCGACCTTACAACAATAAAGCTTAATCGGTTAAGCAGATGACAATTAATAAAGTCTCTAGTACAAGGATTTTGGGACCGATGATCATTGGAATACCTAACGTCTTTGAATAAATAGATGGCATAAATGGCACACACCGAATTATCAGATAAAACCAGGAAATTTAGTGCTTCTGCGAGACCAACACCTACCTCCATCGAAATGGCCACTAGCACGAATCTACGATGCACACCCTGGGAAGGACAACCTAATTAAGGTTATTACAGTCAAACTTCCAAATGGCAAGCTCCTGAAAAGACGAGTCAACCCCCGCGGTATGTTCAACTTTGGTTACCTAGAAAAATTACAACGAATTAGTTACCTAAACCAACAATATTAATTTGAGATAAATGTTATTTATTATTTAATTGTTTCTTACCAGATTGTTTACTACCTCTAATAGGAGAGGGTTCGTCCCCTGGATCAAGAGACTCTCTTTATAAGTTTCCAAATGATTAATCCAATAGGATTCAGTCGCTCAACCGATCATCAAGAATTTGATGATATTTTTTGAAGATATTGGACCGCAGGGTCTTGGAGCTGCAGTATAATGCTTGTCGATTTTTTTTCAACGGGAATGAGTTTAGGAGAAGGGTTGTATGAAATTACTTACTCGAGGGGACCCTCCTTATTAGTTTCCACACCATTCGTCCAATCGGATTCAGCCGCTCAATTGATCGTTATGAAATTTTTACCATGTACGTGTTATATGTATACAGAAGCAACCTTATGATACTTTTGTAGGGGTTGAACCTTGGGCGTAGGAGCTGCAGGACAATTTTACATTCTTTAACATAGTAAAATAAAGACTATTTATTATGAACAATTTCGGTATCGAGAGTTTTTGCAAATTTACCATTTGCAATATTGCTGAAGTCAAAAAAAATAATTTTGAAAAAATCTGTGTGGTTGTGTGCCAACACCACTTAAGATGCCATGCCCCCTAAATTTCTGTTGATTCTCTATAGCCCAGAAGAATTAGATAGGAAAATCCAATGATTTTTGGCCGGTCCACAAATCGGTCCACCGGAACTGGCAGACTTTTTCGTTTTTTGCAAATATTTTAAAAAGTGTATCATTTATGAGAAAACCGATAATGCACTAAGTGATTCGAGTTTAAATTTGTAACGATATCGGTCCAGATCATTTTACCAAAATTTAGGCGGAAACGACGTTTTCAAACGTGGTAGAAGCAGAATCTTGTTTCACTATAACGGAAATGGAAATTTGAGGTGAAAACGAATGGTGATTAATTACAAGAAACCTATAGCGCAAAGACTGAGAAAATTTTCTCCGCTAGAAGCTGACGTCGTAATAAAATCGGAGAATGAGTGGTTAGGTAAGTATTAAATATACGGCATTTATCACGCCATTTGGATTGTTTCTAAGGATGCCGTTCGGATTATGTAACAGTTCTTGTGCGTTATAACGGGTGATTTTTTAAGAGCTTGAGAACTTTTTTTAAAAAAAAAACGCATAAAATTTGCAAAATCTCATCGGTTCTTTATTTGAAACGTTAGATTGGTCCATGACATTTACTTTTTGAAGATAATTTCATTTAAATGTTGACCGCGGCTGCGTCTTAGGTGGTCCATTCGGAAAGTCCAATTTTGGGCAACTTTTTCGAGCATTTCGGCCGGAATAGCCCGAATTTCTTCGGAAATGTTGTCTTCCAAAACTGGAATAGTTGCTGGCTTATTTCTGTAGACTTTAGACTTGACGTAGCCCCACAAAAAATAGTCTAAAGGCGTCAAATCGCATGATCTTGGTGCCCAACTTACCGGGCCATTTCTTGAGATGAATTGTTCTCCGAAGTTTTCCCTCAAAATGGCCATAGAATCGCGAGCTGTGTGGCATGTAGCGCCATCTTGTTGAAACCACATGTCAACTAAGTTCAGTTCTTCCATTTTTGGCAACAAAAAGTTTGTTAGCATCGAACGATAGCGATCGCCATTCACCGTAACGTTGCGTCAAACAGCATCTTTGAAAAAATACGGTCCAATGATTCCACCAGCGTACAAACCACACCAAACAGTGCATTTTTCGGGATGCATGGGCAGTTCTTGAACGGCTTCTGGTTGCTCTTCACTCCAAATGCGGCAATTTTGCTTATTTACGTAGCCATTCAACCAGAAATGAGCCTCACCGCTGAACAAAATTTGTCGATAAAAAAGCGGATTTTCTGCCAACTTTTCTAGGGCCCATTCACTGAAAATTCGACGTTGTGGCAGATCGTTCGGCTTCAGTTCTTGCAGGAGCTGTATTTTATACGGTTTTACACCAAGATCTTTGCGTAAAATCTTCCATGTCGTCGAATAACACAAACCCAATTGCTGCGAACGGCGACGAATCGACATTTCACGGTCTTCAGCAACACTCTCAGAAACAGACGCAATATTCTCTTCTGTACGCACTGTACGCATTCGTGTGGTTGGTTTAATGTCCAATAAAGTAAACTGAGTGCGAAACTTGGTCACAATCGCATTAATTGTTTGCTCACTTGGTCGATTATGTAGACCATAAATCGGACGTAAATCGCGAAACACTTTTCGAACCGAACACTGATTTTTGTAATATAATTCAATTATTTGCAAGCGTTGCTCATTAGTAAGTCTATTCATTATGAAATGTCAAAGCATACTGAGCATCTTTCTCTTTGACACCTTGTCTGAAATCCCGCGTGATCTGTCAAATACTAATGCATGAAAATCCTAACCACAAAAAAATCACCCTTTATTAACCTGTTTTAAAATTTGTGTATGAAAGGAGTAGTCTGTATATCTACTTCGATGTCGAGGGCAGATTAGGCCATCAAAATTTAAATCAATATGTATTGCCAATCCCAAACCGAATAGAGTGAAACTAGTACACCGCCTTGTAAGATTATCAGGATATTTTCGATAATTTGTTGATAACTATGTCACCATAGCAAGACCATTGACGGATCTATTGAGGAAAGGAACGATTTTCATATTCGACGATCCAGACCAGAGACAGGCTTTTCACCGACCAAAATATATTTTGGCAAATTACCCGATATTGTGGTTGTACTCCCCGAAGGCGCAAACGGAGTTATATTGCTGGATGAGCCTTTCAATTACAGGAGTTTTTCTTTAAAATAGAATATCTTCAATCAAGACAATGCCATCAATCGCATTAAAGCGGCACATATAAATGATCCTTACCTTCTACCATTTTTTGAACTCCTGAAATTTTGTGAGTATGATGAGTTCGATATTAATTCTGTTGTTTTATTTAAGAATCTTTAGGGCAATATGCTATTAGTAGTAGAAGAAGATGCATGGCGAAAGTAATAAAATGCGTCACAAGGAAGGACATTTCGGCAGAAGAAAGATAATGAACTCATCACACGTTAATTTTTCCGAGAGAAACTTGAGCAAGCAAGAGAGGTTTTTAAAACCTATCCCAAACGGTGATCTTCCATTGGTAACTTACCACATCACGCCGGCTTCAACTAAGAAGCAATATAAATGTATTTTTGGTGGAATCGACGCATTTTTCAAATTTATATGGCTTTATCGAACCCAAATTAACACTATAGAGGTAATACAGATGTTGCAATCGCAAAAACTTAGTTTTGGAAACCCAAAGTTCATAATCGCAGGCAGAGATGATTCATTTAGATCTGCAGAATTTCAGAAGTATTGTGAACAAGAAAAAAGTATTATTTCATGTATAACAACAGGTGTACCAACCGGTAATGGCCAAATCGAAAGTGTTTTTCGAATAATAATCCCAGCCCTAACAAAACAATAGTCAACTCGGAGGAATGGTTCAAGCATACCAACCCATTAGAACGGTATCTCAATAGTTCAGTTTAATGTTTAAGTGTTAGAAAAAAAAATCTAACAAGTCATTAACAAGTCATTAACAAATCATTAACAAGTCATTAAATAAAATTTCATTTCATTTCAGCTTATAGACAAACACAGGAAGAAAACAGTCGCGATTTCGTTTAATTAAAACGTACGCCATTCACCAGTTGATCAAAATTAGAATCAAAATACGATGTTCAAAAAGAATCTCAGGGTGAAAGTCCATGCTGTACTACCCCGGAGTGCCTGTATCATTAGAAGAAGAGGATGACAAGGTACAAAAAAGCGAAGCAAATGGTCAAAATAGAAGCAATGTCCCAGACGTTGATCAAGATGACGGATCATCGAGGACGGAAGATTGAGTAGGAGGCCGTGTATGATCACCCTGTGGTATATCGATAACAAAATGTATAAAAGTGCGTATAAAATGTGGCAAAATGTAAAAGAAGCATACACCAACTAGGAAATACAAAAGCTCTAAGTGGGTATATTTCTTAAAGGCAGTTGTATTATCTCATTGTGGTACGAGAGGATGAGAGATAAACAAAACAAAACCAATTAAATGTTTGTTTATTTATTTAAGCATTTTTTGTTTGGTTCCTAAAGAATTCTCTACAAATTATTATTCAAGAGTTCCTTTCCCACGTACGAGTGTCTGTATAAGAATGAACTTTACAATGCAAGAAGAACAAAGGAGGAGATACAAAGCCGCAGTCTGTGCCGAATTAAGTATTTTCATTAACGGTTCAAAACCAAAATAAGAAAAACATTAATTAAGCACTAACAATACAGCTAAAACCACAAAACTGTAATTAATTTTAAAATAAAATTATGTTATAGCAAACACTGGATTGTGTATTTTAGGCGAGATTTTCACGTTTAATGAAAACATGCCCTTCATCATCATCATCATGATCGTAATTACTGGAAATTAAAAAAAAAATTACGAAAAATTCTATTTTCGTATTTTTTTGATTTGAAATATTATTTAGGGATTTAAAAAGGTTTATAAAAATGTACGTAACAGCACCACGATTGGGAATAATTTAATAGAATTTTAATGAAATGTTATTTGAGATTTTTTCGTGTGGCCAGAAAGCATATCTAAAATAAACAACAGCAGCAGAAGCAGGAGCAGCAGCAACAACAACAACAGCAGCAGCAAGACGGAAATAAAAAAGGTTTTAACACTTGGGAATTTTATGTAATGTACGGATATAAGATTTGAAATAGAGTTTTAAAATTTGATTCGGATTTACGACCATAAGTGTACGACCTATGCGAAACGATTTTTAGTCGAATTTACAGTTATCAGTTATGGTAAACGAGGTAATTTGATCCCGGAAACTTATTTAATGTTATAACGAATAAATCTTATTTAGCTCTTGCTTGTGTATAAGAGGGCCGTTTGATAAGTCGAACGATGTAATTAACGGAAAAGCTTTATAAAGATTTTGTATCGAGATTATACGTTCTAGCGCCCTACGTACAAACCTTATTATCAGACGGTTATTCAAACGCTATCCTAAGACTAAGTAGAATCAGCAATTTTAGTCAGTAAATGACATAATGTATGTTGGTCCAAAAATACAACAAGATCTTTGACATATCGTAATGAGATGGCGAATGCATAAATACGTCATCACAGCCGACATATCCGGATAAACCAGAAAGATAGAGAAGACATTCATCGAATTATATCAACTAAAAACCGTAACTTACGAAGCAGCTGCTGCCACTTACCTACCAGTAAGAACCATACATCAGCTAGAAGAAGACGAAGAAAACAAGGCCAAAACCTACTAACTGAACTCATCAAAGAGGAGGCTTCAATTTTAGAAAGTGGGCAAGCAAGCAAACAGAGCTCTTGATTAACGTAGACCATAAAGAATTTACAGAATTAGCTAAAATTTAAATCAACCAAAGCATAAACGCACATGGAATTTTTTGGAAGACTCATTCGGATGTATTTTGGTTTAATATTGGCCGTATCAATACTCAGTGGATTGCTATTGAAGCGAAATATCCTCTCCACGACTGCTAAACTGTTTGATCCTCAGGGATGGCTAGTATCAGTAATAATAACACCAAAGATAATGCTCATGGACATAAGATAGAAACTGCAATGGAAACTGCAATGTAAAATTAAAATTTAGCAGCACCTGTAAATTCTGAGATGGGCAAATATCACACCTGAATCACAAATTGAGGTTCACGGCTTCAGTAATAATTACGAATAATTTTATGATGCCTGCGTTTATGTAAAAGTAACGAACAATGGTTGTGGGGTTAGCACCAGTCTTATAACAGACAAAATATGAGTTGCGCCGACAAATCAAAAGGAGTATTACTAAGGCTAGAACTAAACGGCACTCTTCTGTTGGCCAAGTTACCGATATCATCATCTTTTTTTTTTTATTATCCCTGTAATCTGTTCTGGGGCCAAGGCTCTCCCAACTCTTTCGCGGTTAGCTTTTTCCGTCCTTACTTTTACGCCAGTGTGTGGGCCAATTCGAGGACGTACGGTCATAAGTCCGATTTTGTTACCATCCGCACATTGCATAGCTCCATGCAAGCCTATACTGGCATGGAAGATGGGTCGGCCCATGAGTTTTGCACTCCAACAGGGGGTCATAGATGTGTTCCATTTCATCACAGATCGTAATCTGTTGATGAAAATTCCCTTTGCATCCTGCCCCTATCGGGATTCTAACCCGGTACCTCCCGATCCAAACGCCAGAAGTGGCAGCTTCTTTATCAGGCTTTCGATTTTTGAAAATATTTTGAAAAGTATGCTATGTATGTACGAGAAAATCTATTAAGAGCAAAAACATTATAAATTAAATTTGCAAGAAAATCGGCCCGCACTTCAGTTTTTCTAAATTTAAGCGGACATCATAATTTTTATTAGAAAAACTCAGCGCAATTTGTTGGAAAACTGTAGGGAGTGGCATCTTCCGTAGAAGCTTTTTAAATTTTCTTCGTGTTTTGCCAATATTTTGAAAATAGCATTTACGAAAAGAAAAAACGATTCTAAATTAAAGTTGTAACAATAAAATTCGTCCACCTTATTTTTGAAAATGATAAAACCGTTATTTTAACAAAAAAAAATTTTCTTTTAAGAATTCAATTGTGGTGTATTTGCGATTCACAAACATTCGTCTTAAAGGAAATTTGGTTGTCGACCACAACATATTCACGCCTCAATTTTTTATTTATGGCGTTTTTGTTTGTATCACTTGATATGTAGATTATTGATGCGTCAGTTTTTGTATAGAAGTAAAATTTTCGGGCTTTAAATTTTTTAGTTACCATCTGCATCAGAAATGGCTCGATTTCGTTCCGTTTGGCCAAGGATTCGCAGATGGAAACACATTACATCAAGTTCTCTGCGTCAACTCAACGACTTTGCAGCACCCAAACTTCCGAAGTTTTTTTATACAGCTTTATGCAAATGGTTTAAAACTGTTTGGTGGTTGATCTTTAGCTCCTGGGCGATGCTTCGAAAGCTCTCATACCTGTCTACTTCTATAATTTTTAGGATTTTATTGACATTTTCGACGATATACCTTCCAGTGCGTGGTGCATCTTTGATATCAAAATTACCAGAACGGAATCGAGCGTACTAAAATTGAGCGTACACTATTCACAATTTCAGCCACTTGTAAACGCCAAAATTGTAAAATTTATGAAATTTTACATTTTTTACCTCCATCCTTGACACGCTATTACTCACAACTGAATCGATCAATCAAAACATTGACGCAGTTGCCCAACATCTTTACACATATGAAAATAAATTAAAAAGGGCAATCAGAGTCATGAACAAACAGCATAATGAACAAACTTAGCACTTAGGAGATATAAAAAGAATGAGCTAGACACAAAAATTGGAAGATTGCACATTGGAGGCTAAGCCCAAATCCACACAAAAATGAATAGCATAATGAAAATCATGTCATGGAATGCTGATGGTCTGCTCCGGTATCAACAAGAATTACAAGCAGTCCTCAATTTTGAGTATATACGATGTGTGTCTTATTTCGGAAACACATTTTACTAAGCAATCCTACAATACTGTTTAAGTTAGCCGAAAGTTTTCAGCCGATAGATGGTAATACAGATAGTGTCTTTGCTACTCAGTTAAAAGATGGTAATGTAGATATTATCTTCAAACATTATAATATGTCGATAGTGCAGGCCGCGTCGATAAAGAAGATTAATTTCAATATCCAAACGAAAAATGCTGGCAATACAGTTATAAAAATAACAAATGAATCATCAATTTTCTAAAAGAAGAATGTCAATAACAGACATCTATACAATAGTCACGTTTAACTGATGAAAGGTTTGTATATAAAGATTTTGATCCGATCTGACTGTACCAATTTGATAAGCCATGACCCTAAATAGAATTTGATTATATGTTGGGAGAGGGTTTGATGAGGTTGTATTAGTGAAATGTTCCATTTTCAATTATTTCGACGAGATTTTGTTAAATAACCAGTGCCTGTCTCACTATAAAACTCTATAAAATATGACCAAAGATTTAAATTCTAAGTTTAGGCTGAAAGATTATGAGTAAAAATTTTATTTTCCCCATGTTTGTCGATAAAATCAATCATGATGAATGAGTTTTATCGTTGAAGGGAAAAAATAAAAATTTCACCCCTGTAACTCCATCAGACTGACCCCTAACGTATAATCAAAATCTACCTTCGGCTATCGAATCGGCCTAGTCAGATTGGTGTCCATGTTGCAAAATCTCGAATGATGGACGCCTTTGCTTGAAAATTATTACACTTCTTTATCGACATTTTTCGGCTGTATGAAACAGATATGGCATTTCACACCTATAATCTCATCAGACCCTCCCCTAACCTATAGTCGAAATTTACCTATGATCAAGTGCCATCGAACTCATCTGACAAAATCTCGAATAATGGACCATTTTATCGTCAGAAGAAGGGAAGATAAAAATTTCGCCCCTATAACCCCATCAGACTTACTCCTATCCTATAATTAAAATCTACCAACGGTCATGGGCTATCGAACCGGCCTAGTCAGATTGGTGTCCATGTTGCAAAATCTCGAATGATGAACGATTTTATCGTCAGAAGAACGAAACAACAATTTCACCCGGCTGCATGAAACAGACATAGCATTTCACACCTATAATGTCATCAGATCCCTTAACCTATAATTAAAATTTACCTATGGTCCTTGTTACAAAATCTCAAATGATGGACGAATTTATCGTCAGAAGAAGGGAAAAATAAAAATTTCAACTCTATAACCCCATCAGCGTAAATCGAAAAAAGTACGGCGTAGTCGGTTTCAGCATCAATTTGGAGTGAACATATGAACGGGAACAGTCGACGGAAAATTCATTGGCCCATTTGAACTCCCACGTCAGATCAATGGTGAAGTCTATCCAACTTTTCTACAAAATGACTTGGATGAATTACTTGATATAAAGAGCTGGTTTATGAAAGAATAAACCAGACCGATCAGGGGATGCGGCAACGTATAATTGAAGCGTCGAATAGTACTAAAAGTAACGAACGTGCGTTAAGACGGATTAAGCAAAATTGTATACGGCGATCTCTCTTCTAGATCTGCATTAAAAAGAAACTTAAACAAAAGTAATATTGGTTTTATAAATAATTTTTTTGGTGGGTGCACATGCGATTTCACCAAAAAACACTAAAAGTGGAATAAATTTTGCACCATCGACAATTCGAAAAAACTGTGTTTGGCTGTTTTTGTTTCAAATGAGCTCCCCTATCACCCTGCTTCACTTGATCGTCCAATTCTGGGGCACCCTGTATACAACGCATTTTGCTAGGAGAAGCACGAAGCAATTTCGTCGATTTCAGAGGCCCCCCAGTACCAATAGGGAGTTGTATAGAAGCGTGGAAGAGACAAATATACTATAGGCGCCCAACTAAATTTCCAGGTTTTCTTGAAAAATGATAAATGGAAAATTTCTGTAGGAATATAAAAAATAGTTACCCTTTGCTATTTACATCATTTTTGCCATCTTTCTGGCAATACATGAAAACTACGACGATAAAACGACGCGTCTTTGGGCCGAAACCAAATTTGCGCTTCTTTGAAACTGGCCAAGTGTAGCCCTGCGAAGCCATGCACAGTGTTGTGAAGATTAATTGCGTTACATTAATTACGCTACTATTTACACGTAAACAAGTGTATTAATTATGCGAAATTTTTTACGTCAAGTAACGTAATACATGTAAAAAATGTAATTAATTAGCGAAAATACTTAAATTAATGAAATGTTCAGATAATCGCCTTATGTGGTAAGAAAAACTCGCAGGGACTCTGAGAGCTTATGCAGATTTGATTGAATTTCTGGAAATCCCAACTAATGATTACGTGAACGATAGAATAATTGTTTTAGAATTTTGATGTACAGTTACTTAACCCTAATGTGAGTCACGAGGTACCTTTTGCACATTTAAACGTCTATTTTGATGTGTTTCGGTCACAATAAAAACTTACTTCTAGTTCAATTCATAGATTACGATCACACTTAAATGTGAGTAATTTTACAAATAGGGCGAACGTAGAATAAATTAGTTTCCATGCCAGGATTAAAAAAAATCGTTAGTATCGTGAAAGTTTGACGTAAGGAAACGCTGGATGCGGCTCAGTTATCTGAATTCATCAGATTTACTACTATTTTTGGAATTAAGACAAAAATAGAAATCACCTTTCAATTTAAGCGTGTATGCGTTTACAGTTTTAAGCTAAATACGTGGTTTTAAAAAAATTCGAAAACCCTGGAAAATTACGAGTATTGGTGTGCCAAGAAAATTAAAAACACTAAAAATTGTTTTAGCAAAGAATAAAACTAAAATTCAAATGTCCAAAGCAATTAAAAAAAAAATCGTTTTTTTTTTTCATCATCAACAACATAGTTTTTATCTTCATCGGCGAATTTCTCAACAACCTTGATTATCCATTCGATATCATCTGGAGTCAAATGATTTTCGTCGTTAGTAATTTTACATCGGTTTCCAGTTCCCTTATCTTCGGCGGGTACAAGTACCGGTTAGTATCGATTTAAAAATACCTCAATTTGTAAGATACCGCTTGATGCTGGTACAATTCCAGTCAAATCGAATTTGACTAATAAGGCTGTCTGTCAAATTTAAGGTTAATTGTTTACTTCGGTAAAAACCGGGAATCTACCTGATGAATTCAGCCAAATGAGGGATGTTAGGCCCACAAAATAATCTATAATATATTAATTTAAAAATTTCAATAGATCTAGTTGCATGCAATGGTTGTGATATTTACTAGAAAATAATGGATTTTAAGTTATTTCACTAATTTAAGTATTTTCACGCAGATCTCGCTAATTAATTACATTTTTTATATTTATTACAATTTTTTGCCGTAATTAATCATTATTTATGTAAAAAATTTAATTTTTTTTTTACATAATATGAGAAAGCCAGGTCTGGGGAATAAGACGGATGCAGTACCAGATCCCATCTCAGCGTTTTGATGGTGTCCTGGACGATGGAAGTGCGATGGTATGGAACGTTGTCGTGCTGCAATATCACTCGTTCGTGTCTCGTGTCCCATTCTGGCCGTTTTTCCAGCAATGCATGGTTCAGATTGATCATAGTACATGATTCCTTTCTGGTCCCATGAAACTCAGAGGTTCACTTTCCGAAGCGATTTGGCCGTTAAATCGATGTTGATGCTTCGAAAGGTGAAAACCACGACTTTTTGCGTTTGGGATTCTTTGAAAAGATCCACTTCTCATCTCCCGTAACAGTTCGATGCAGGAAACTCTTTCTTTCTAGATCTCGCTCGGTGAATCATCCTTTGTGTTGGTGATACCAATTGAGGGATTGCCATAAATTTGGCAACATGGCTAGAAAGTGCGGTAAATCTAATTGTACCTTCAATACGGGTGACAATCAAAAAAACTAATAACTAACTAAACTAAAGAACTAACTAACACAGGCGCTGACATTTCTGTCATACCTGCGTCCTCATTCAAAATTTTTATTGAAGTCCAACATCTTCATTTAACTGCAGCAAATGGTTCACTCATCAAAACCTATGTATCAAAAGTTCTGTTATTAAATTTGGGATTTCGTCGAGAATTTCGACACTTATTCATTGTGGCAACAGTAAATAAGCCCATCCTGATTTCTTGGTAAAGTTTGGTTTAACAGTCGACTTAAAGAATAAGCGCTTGGTCGATCCAGCATAACAACTATAACTACCACAGGAACAATCTCTACAGTAAGCTCGCCATCACCACGAATTTATAATATCGATGGTTTACTCGTATATGGATCATTGCTTAAGGAATTTACTGAACTTACTCAAGAACCAAGATACGACTTGCCCGTGAAGCATAATGTAGTTCACAGAATTGTGACAGAAGGCCAATTTCCATTTTGCAAACCACGTCGTCTTGATCCAACGAAATTTTCATTAGCTAAGGATGCTTTCCAACATATGCAAAACTTAGGTCTGTACAAACAATCATCATCGTCAACCTGTTCTCCACTTTATTTGGTACACAAAAAAGGACAAAACGATTGGAGACCGTGCGGTGATTACAGACGTTTGAATCCAGTAACTATATACAAGATAGGTATCCGGTACCTCACATGGATGTACATTTTTTTCTAAAATTGATCTTTGCCGTGCTTATCACCAAATTCCAGTAGCAAAAGAAGATCAATTCAAAACTGCGATAACAACTCCGTTCGGAATGTTTGATTTCTATCGCATGACATTTGGTCTCAGAAACGCAGGTCAAACATTTCAACGTTTCATTGATGAATTAACTAAGGATTACTCGGAACATACTCGTTGCAAGCAAAACCACTGAATGTCGAACACTTATGCATACTTTTCAAGCGATTATCTGATTATGGTATCAATATCCGCTTGGCCAAATGTGAGTTCGGTGTGACGAATCTAAATTTCGTAAGTCACGAGATTATCAGCAATGGAATTAAACCATCGAGTGACATAATCATTGAGATTAAAGAATTTCCGCATCCAACCACAATCCATCAAAATCAACGTATTGTGGGTATGGTTAATTATTATCATCGATTCTTACCACACTTGGCCGATCAATTAGTGCCAATTTATAATCAAATGAGCTCTTTGCTTAAACTAGGTAAAACAGCTATCTTCTATTGGCCTTCAGATTGCCAAATAGCTCTCGAAACAATTCACTCGCAAACTGCACGTTATTAGCACATCCAAAAGAAAACACCGTATATTGCATTAGGACTGATGCTTCTAATACGGCATGTGGGGGTGTATTGGAACATTAAACGAAAATGAATGGCAACCTTTAGCATTTTTTTTCAAAAAAAGTTTCATCTGCAGAACAAAAATATTCCACTTTTGATCGAGAATTACTAGCGATCTTGGTCGGAATAAAGAAATTTAGGCATTTTCTCGAAGGACGTGAAGTAAGGATTTATACTGCCATTTGGAATTTATTGCCTAGTTTACAACAGATATTCGTCACTTGAGTGGCCTAGAAAATGTGGTAGCTGACACTCTCTCGCGACCTGATGATATCTCAGTTTTAACTTCCATTGGTTTGGACATCGAGAAATTAATTCAATCACAGGAACACGATCCAGAACTAAAAGGATACTTAGACGGATCGAAACCGCTCAATAAAATATTGAAACTCAAGCAAGCCTCACCGGATAATATTTCGAGATCAATATGGTGTGAAAGTTCAACCACTTCAGCTCGACCTTACATCCCAGAACCAATAAGACGTCACATTTTTGACGGTGTCCATAACTTAACGCACCCAGGTGTTAGAGCTACAAGAAAAAAGCTAGCATCGAAATATTTTTGGCCTTCAATAAACAAGGATAGTTCTTACTATTTTTGGAATTAAGACAAAATAGAAATCACCTTTCAATTTAAGCGTGTGGCTTTAAAAAAATTCGAAAACCCTGGAAAATTACGAGTATTGGTGTGCCAAGAAAATTAAAAACACTAAAAATTGTTTTAGCAAAGAATAAAACTAAAATTCAAATATCCAAAGCAATTAAAAAAAATCGTTTTCTTTTTTTCTTTTCATCATCAACAACATAGTTTTTATCTTCATCGGCGATTTTCTCAACAACCTTGATTATCCGTTCGATATCACCTGAAGTGAAATGATTTTTGTCGTTAGTAATTTTACCTCGGTTTCCAGTTCCCGTATCTTCGGCGGGTACAAGTACCGGTTAGTACCGATTTAAAAATACCTCAATTTGTAAGATACCGCTTGATGCTGGTGTAATTCTAGTTAAATCGAATTTACCTAATCAGGCTGTCTGCCAAATTTAAGGTAAATTGTTTACTACGGTAAAAATCGGAAATGTACCTGATGAATTCAGAAAAATGAAAGATGTTAGGCCCACAAAATAATCTATAATATATTAATTTAAAATTTTCAATAAATGTAGTTGCATGTAATGGTTCGCTAATTAATTACATTTTTTATATTTATTACAATTTTTACCGTAATTAACCATTATTTACGTAAAAAATGTAATCAATTATTTTTTACGCGTAATTACACAACACTGGTCATTCGCCATCGACAGGAACAAGTGATAATCCGAGAGAGCCAGGTCTGGGGAATAAAACGGATGCGGTGCCAGATCCCATCTCAGCGTTTTGATGGTGTCCTGGACGATGGGAGTGCAATGGTATGGAACGTTGTCGTGCTGCAATATCACTCGTTCGTCTCTCGTGTCCCATTCTGGCCGTTTTTCTAGCAATGCATGGTTCACATTGATCATAGTACACGATTCCTTTCTGGTCCCAAGAAACGCAGAACATAGTCTTCTTTCCGAAGCGATTTGACCGTTAGGTCGATGTTGATGCTTCGAAAGGTGAACACCACGAAAGGTGAACACCTCTTCTCATCTCCCGTAACAATTCGATTCAGGAAGCTCTTACTTTCATGCCGTGAAATCAGAATTGCGCAAGTAGCCCTTCGACTTTCCATCTGCCTCACAATCAACTCATGCGACACCCATTTCCCCCCATTTAAATTTTTTTCATAGCATGTAAACGTTAACCGGACAAGTGGTTCGGTGGTTAAAGCTTCGGCACTTGGACCGGGAGGTACTGGGTTCGAATCCCACCACAGGCTGGATGCAAAGCGAATTTTCGTCACCGATTACGAGAATACGATCGGTGATGTTAATAAACACAACTAAGACGCTCTGTTGGAGTGCAGAATTCAGCGCCGACCCACCGTTCATGCCAATGTTCAGGTGGACATGGACCTTGCAATGCGCAGGTGGTAACTGTAATAGTGTGAATGGGTGGTGTGTGCGTGAATGAAACGGGAAGTATTAATTGATCTTTAACGGACATTAAATCCATTGGACAATTAATACTTTCTTTCTTACAAAAAAAAAACGTTTGGAAACATCTTGGTGAGTCGTGTTTAATTCCTCCGCAAGTTGATCTCAAGTTCGCGTATCATCTACATCCAATGACGCTTACCGGTGTCTTCAAATGTTTTTGGTCTTCCGGAGCGCTTCTCTTCTTCTTCCTGGAACACAAGTTCCGACATAAATGACTCTAGATGTGTCGCTAGCACCATCTGTGTGTGAATCCCGGAAATTTAGTTGCACACCTGATAATTTTGCAGTTTTGCATAAACTCATGATTAATAAGTTTTCTGATAAGAATGATTTTAAGAATTCGAATATATACGATATTGTTGCTTAGGGGTTTTATCTGGTTGTGTGGCCAATATTAAATACTGTTATGTAAACAACAAACCGTGTTGTAACGAAAAATGTAATTTGTCTTCAGGTTCATTTATTTGCAGGTGTACTGTGCTGTCAAACAGTAATTAACTAAAACGAAAACGTAAGATTTAAAACTTTATGGTTTTGAAAGATTACAAAATATGCGAATTGCCCAATAATAATTCGGAGACGTTCTCGTGCGAGATAGCGCAAACGACAGCATATTAAAGCACAATAATAATTATAATCATCATAATTTAATGAATATTTAAGATGTAAAATATTTTTTTGTTGTTGCCATAATATTTTTTATTTCTTATTATTAAATATTTTCATTATAAGTCGCGCTGCGAAAATAGAAAATTTTATTTTTAGTACACAATTAAATTAAAAACACCTGTGTCTCTAGTGGTTATATGAACGCGTCAACACACACACACACCCAGCTTTGTATAATACATTTTTATGAAAACACAACAAATTTTCCGTTTTATCTACATTTTCATTATTATGACAATAAATTTTCTTCGTAATAATGTCAAGTTATTACATTAAAAATGTAAAATACGCAGCGAAATCGTTGTGAGTTTAGATAAAACACGAAAAAATGAAATCAGTTTTCGTCAGACGGAATTTAAGAAATTTTACTATGTACTACTCTAAAATTAGAATGCATATTTTAAAAAATTTAAATTCTCATAGATTATGTAAAATAAGGATTTAACATGATGGACTTTTAAAATTAATTATTGTTTGTTTTGCAAACATTTTTGCTGAAGTAGCAAAACGAATTAGATACTACTAGCAGTAAGGACGCGCTTCTCAAACTCTTGAACTAGCAAAATTACAAAACTGGAGCCTAAAACGTACAGTTGGCCATGAGAGAAGCAGTATTCCAGAGTTTATAAGGGATTGGTGTCACTGATGTTTTAAGAAGTATTCTAGAAATAAAAGTATTGCACCCAGTTTATATTAGTGGTATATTAGTGGTGCTTCGATATTATTAGCAATGTTGTACCGTATTGTCTACATCGCGTAATTAATTAATATTCTACTCGTGTAGATAATTAAAAAAAGGTGTCGGAAATGTAAATAATGTAGACAGTACATCGGCAATGTCGTAAATGACAATACTGTTATGTGAAGCCATTGAGAAGGTCGATTCATCCTTACTACACATTTGAAAATAGATTGAGCATACCTTTGTATAGGGTGGCGCATAAGTACACTGAGAAAAAACACATTTAGTTTTTAATACGGTCAATTTTGATATTAAAATGCTACATACGCAAATTATCTAAATATATAAAAGTGGTGTAAAAAATGTATGTGCGCGCATCAGTTGAGAACGGCTGATTTGGCTCAATCTGTTTTTGTTGTGTTCGCAATTGTCAGGAGATGGTTCTTACGAAAAATTTTGAAAAAATTCACCGGGAAAGTCCGAAAACCCGAAAAGTCAAATAAAAAGCCTTTTTTTGTATGAATTTTGTAAGTTCATTTTTTAAGAGACAGGTGGCGCGTTGGCTAGGAGATACTGGATTCGAATCCCACCGGAGGCTGCAAATTAGTATTTTGTTTTTTATCCAATCAATTTATTTTATCTATTTATTTTCCCTACCTATCTATCTATCTATCTATCTATTTGCCGTGCGTTAGTCTCGTAAAAACTCGAGAAAGACTCTACCGATTTGGACGATTCTTTTTTTGCTTTGTTCGGCTCAATACAGTAGTAGTTTATAATAGTGAAGTATTTCCTAAACTTTCCTAAAAATTAAAATCCTCCATTTTTGTTTCAATATATGCGTAAAACATCGTATAAACGAGTGAATTATTTATAAATTATATGAAAAAATGCAAATAAGTACGGTGATGATGTATTTCTAAAGAGGTCAATTTGCATATCGTAGGGTTTTGCCGAGCAATTTTCCCAATTCCAGAAACACCGCTACCAAATACTAAGCGCACTTTTGAGTTGTTCTGGATCAAAATTAACAGATAAACGCCATTCCATTGAAAAATCTAGGGGCCCCGGGTGTTTTAGAAAATAAAATTTGTTAAGAGGTCAATTTGCATATCATAGGGTTTTTCCGAGCAATTTTTCCAATTCCAGAAACACCGCTACCAAATACTAAGTGCAATTTTAGATCAAAACTAACTGATAAACACCATTCCATTGAAAAATCTAGGGGCCCCGGGTGTTTTAGAAAATAAAATTTGTTAAGAGGTCAATTTGCATATCATAGGGTTTTTCCGAGCAATTTTTCCAATTCCAGAAACACCGCTACCAAATACTAAGCGCACTTTTGAGTTGTTCTGGATCAAAGCTAACAGATAAACACCATTCCATTGAAAAATCTAGGGGCCCCGGGTGTTTTACGAAATAAAATTTGTTAAGAGGTCAATTTGCATATCATAGGGTTTTTCCGAGCAATTTTTCCAATTCCAGAAACACCGCTACCAAATACTAAGTGCAATTTTAGATCAAAACTAACTGATAAACACCATTCCATTGAAAAATCTAGGGGCCCCGAGTGGTTTAGAAAATAAAATTTGTAAAGAGGTCAATTTGCATATCATAGGGTTTTTCCGAGCAATTTGCCCAATTCCGGCAACACCGCTACCAAATACTAAGCGCACTTTTGAGTTGTTCTGGATCAAAGCTAACAGATAAACACCATTCCATTGAAAAATCTAGGGGCCCCGGGTGTTTTACGAAATAAAATTTGTTAAGAGGTCAATTTGCATATCATAGGGTTTTTCCGAGCAATTTGCCCAATTCCGGCAACACCGCTACCAAATACTAAGCGCACTTTTGAGTTGTTCTGGATCAAAGCTAACAGATAAACACCATTCCATTCAAAAATCTAGGGGCCCCGGGTGTTTTAGAAAATAAAATTTGTTAAGAGGTCAATTTGCATATCATAGGGTTTTTCCGAGCAATGTTCCCAATTCCAGAAACACCGCTACCAAATACTAAGCGCACTTTTGAGTTGTTTTGGATCAAAATTAACACATAAACACCATTCCATTGAAAAATCTAGGGGCCCCGGGTGTTTTACGAAATAAAATTTGTAAAGAGGTCAATTTGCATATCGTAGGGTTTTTTCGAGCAATTTTCCCAATTCCAGAAACACCGCTACCAAATACTAAGCGCACTTTCGAGTTGTTCTGGATCAAAGCTAACAGATAAACACCATTCCATTGAAAAATCTAGGGGCCCCGGGTGTTTTACGAAATAAAATTTGTAAAGAGGTCAATTTGCATATCGTAGGGTTTTTTCGAGCAATTTTCCCAATTCCAGAAACACCGCTACCAAATACTAAGCACACTTTCGAGTTGTTCTGGATCAAAGCTAACAGATAAACACCATTCCATTGAAAAATCTAGGGGCCCCGGGTGTTTTACGAAATAAAATTTGTAAAGAGGTCAATTTGCATATCGTAGGGTTTTTTCGAGCAATTTTCCCAATTCCAGAAACACCGCTACCAAATACTAAACTAAGCGCACTTTTGAGTTGTTCTGGATCAAAGCTAACAGCTAAACACCATTCCATTGAAAAATCTAGGGGCCCCGGGTGTTTTACGAAATAAAATTTGTTAAGAGGTCAATTTGCATATCATAGGGTTTTTCCGAGCAATTTTCCCAATCCCAGAAACACCGCTACCAAATACTAAGCGCACTTTTGAGTTGTTTTGGATCAAAATTAACACATAAACACCATTCCATTGAAAAATCTAGGGGCCCCGAGTTGTTTAGAAAATAAAATTTGTAAAGAGGTCAATTTGCATATCATAGGGTTTTTCCGAGCAATTTGCCCAATTCCGGCAACACCGCTACCAAATACTAAGCACACTTTTGAGTAGTTCTGGATCAAAGCTAACAGATAAACACCATTCCATTGAAAAATCTAGGGGCCCCGGGTGTTTTACGAAATAAAATTTGTTAAGTGGTCAATTTGCATATCATAGGGTTTTTCCGAGCAATGTTCCCAATTCCAGAAACACCGCTACCAAATACTAAGCGCACTTTTGAGTTGTTTTGGATCAAAGCTAACAGATAAACACCATTCCATTGAAAAATCTAGGGGCCCCGGGTGTTTTACGAAATAAAATTTGTAAAGAGGTCAATTTGCATATCGTAGGGTTTTTTCGAGCAATTTTCTCAATTCCAGAAACACCGCTGCCAAATACTAAGCGCACTTTCGAGTTGTTCTGGATCAAAGCTAACAGATAAACACCATTCCATTGAAAAATTTAGGGGCCCCGGGTGTTTTACGAAATAAAATTTGTAAAGAGGTCAATTTGCATATCGTAGGGTTTTTCCGAGCAATTTTCCCAATTCCGGCAACACCGCTACCAAATACTAAGCGCACTTTTAGATCAAAACTAACTGATAAACACCATTCCATTGAAAAATCTAAGGGCCCCGGGTGTTTTAGAAAATAAAATTTGTAAAGAGGTCAATTTGCATATCATAGGGTTTTTCCGAGCAATGTTCCCAATTCCAGAAACACCGCTACCAAATACTAAGCGCACTTTTGAGTTGTTTTGGATCAAAATTAACACATAAACACCATTCCATTGAAAAATCTAGAGGCCCCGGGTGTTTTACGAAATAAAATTTGTAAAGAGGTCAATTTGCATATCGTAGGGTTTTTTCGAGCAATTTTCCCAATTCCAGAAACACCGCTACCAAATACTAAGCGCACTTTCGAGTTGTTCTGGATCAAAGCTAACAGATAAACACCATTCCATTGAAAAATCTAGGGGCCCCGGGTGTTTTACGAAATAAAATTTGTAAAGAGGTCAATTTGGATATCGTAGGGTTTTTTCGAGCAATTTTCCCAATTCCGGCAACACCGCTACCAAATACTAAGCGCACTTTTAGATCAAAACTAACTGATAAACACCATTCCATTGAAAAATCTAAGGGCCCCGGGTGTTTTAGAAAATAAAATTTGTAAAGAGGTCAATTTGCATATCATAGGGTTTTTCCGAGCAATGTTCCCAATTCCAGAAACACCGCTACCAAATACTAAGCGCACTTTTGAGTTGTTTTGGATCAAAATTAACACATAAACACCATTCCATTGAAAAATCTAGAGGCCCCGGGTGTTTTACGAAATAAAATTTGTAAAGAGGTCAATTTGCATATCATAGGGTTTTTTCGAGCAATTTTCCCAATTCCAGAAACACCGCTACCAAATACTAAGCGCACTTTCGAGTTGTTCTGGATCAAAGCTAACAGATAAACACCATTCCATTGAAAAATCTAGGGGCCCCGGGTGTTTTACGAAATAAAATTTGTAAAGAGGTCAATTTGGATATCGTAGGGTTTTTCCGAGCAATTTTCCCAATTCCGTCAACACCGCTACCAAATACTAAGCGCACTTTTAGATCAAAACTAACTGATAAACACCATTCCATTGAAAAATCTAGAGGCCCCGGGTGTTTTAGAAAATAAAATTTGTTAAGAGGTCAATTTGCATATCATAGGGTTTTTCCGAGCAATGTTCCCAATTCCAGAAACACCGCTACCAAATACTAAGCGCACTTTTGAGTTGTTTTGGATCAAAATTAACACATAAACATTGTACCTTCTTTTTGTGCCAAGTTTGTTTTTGATCGTGTAACCCACAACCTGTTGGCTCAAAGATTACCATTGTTACAATCATATAAAGTTCGGTGTGATTTTTAGATCTTAACTATTTTTTCATACATTTGTTGGTGCGTGTCAAGTGCGGTTATCTAATTGGATTGCGGGATTGAGATTAATTCGATCGGTAAGTTCATTTTTGTGGATTAATGATTTCAAGGTAGATTAGTCAAATGAATCATTGTAATTCTTAGGAATTGATTTTTGATTAAAATGCCGGCTATCAGCCGATCGAGCCTAGGACGAAGAAGGCGCAATTCACAAAGAATACACGGTGTACGTGAGAATGAAACATAAGAGCAACGCAAAGAATTAAATGAACAGAGACGTGCTTATATCGGACAAGTTCGCGCTGCACGGCCACCAGCTCAGTGTCGTAACTCGACAAAGAAGTGCAGTGAACGTCGACTTGAATCGCGCTGCTTTCATTTATGACTGTACAACCGCCCACAAAGATCTTCGCTGCATTGATAATGAATTGATATATATTCGTCATTGTCAAGCATTGAAGTTAAGTAAAGTTAAGCAAAGTTAAGCAAAGCAAAGTTAAATTTACGGTTTTGATTTCGCCACCGGAGCCATTGCGTACTTATCTCTATGGAGATACAACGTTATTCAGACATTTTCTCGCACACATGCAACAATACAATCAATGCTTTAACATGACGTCATTTAGAACCGATGTCCGGCTACAATCCCACCTATAAGGTTATGACGTCACCACGTGTTCATCATTTCGATAATGGTGAACGATTGTACTCATCATATTCAAAATTGCCCTCAATTTCATAGATTCAAGGTCAACTTTATCATCGGAGCGGAGCATTGATGCCACCAGCAAATGAAGAACCCAAGTACCTTCAAATTTATTTCGTTGGAAATTCCAAATTAGAATTCAGTTATCGTGTTGCGCTTTTCCATGCGTAAAAACGAGAGATAATCGGAGAACCCCAATGTCTTTTTCATGAACACAATGCGGTGGTTCGTTTGTTTAAAACTACTTTGGAGTCGATGGCTTCCGATGGTTACAAAATAATCATTAGAGCAGACAAAAGACCAATCGGAGGGCATGTACGTCGGTACAATGCTCCCACTCTCGACGAAGTCGCAGTTGTGATTGTTGGTGAAAATGTGGAGTCGCGTGATATTGTGATCAAGCGGCGTGATAACGAACGAGTGCAGCGTGTATATGAAACTCATCGGTCATATGATGCACTTCAATATCCATTGATGTTTTGTCATGGAGAGGATGGCTACCACTTCCCGATAAAGATGGTCAATCCGCTGACCGGTTAGTTATTGAGCTGCCGATTGTACTTGCATTGCTACACATATAATATATTCATTTTGCAGGTGAAGAAACGAATAAGAAGCTCAGTTCCATGCAGTTTTATACTTATCGGTTGATGATTCGACAAGGCGAGGACAATCATCTTTTGAGATAACGTCCATTGTTTGTCGAAACGGAACGTTTAAATTTCATCCGCTTCAACCAATCAAAACTACGTTCCGAGCAGTACATTCATCTGCGCGATGCCATCGATTCGGACGGAGATGTAACCAACGGCGGTCAATTGACCATTCTCCCAGCAACATATGTTGGCAGCCCACGGTATATGCACGAATACGCGCAGGGTGCTATGACGTATGTGCAGCATTACGGATGGCCAGATTTATTCATGACGTGCATGCAACCCGAAATGGGCTGAAATTATCGGTTGTCTATTGCCATGGCAAACTTCCAGCGATCGCCACGACATCACCGCACGTGTGTTTAAACAAAAACTCATGACGCTAATGGACGTCATCGTTAAGCAGATGGTTTTTGGGCAGCCACGTTGTTGGATGTACTCAGTAGAGTGGTTAATTGAGAAAATCAGACCAAACCAAATCGATTCAATCATGAGCGCCGTAATACAAGATTCAGAAGCCGACCCGGAGTTGTTCGCGGTAGTCGCAATAAACATGATGCACGGTCCGTGCGGAAATACAATCCAGATTCACCGTGTATGACCGATGGGAGTAGCACAAAACAATATCCGCGTCCGTTGCTGCCATACACAATTAGTAGAAATGACGGTTATCCACTATATCGGCGTCGCTCATCCGAAGATGGTGGCAGAACAGTCACGATGACGGTGAAAGGAAAAGATGTCGTGGTCGATAATCGCTGGGTCGTTCCGTATTGCAAGCTTCTATCGAAGACATTCACAACACACTGCAATGTTGAGTACTGTAACTCCATTAGGTCCATTAAATATGTCTGCAAATACGTGAACAAAGGTAGCGGCCTGGCCGTGTTCGGCATTGCTGCTCCGGATGCCAATAACGAAGTGTCAAGATTCTAATTGGGCCATTATGTCAGTTGCAATGAGGCGATTTGGCGTATTTTCTCATTTGCATTACACGAACGTCATCCCACTGTTCAACATTTGTGGGTGCACTTGGAGAATGGACAACGTGTCTATTTCACGGAAGCTAATGCAGCACAACAAGCAGAACGACCACCAGCTACAACACTCATGAATTTTTTTAAAATTTGCCAAAGCGATCTGTTCGCACGAACATTGCTTTACTGCGAAATGCCACGCTATTATACTTGGAACCAGTCGACGAAGAAGTTTCAACGGCTGATACGCTTGGCCGTGTGTACACCACACCGTTCATCCACGACAAGACGAATGCTTCTATCTCCGTTTGCTTTTGTTCCATGTCCTTCTTCGTTCGAATCGCTTCGTCCTACATAGATGGTGTGTTGTGCGCCACATATTGAGAAGCTTGCCAACGTCTGAATTTGCTGGAAAACGACTCACATTGGGACTCAACACTCGCCGATGCCACTGTTTTTGCGCCGGCAAATCAAATTCGTGCATTGTTCGCGATCATCATAGCGACGTGTCATCCATGGAACGCATTGGAAGTGTGAAACAAATACAAGGACGAGATGACTGACGACATTTTGCATCGAGTTCGCACTGCAACATCGAATTATGAGCTTAAAATGAAAGACGAGATACGCAACGAAGCTTTAATCATGATCGAAGACATGTGCGTGCTTACGTGCGGCAGCTATTTGTCGAAATTGGGCAAGCCATCATCAATTCGTTCGATGCACGATACATTTAATCAAGTGTACGATCGAGATTCAATGAGCCAAATAGTGCGAACAAATGTCACTCTTTTATATGCACAGCAAAAGAACGTGTACGATGCATTGATGAAGGCAGTTGACGAAGGAAAGGGCGGAATATTCTTCCTCGATGCGCCCGGTGGAACAGGTAAAACCTTTCTGATTTCATTGCTTTCGGCCAATCCGCTCGAGATCTGAAATATCGTTAACCGTTGCATCATCGGGAATTGCAGCCACATTGCTAGACGGCGGCTGAACGGCACATTCTGCGTTGAAGTTGCCGATGAATATCCACACGAATGACAAGCCAGTGTGCTCAAATGCCAAGAACTGAGCGATGGCCAAGGTATTGCAAGAATGCAAAATCATCATCTAGGACGAGTGCATAATGGCACATAAACGATCATTGGAAGCGTTCAATCGAACGATGAAGGATTTACGAAGTGACTCAAGGCGTTTTGGTGGAGCGATGATTCTGCTGGCCGGCGATTTTCGCCAAACGCTACCTGTCATTCCGAGATCAACAGCTGCAGATGAACTCAATGCATGTCTCAATGCATTAGAGTCGCGTTACAGAACGATCAATCAACTGCTGATTTTTCAACACAATTGTTGGCGGATCGCTTTCGTTTCCTTTGAATTTTTGCATGTTCACGACGTCGAAGGAAGAACTTAACACGAAAGTGTTTTCGGACATCCGTCGAAATTATATGGATCACGATTAGCTCAGCGAGCGAGCGATTTTGGCAGTGAAGAACAAGGAACACACACTCTGAATTACTTGATTCAAAACCAAATCGCTGCGGAAATGCGTTGTTATAGATCCGTTGACTGTGTTACCAACCAAGACGAAGCAACTAACTATCCGACCGAGTTTTTGAATGCGCCTGATTGGCCGGGAATACCACCGCATAACTTGATGCTCAAGGTAGGATGTTGCGTAATCTGAACCATCCGAGATTGTGTGATGGAATGCGATTGGCTGTGATGAAACTGATGAACAACGTGATTTTCCGTTCGTTTGGCGTTCGCTATGACGATTAACAAATCGCAAGGTCAATCGTTGGACGTGTGCAGAATAAATCTGGAATTTCCGAGTTTTTCTCATGGTCAGTTGTACGTCGCGTGTTCGAGTGTTGGCAAACCATCATCGTTGTTCATTTACGCGCCGGACATCAAAACGAAAAATATTGTTTACCACAATGCATTGTATTGATTTGCGTCTGTATTAGATTTAATTCCACTCGAATAAAATACATTGAATTCTTTTAAATTCCAACTGACTCCAATTCATTTCCACACTGAGAGCAAAAAATCCAAAAATCCTTTCAATACTTTAGTGTTGAATTCGATGAAAAAGTGAATGGAATAGCCACTCAACTCAATCGTCTATTGAGAATTGAGTTGAGTTATTTGATTTTTTCTTTCTTCAAAATCAGTCAATCAAAAGTTATCACTTTTACACATTGCAATTTATCTTGGCGGTATTTAGAGAATTAGGGCACAGGTACAATTAACTCAGCTGTAACTTAATTTAATAATTCCTTTCGAATTTGATTTGACAATTGTTAACTTGGTTTCGCTTTTCCTCCTAATCGACGGACTTCTTCAACGAGCGCCGTCTAGCCCATAGTCAGTGGTTTCATCTTGTTAAACTTATTCACAGGATTACTGTTGTTCACAGATTTTGATAACTTTTCTAGCAATATCGTCATATGTGCAGAATTGAAATACTCGTTGCATTTTATTCAATATGTCAAACAACCGTCATTCCATCTGATATATCACATTTTCATTTTTATTCAAATATAGTCGGTTAACGAATCTTAACAGCAATAAATAATTACGTGACTCACAATAATAACACTTGATGTGTAAATAATTAATTTGATCGATATCCATAAATAATTTTTTAAATTAAAATTAAATTAATCGCCACTACCCACATGCAGCTTCATGAAAGTTTGAAAATATAATTACAATAAATCATGCAATTGGCTGATTAAAATTCATTAAAATTTAAAAATTTAAAAGAGCAATGCATAAAGTACAAATGTAAATTAATCCTTTTATAAATTGTTCCTAATTAAAAAATACAGCTAAAGGTACAAAAAATAAATTATGAGCATAAATTATTTTCAAACGAACGTACAATACAAAATTATGTAATTTTAATTTATTAAAATTGAAGTCTGTGGTTTTCTGAGAACATTTTTTTGCTTTGTGCCATCGTGATTGTTACGTAACAAATGTATTGTGTATTGTGATGTAACAAATTATTAAAAATTATAAATGTGGTTTCCAATTATTCATTTGTGAAAATTCATATATCGTATGGTTGAATGCTTATATGCAAAACCGCAACTGGTACCAATTTGTGGGATCAGTCATAATCTCTCTACCTAACTTTACCCTTCTGCAAATTTTACATGATGGTATCAAAATATTTTTTATCTAAAGGTGAAACCAGCGAGAATCCAAAAGTTGATATTGTATGTAACGCTAAAAGTTCACCGTCTTACGACCGTATACCCTAACGCTAAAGAAATTTGTCCCCATTTCATGCACTAACCCCATGTGCGGCTTTGATTCCCGCAGCTCAGTCTTGTAGGGGATGTGGTCGTGGGTTTTTGGGGTTAGACGAAATGCGGGACCTAGATTACCGCACAATAACAAAAGAGAAAGAGAAAGATGGCCTAATATTTACCATCTAAAGGTTGAAAAAAAAAATGAAAAGTGGGGTCCTCAGACCCAAAACTGGCGGGTCCTACATATTTCAAGCGGATGTTTTACCCACGGTTGTTAATTCTGGTTTCTTAGGGTAACATAATTACCCTAAGAAATACGCACCAAAAAAAAAAAAAAATATTAATAGAGAAGCTTAACGATTAGTGGTTTAATGGCGTGGAGGAGGTCCTCAGCAGAAAGAGGGTGTCCCGCCTATGGGCAGGGTTACTTTCGATGCCCTCGCTTCTAGCAAGGCTCAGCTTTGCTAGAAGCAACTAAGGGACCTCGCCACGATTAGAATGGTTAGTATCTCTACTGCACTAAAATCATACTTACCAAAAAAAAGAAAATTTAGTCTGCAAAGCACTAGACTAAAAACTCGCACTTTTAATTTACCTCCCGGATCAGTCTTTCAATGTATGTATTTCACTAACGTTTATTTTAAATTTTTAAATTAATGAACAAAAATTTTCTTTGGTGTCAAAAAATAAATCAAACTTGCAACACTCCCACAAAACGAATTTTTTGGATATTTCACATTTATTGGCACTTGATTTGATTTATTCCCCGATTACATCAATTTATTTATGTAACTTAATGAACACTGTATAGTATCACGAGATAATAAACACATCCAATTTTCTTAATTAAATTTATTTCAGATTAATTTATACTTTTTTTTAAAATTATTATTGTATTTCACTAAATTTTACACATGTTAACAAACGCATTTTATTTTAGATATCAGGAAATTACCCAAAAAGAAACTGAACTCTCTACCTCTTCTAAACACAGCTGCACGGCTGACTGTCTAGCACTCAACTCTCCTTCTAAACACAGCTGCACGGCTGACTGTCTAGCACGCAACTCCTCCTGCTTTCTTTCCGTTGTACATTTTATACCAAAAATTGAAAACAAATTATTGTACATTCATCAAAATGTACGAACGCAAAAACGTACAACAACGTGACATTGATTTTCGCTTACTCAATGCACGCGCAAAAATTTATTTACATCAACAAAAAATCAATCGATCGAAAGGTGCAATTGTAGGTATTTTCAATAGCAAAGTTTTTTTTCAAGCCATTTACCTCAAGACATATCGATGCAAAAATAAATTGATAATGTTGCATTATATATTATTATGGTTTACGTTTATTCACCTACTGCATGGATATATACAGTAATCTGAGTAACATAAGCAACCAATAACAATGCGAAATACGGCATGGTAATTTCTTTTGGTAGAATTTGAGGTATCACCTCGAAGGTTATGCCGTATGTTAAAATTTGATGTTTGGGTTGATAACGGAACTGAATAAAATTCCGTTACAGCGTGGGGAAAACCCAAACCCTGAGATGAAAAGGGATCTCATGCCCTAATGAAAGGAGGACAGGAGTAGAAACTCAGTTTCCTTACATCCCACGTGGGGAACTCCCACACCCTGAGCTAGTCTCAGTGCCGGGCTGTCTAAATTAAACACCTAACCTATATCTAAATATCTAAATTATAACTATGGGCTACTAATTATTACTACCAATAAGCATTAAATGTCTAACCCTACGTCCTATCCTTGTTATCAGATCAGGTTTCCCTGCGCCCCCTCAGCCTGGTTTCCGCCTTCCCGTGGTGTTGGCCGTTGCCTTATTGGTCCCCGTTGTCTCCACGGTCTATTCCAGAGTTTGCATCCCAAGAGTAACAGAATTAAGGTTAGTACCAAAGCTGCCCCAGTGCCCGTATAGTTCCCAATGTGATGCCAATTGACTTGGGACCACGGTTCCTCTCTTTTTAGTTCTTGGATGGTTTGCTGTAGTTCGGACACCTCGACCTCTAACGCATTGGCGGGGAATGTTAATGTACGCCTCTCTGTTTTCTGCGTGAGGTTGAATCTTGGAACAACATCAGCACGGATTACTGTTTTGTAAGTAGTCGTGGCCTTAATGACCACCGAGGCCCCCCTCAAACTACAGCCAGGGTCTAGTGATAGAATTCCGCTCCCGTTCATAGCCACTGCCTGAGATTGTTGCTGGCATTCCAGATCAAAGACTACTTCGCGGGGTAGTACCATGATCCACCGGTTATCCTTTAATGGGTGAATGTAAATCGAAGGTAGTGCTGTTCGTATGGGGCATCGGCTCGGTTGCTCATTGGCATGTGAGAGCAACGCCATTTCACAATGCTCTTCTTGACTTTCAATCTTGTACGTTGGTCCTCCTGCTTTGCAAATTACCGTTCCTTCTTCCCAGCGTCTACACTCGTCCAACCTTTTTGCAGAGATTGGTTGGTACCACACTCTAGAGCGGCTAACCAAAACATACTGGTATTGTGGCTCGAGGTAAGCATACCCCCCTTGGTATCTTGTTGGAACCGGGATGGGGTGAAATATCTGGTACTCTTCCCCCTGGATAAGAGGTACCTGAACTTCGAAAATAATCTGATCCTCGATGATTGCTGCCTTGGTCTCCAGTAACCGATATACATTGATCCAGTGTGCTCTTGAACTAGGAACTTGCAGGTTCGTGGGGATCTGCTTACTTATTTCCCATAGTTGTTTTGCAAACTGCGAAGGAGGTAACAATCGCACACTTGCTCTCCCATGATGTACATCCGAGAGTATATCTATCAGGTCTCCTTGGACATCCTTATACATCCAAATGGCCGCAGATAGCTGGAATAACACGTCCATATACTCTTCATGCACCATCACAGACTCGATTTCCTCCTGGATTACCCGATAATGCTTTTCCATTTCCTCATGCTCCTTACGGATAATGTTTCCGGTCAAATCTAATACATGCATTTGCTGTTGGAGCATGGTTTGTGTTTTTAGTACACCGGTGTTCAGGTGTTTGATTTGCTCCTGATACCTCTGAGCATCTCGTTGGCCCAACACTCCGATTATGTCCCCTGCTAAATCTCCGAGGAAATCCAAAGGAGCCCTCTTTTCCCGTCCGTGTTGTGCTTGGAGAAGCCTATTACTGTCCTCGATTTGGTCCATCAAGTAAGCTATCGGACTTAACAACGCCTCGCAATGTCTAACGTACCTGGTCGCATTGGCGTTTTCTGCACATGTCGCTCGGAGATGTTCTTGCGTTAGTCTCATGTGCTCCCACTCCCTCCAGTAGCTCGATAAGTTATAGTACCCCACTATGGTCCAAATGTTGGTGGATAGTTTGGCCCTACCTTCCTCCGCAAAGTATATACCTGGCTCAGTCTGAAACTCTTGGAACTGCAAACCCTGATTACTCAAACTCGCTGCTGCCACCAGTATCGTCGTTAGCATCAAACACCAGTTGAAGAAACCCATTTCTAGAAATGAGACAACAAGCATAAGACCGTTGTGCTGATGGATGGCGCTAACCCAATCCCACTTTGCTGAACCATGTGCATGGAATGTGATTGGGTCAACCTCATCCTTTCCTTAATCTTACTGACTTAAGTACTACTTGGCTTAACCTATGCTGACATGCTTTCTCGCGCGCGGCATGCCAGCCTTCAACTCACTACTACACTGACTATGTGACTACCGAGCCCACCGGTTCATATTCAGTCTAATGGTGAGGTAGTAACGAATTTGGATTTACCCCGACAATCGGCTCTCTTCTTCCTCTTCCGATTGCCAAGGGCTCACAGAAAACAAGTCGGATTTCGGGTCATATACTTCGCCCTTTTCCTCCTTCTGCCATCGCCGTTTCAACCGCCGTTGTTTTTTCTGTTGCCTTCGCAATTCCCTCAACTTTGCCTGAAGCATCCCCCTAAGCTCGTCCGATATGGCTTGCTTAGCTGCTTCACCCATACCTCTCACCTCGAACTCCACAAGAAGCTCGTCTTGATCTAGGTAATCTAGATTCATTATCTTATTGTCGTTGATTAAAAAAAAAAAAATAAAAATAATAATAATAATAAAAAATTTTCTTGGCCTCAAATAAAAAAAACCCTAACTAAAAAAAACGTATTCAAAAATAAAACAACCATGGGTAATATCCCCCTTCAATGAATAAATTCCGCCAACGGGGATAAAAATAAGGATAAGATAAAGGCTTTGAAATTGAAATTTTGATGAAATTATTTCCTTGTTCCCAATGATGCAGCGGTAGTCTTAACCTGACATACAAGGTGATCCTCGCTGCTATGGTGAACTTGGAAACAGATGACATTTATGGTACCCAATAGACCATGGCAGGTTTGTTGTCCCCTTTTCTGCAGCTGGCAGTCTTACCCTGAACTCAGCAGAGGAGCTCAGCTACATGGGTGACAAAAACGTTACCATGTAAGTCAACTGATGTTGATGAGACCTTTGCAGGCCTCTAACAACAGCTGCTATTGCTGTCTATTGGGGATGATAACACGCCGGTTATCACCAAGGATTTCAACAGTGTGTGGTATAATAGTGTTTAGCTTATGTCCGAAACCTCATCAATATCCGTTCACTGATAGAAAACCGGATTGGACAGCTAAACACATTATACCCTGAACGCGCCTACAACTAGCAATGGGAGGACTGGCAACCCCATCCCGGAGGATGATAAATTTTTAAATGAAACGACAAAGTGGAATTTGCGCAATAACCTAACTATACACTGCTTGTTGGAAATCCATATTTTGAATAATAAAATTTGCCACAACTCGTAATAATTTCTTATAACCATTGTGGAATCAAACCGTAGGAAAATTTAGTGACAGTCGTGCAACTTACTTTAGGATGCGGAAAAGTAGTTTTAGTATCTGAGAAATGTGCAGCTCTTAATACCCCCGGTCTTATCACTCGGCAAGGAAAGAGATGATGCACATTGTTTCAAGGAAAAACCCTTTTCACCCTTACTAACATCCGTTGCACCACTGGTTGTTGTACACGGTACAGAAAACCGTACAACTGGATTATTGTTTGAGTTCGGTTATCAACGCATGCTCCAGCCTTCCCACCACATTAGATGAATTCTTAAACTCCTATAACTACCACGAATGTTGGTTTATCCCCCGGAGTGCGGGTTGGGACATGCCACGGATAAACCATCCATTCGGGGATCTAGCATAGAAACTCAACTATCATCAATCTCTGTCGGTACGCGTATGACCCACCACGTATTAGGTCAGGCTTGCCGCTGCCATACTCGTATCGATAGAAATTTACATCTAACAATGATAAAAACCAAGCACACTGTTTTTTAAACCGATTTAAATTTTATTTAGAAGTATTTAACAATTTTTGAACATTATCCAAAAAGTAATGTCGAATATTAATTTAGACGAGAGTGTGAGGGGATCCTCAATTGAATTTCTTAGACTTATTGTGGTATTTGTTACCAGAATTTTTGGGCCGAATTATGGCCCCGTTTGGGCGCCACTGTAACGCTAAAAGTTCACCGTCTTACGACCGTATACCCTAACGCTAAAGAAATTTGTCCCCATTTCATGCACTAACCCCATGTGCGGCTTTGATTCCCGCAGCTCAGTCTTGTAGGGGATGTGGTCGTGGGTTTTTGGGGTTAGACGAAATGCGGGACCTAGATTACCGCACAATAACAAAAGAGAAAGAGAAAGATGGCCTAATATTTACCATCTAAAGGTTGAAAAAAAAAATGAAAAGTGGGGTCCTCAGACCCAAAACTGGCGGGTCCTACATATTTCAAGCGGATGTTTTACCCACGGTTGTTAATTCTGGTTTCTTAGGGTAACATAATTACCCTAAGAAATACGCACCAAAAAAAAAAAAAAATATTAATAGAGAAGCTTAACGATTAGTGGTTTAATGGCGTGGAGGAGGTCCTCAGCAGAAAGAGGGTGTCCCGCCTATGGGCAGGGTTACTTTCGATGCCCTCGCTTCTAGCAAGGCTCAGCTTTGCTAGAAGCAACTAAGGGACCTCGCCACGATTAGAATGGTTAGTATCTCTACTGCACTAAAATCATACTTACCAAAAAAAAGAAAATTTAGTCTGCAAAGCACTAGACTAAAAACTCGCACTTTTAATTTACCTCCCGGATCAGTCTTTCAATGTATGTATTTCACTAACGTTTATTTTAAATTTTTAAATTAATGAACAAAAATTTTCTTTGGTGTCAAAAAATAAATCAAACTTGCAACACTCCCACAAAACGAATTTTTTGGATATTTCACATTTATTGGCACTTGATTTGATTTATTCCCCGATTACATCAATTTATTTATGTAACTTAATGAACACTGTATAGTATCACGAGATAATAAACACATCCAATTTTCTTAATTAAATTTATTTCAGATTAATTTATACTTTTTTTTAAAATTATTATTGTATTTCACTAAATTTTACACATGTTAACAAACGCATTTTATTTTAGATATCAGGAAATTACCCAAAAAGAAACTGAACTCTCTACCTCTTCTAAACACAGCTGCACGGCTGACTGTCTAGCACTCAACTCTCCTTCTAAACACAGCTGCACGGCTGACTGTCTAGCACGCAACTCCTCCTGCTTTCTTTCCGTTGTACATTTTATACCAAAAATTGAAAACAAATTATTGTACATTCATCAAAATGTACGAACGCAAAAACGTACAACAACGTGACATTGATTTTCGCTTACTCAATGCACGCGCAAAAATTTATTTACATCAACAAAAAATCAATCGATCGAAAGGTGCAATTGTAGGTATTTTCAATAGCAAAGTTTTTTTTCAAGCCATTTACCTCAAGACATATCGATGCAAAAATAAATTGATAATGTTGCATTATATATTATTATGGTTTACGTTTATTCACCTACTGCATGGATATATACAGTAATCTGAGTAACATAAGCAACCAATAACAATGCGAAATACGGCATGGTAATTTCTTTTGGTAGAATTTGAGGTATCACCTCGAAGGTTATGCCGTATGTTAAAATTTGATGTTTGGGTTGATAACGGAACTGAATAAAATTCCGTTACATGTACACGGTTCGAACCATTTATGCCGATATACAATCCAAGCTGATATTAAGCCGGTCAGCTTAAAATTCAAAAAATTCAATATTGAACAGTTGCGAAAACAGCTTTTAACAGAGCTACAAAAAAGTGTTTAATATACCAAATCGCTAACCATCTATTATCTTTAAAATAAAATCGCTAGTTCACGCTAGATGTCCCGAGTATCAGAAATTGATTGCGATGGGTCTATGTTTCAGGAAAATTCGTTTCGGAAGTCCGATTTCTATTTTTCTTATTTTTTTCTCAGCTTAAGCAACTTTGATGAAAATTGCGGAAAAGGGATTTCGAGTACAAGGAATCAATTGTTTTGAGTCCTGATTTAGGAAGAATTGGGTTAGGGGTGATTCGGTTTCGGTACGGATTTTTTGATGTTTTTTTTTGGTTTGCACGATTTTATTAAAATATATGTTGAAGAGGGGTGATCGGCCCCCGGGTCCATATCTTTTTTTTTCATAGCTCGATTCTTAGTGAGATAGAGTTTTTGGGTGGGAGGATTATTTTGCGGTGATAATTCCTGAAAAATTCGTTCAGAGGGTCGTCCGGTGGGCCCGAACTTTTAATTTTGTTTCATCTCGCACAATTTTTATAAAAATTGCTGGAGAAGCATTTTCGAGTACCAAGGATTTTGAAAAATTCATTTAGGAGGTAATCCGGTGGAGGAATGAAATCTTGAAACCTTCTATTAACATGTTGTTTGGCTTGAAAGATTTTGATAAAATTTTGCGGGACGGGGGTTTCGAGTGCAACGAAACGATTAGAAGGAGTTCTGGTTTCTGGATAATCCAATAAGAATACTCGAATGGTCCGTCATGTTGCCCCATGTTGTGTAATGTTGCACCATGTTGCATGATGTTCCACTTACTACATTGTTGCACAATATTGGTTTATGCTGCGACATCTTGTGGGATGTAGCACCATGTTGCTTAATGTTGAATGTTGCAAATATTGTATCACGTTGCACCCTGCTACTTCGTATCAGGTCTTGTGTTTTTTGTTAGATATACATTTAGCGTTATGTTTGATCATATTGCGTTATATTGCTCCATTTTATGTTGGTTGCGTTACTATGACATTATACTCATTGAGTAATAATATTTATTTGTAGCATTCGCTTTCTAATTAATGTTTTGCTTTGGTTTTTAAATTTTTTCCACCTCAAACGATTTTGATGTTGGCTAGTGCGGCTCGAGTCTTTTTATTTAATATTTGTTGGCTAAAACCATTTTAATAAAATTTGGTGAAGGGAGTGTTGGTAAAGTGCTTGTTTCCGGAAAATTCATTTAGGGGTTCTTTCGGTAGGGCCTGCAACCATTCCTTCAATTTGTTTCTGTTAAGGGTTTTCTAATGCCAGGAATAGATTGCGATGAGTCTTAATTTTTTGAGAATTTATTTAGGGTTTTCCGTGTTGAATGATTTTTATAAAAATTCGAGTATTAAGAATCGATTGTGATGATTTTAAATTCGGGAAAATTTGTTTAGGTTCTTAAATGGGATCCGGGTTCCTATATTAAGAAAACTCGGCTTGAATGATTTTGATAAAAACAATTGAGAGAGGATATTTAAAAATATTGGGAAATGATTACAATTAATGATCATCTATCATCATGATTTTGGGAAATTTGTACAGAAGTGCTCCAGTTCACAATGGAACTATATCATCTCAATCGAAGGGAACTGATCTCATATTATTGATGAAAATTGAGATCTCATATACAACTCATATACAATTTAAATGAACCTAAGCCATTTCTTAAAAATATCTAATGCTATGAAGAGCAACGAAACAAAGGAACAATTTTCATTATAAAATGCATGGGTTAAGCAATTTAAAATGGTTAAACAATACATCAAGTAAATTGATGATGTTCACACGTTCAGAGTTACTGCGCGGTGACGGCGACTGCCGCTTATCCTTTGGCATTGAACCGATGGGTTCTTAGCCGACTGCTTAAAAACTCTTACATCAAGGATCAAGGACGTAGGGTAAGATAGCCTTCATCATTCCAGAGCATCCATCCTAGGAATTCGTCGGGTAGTCGTTACATGCAGCCTAAACGATGTGCCCACTGATGCATAAGGTTACTCACCATCAGCAGCACAACGGTTCTTTGTTTACCTTGACGATCTTCGTGTCATTGCTGCGACTTTACAAAATCATATCCATATGTTATCTTACTATAAATGTAGACACGAGCAAGTTACTCAAGGAAACAAAGTATGTAGGTTATGTATTTGGTGATGAATGTCTCAGAAATACTCCGCGCCTCGCACAAACTTAGGCTGTTCCTGGGGACGACGGGATTGTACAGAAGAGTTATCCCAAATTATTCTAGAATGGGTGCTGCAATCAGTGATTTGGTGAGATTATTAAGCCGAAATGGAACGAAAAAAAAATATTACGCGTTCGACCTACTGAAACAATGTTTAGTTTCTGCGCCGATATTAATCAATTCAATCTTCAAGAAGCATTTTTACGTGCAGTGCGATACAAGCAGAACCGGCATTGGTATTATTCTTCAAATATACCTGTTTAGTTCATTATTGAGTTTAGAAAGGGAACGCGAAATATAGTTCCGGATAGTCTGTTTCGATTAATCAAAGATTAATTTGTCTTTGATTATTCGGGTTAAGGCAACATAAGGTCCCGAATATCAGGATAAAATTAGCACCTTGGTTAAAACCCCAAAGGTTGCAAGCAACTTTAAAGTCCGTTGTGGAATTATTAATTCAACTTTACGAATCAAGTCTGATCCACCACCGTTCCCCACCATGATTTTTCAAAAACAATGGATAATTCTTCCGAAAATTACCGTCTTAATTTTCTAGTAGCCGAAAATGGCATGTGAGGTTTGAGTCTATGCATAACTGTGAAATTTGGAAAAGTAAGTATGGTTCTCAACCCGACTAGAGATGAGGAAAATTTTTAAAACAACCAGACCTTTTCAAAGAAGATTTGTCGATTTCTTGGGTCCCTACCCTCGCACTAATAATGGATTTACATACATTCTGATCATATTTTATCACTTTTCAGGATTTTCTATCTTAGAGCAGATGCGTTCCGCATGAGCATAAAAAGTTTTCCAATTTTTAGAAAGAAAATCTTTCCATTTGTATGGTGTACCAGAGATATTACTTTCGGATTACGGGCTTAAATTTAAATCGGGGCCATTCGTTAGTTTCAGGAATATATGCTTTCCAGTCGAACATTCTAGAGCGCCTCAGCTATTCAAATATAGTTGCGATTAGGTTTTATATACAACAACATCACAGACATTGGGACGTACATATCGACGAAATCGCTGGAGCGTTAAGAAATGTAGTCCACAGCTCGACTCGACTTCCACCCCCTTACCTAGTATTTGAACAACAAAGAATTAACCATGGATCTACGATTAATCTAATATGGAAATTATGTTAAGAGTACAGCTATAGGTCCGATTTACTTAGAAATAAATGCGCATTGCGTAGCTCTATCGCAGCTCTATTATCGATTTTAATCAGAAGATAAAAAAATCCCCTTTGCATCATGCCTCTAACGGTTCAGTGGATAATTACACTACGTTTCAATCACGATACATAATTGGCTGAATGGCTCCTGCATGTAATCGGTGTTTGTAGCCTTCTTATTGCTTGGACTAAGTCTTCGACTAAGCAGAAGATTAATATCTTAATTCTTTCGGCCACTAACCAATCGAAAAAAAATTGAACAGCAATAGAATAACCCTGAAGTTACAATTATTATCAGACTTTTCATTTGAATATGACTTGTAGATTATGTTGAAAATTTGCATTGCTTTACATGACTTCAATTAATCAAAGTGGCGTGAGGAACGTATTACATAATATGTTTTAAAGATTGCAGTGTACTTGTAATTTTTAGGATTTGTTAATTTAAAAAAATTGAATTAATTAAATAATTAATTTTTTATTTTAACGAATTTTTATTTTTCATTTAAGTCCACGAAATCGCTATGGAAAGTCCTTTAGAACAACTTCGTCGGACGGATAAACCGACTTGTGTTTCAATAGTGTCTGACAGACAAACTGCGTAAATATACTCGTTTCGTCTAAGTATATTCTACAACGCACTTGAATATTTTTTTGAAAAATTTTAATTTTTCAAAGTCATAGAATTTTATCAAGTTCGCCTGAATGTTTACTTCACACTATTACAATAAAGTGTATTACTAGTGGAGTTGGGGTGAATTTTTGATAAGTTTGAATAAATAACATAGGCTTTTTACACTGAAGGCAAACATTTCCTGAAAAAAATCGTTAGTAAACAATGTATGTTTGCATTAGGGATCATAACCCAAAAAATAAAACATTTGGGCGAAAGTACAAGGTCAAGTTTTTTGTTAGGAGTTCGGTAAAATAGAGGAACGAGAGTAAAGAGTTATATCTGAGAAAGGTCTCATTTGATTCGGTGCGTCGATGGTTATCGTCAACAATTTTCCAGGTCAAGTTTCATATTGGGACTTCGGCTAATTAGAGGGAATGAAATACACGTGAAAACTCTAAAAATTCGTAAACATTTAACGTTAAAGTGTTATTTCTGGAAAAGGTCTTATTTACATCGGTTCTTCAATGGTTTTCGCTGAAAAATGTTTCAGGTTATGGTTTAAACTTAACGTTTAAAGTGTTGTGTTTTGAAAAAATCACATTTAATAGGTTCGTCGATGGTTATCGCTAGAAAATTTTCCAGGCCAAGTGTCACGTTGGGTGTTGGGAAAATTGGGCGAAGTGAAACACACAACTTAAAATTTAATGTGTCATGTCTGGAAAAGATATCATATAAATTGGTTCGTCGACGGTTTACGTTGGAAAATTTTCCAGTTAAAGTTTCTTATTGAGAGTTCAGGTAAATAGGAGGAAGTGAAATACACTTGCAACACTCAAAAATTTGTTTAAGCTTAAAACTTAAAGTATATATGGAAAAGATATCATTTGTTTCGGACCGTCGATAGCTATCGTTGAATTGTCCAGGTCTAGTTTTATGTTGGGAGTTCGGAAAATTGGGGGAAGTCAAATACACGTCCAAAATTAAAAAAACTAGCAACTAAAGTGTCATGTCTTGTTGGAAAAGGTGTCATTTGAATCGGTTCGTTGGTGGTTATCGCTGGAAAATTATATAGGGCAAGTTTCATGTTGGGAGTTCGGGAAAATGGAGGAAGTTTTACGTTTAAAGTGTTATGTCTTCTAAAGGCTTCAGTTAAATAGGTTCGTCGGTGGTTATCGCTAGACAAGGTCAAGTTTTATTTTGGGAGTTCGTGAAAATTGAGGAAAATAGGACACGTGCAAATTTCAAAAATTTCTAAAAACTTAACGTTTAAAGTGTTATTTTTCGAAAAGATCTTGTTTGAATCGGTTCATTGTTGGTTATCGCTGGAAAATTCCAGCTTCAAGTGTCTTCCAGTTCAAGTTTCATATTGGGAGTTCAAGTAGATGCGGGAAGTAAGTTAAGTGTGAAAAATGTATCATTTGAATCGGTTCGTCGGTGGTTATTGCTAGAAGATTTTCCAGTTGCACTTTTATGTTGGGAGTTTGGTAAAATTAAGGGGGTACAAATACACTTCCAACTTTGAAAAGGTCTCATTTGAATCGGTTTGCCGATGGTTATTGCTGAAGGATTTTCAAGGACAGGTTTGATGTTACGAGTTCGGAAAAACTGATTATCACTGGAAAATTCACCAGGTAAAATTTATGCTGTATAAGATAGCGGAAATTTCTCAGCGGAAAATAAGAGATTTCGCTATTCGCCGCAAGTGACAGCACAATCACAAAAGAGAATTTATTTTGTTATATAATTACCAGCGGAAATTTATTATTTATTTTGCATCTCTTTTTTCACTAAATAAAACATCCCAACGGAATAAAATATTAAAAGTGATCCTTAAAATAACAAATTGATTGATATCCGAAGTATAGGAACTCGGTAAATGAAATCTTGAAATTTAACAATATTCAGTGTCTTTCCGCCATTCTAAAATAATGACGATGATATTTGGATAAAAGTATTGATCAGTGGTCCAAAACTTAGGACAAAATTCTAGGATCTGTTCATGCAGGACTAAACTAGGCCATTTCATTACCAATACTTTTGAAAATTTTAATTTTTTTATTAGTTTGTTTTCTGTTTTTGGCCAATATCTCAAAATCTTCCACTAGTAACCAATACTTTCGATTGTATTTCTAATAGCTTAGGTCATACTGAGACTACGAATAAAATTTGGGGAAATAATTTTGTCCTAAGTTTTGGACCACTGATCAATACTTTTATCCAAATATCATCGTCATTCTTTTAGAATGGCGGAAAGACACTGAATATTGTTAAATTTCAAGATTTCATTTACCGAGTTCCTTTACCTTTTACTTTTTCCTTGAGATCAATCAATCAATTTGTTATTTTAAGGATCACTTTTAATATTTTATTCCGCTGGGATGTTTTATTTAGTGAAAAAAGAGACACAAAATGAATAAAAAAATTCCGCTGGTAATTATATAACAAAATAAATTCTCTTTTGTGATTGTGCTGCCACTTGCGGCGAATAGCGAAATCTCTTATTTTCCGCTGAGAAATTTCCGCTATCTTACACGGCATGTAAAATTTCATGTTTGATTTCCGTTAAATTGGGGGGAGTGAAATTAAGCTTGTAAATTTCCACAAAATTTAAAATCCTAACAATTAAAGTGTCTGGAAAAAGTCTCATTCGAATCGGTTAGTCGATGGTTATTGTTGATAAATTTTCCAGCTCCAGTTTCATGTTGGAGTTCGGGAAAATTGGGGGTAGTGAAATACATGTGCTACCTTCAAAAATTTGTAAAAACCTAACATTTAAGTGTTATGTCTCGAAAAGGTCTCATGTGAATAGGTTCATCGATGGTTATCGCTAGAAAATTTTCCAGGTCAAGTTTCATGTTGGGAGTCTGCAAAATTGAGATGAGTGAAATAAATGTGCAAATTTCAATAATTTGTAGAAACTAAACGTTTTAAGTGTTATGTCTGGAAAATATCTCGTTTGAATCGGTTCATGGGTGGTTATGGCTGGAAAATTTTTAAGGTTAAGTTTCGTGTTGAGAGTTTGAGCAAATTGGGGTTAGTGAAACATATGTTTGAACTAAATTGCGGTATTTTAATTTTGCTTGTTAAGAACATGCGTACATATGTTTTCGACTGATTTTGAATGATTTTGGCTGATTTTTGATTTGACATAACTTTAACAGTATACACAATATCACCTGGACCTTCTTGATCCAGAAGCATATCATTACGGTTTACAGAGTTTTATTGATTTTCACGCAATACAAATCAAGTTTTTGGGAGATGATCGTCTATCTCATTTTGTTTTTACGTTTTATGCGTCCAGATTTTGCGAGGTTATGAAACCAACGACAATTCTATTTGAAAATGGAGATTTCCAATAACATCTTGGCCGCCTTGTGGATCTTCACTTAATATATTAAATAATTATTTAGACCATTATTCTGGTTGTTCTTAGTGTCCAGTAAATTGGATAAAATTATTTAATTCTAAATAATGCTAACATCAGGTCTTAAGGCCATTAAAAGTCAAATTGGTTTACATGCTAGGGGAAATAGATCGAAGAAGGGCATAAGCCACTGAAATCAAATCAATTACACGTTTGTGGAAAAATACGGAATTTGCAGTTGATTTGGTTCAAGGTGATTATTACATGGATTGTTAACACTTTAGATGAAACAGTAAACATAATTTGTTTAAATAAAACTCAGTTTATTTTTCAACATAGTGTCGATACACTTATTTCAACGTTTATCCAATTTCATTAAACCAAACCTCTTTCCACGAGCAATTTCTTCATGCTTGGAAATAGGAAAAGTCACAAGAGTCTATTCTTTGATGAATGTGATTGTGTGTTGTCATGACTGAAGATCGCCTTTTCTTCTTCAAATGAGACCGTTTTTCATGAATGTTTTTCAAAGTGCTTTATAATGATGCATAATATTCACCTGTGTTGGTTTTGTTCTTCTCAAGAAAGTCCCTATGCCTTGTGTATCCCAAAATACAGTGGTCATAACCTGATCAGCTGATGCAACAACCTTTGTTTTATTTGGAGCATTTTAACCAGCTTCTACCTATGGTTTTGACTGTTGCTTTGATTCTGGCTTGTAGTAGGTAGTAGCGGCACCCATTTTGCTGATAGCTTTTCATATGTAATTCTTCATCATGTATGATGATGTGCACACGTTCATACTATATACGACGGTCATTTATAATGATTTTAAAGAGTTTTCCGTTCATTCCTAGTGGTATTACCTCTTGGTCTTTCTGAACGTTCAGTATCGCTTCAGCTTAGGCGGCCACGTTTAAATTCATTTATCCAATTATAAACGGTTGCATTTGGTGCAAGGTCACCATAACACTGTTTTCATCTCATCGATGATTTTTTTCGCTTTTAAATAAAAATATTTAATCACTGCATGACATTAATTTTTTCCCATGTTAAAAAAAATCTAAGTGACTTTACAAAAACGACTCTTAGGCCGAATTCATACTTCAATTTCTTCGTTCATTCATTTATTCAAACAATTTTTTTGTTTGCTCCAAAATGACGATTTTTTTGAATGCTGATATGCTTGAAAAATATGTGACGCCAAAAACTTAAATTTCCCAATGATAGGTGATGACAAAATCGTTCTGAGATTCGTTCTGAAATTGTGTGTAGTATGAATCGTCAAAACAAAATTACTGAACGAATGAATTAATGAACGAACGAAGAAGTAGAAGTATGAATTTGGCCTGACAGGGTTCGTGTAAAAGAAAATAATTCATGACAATCAAAAGAAGTTGTTACTAGTGACGCACAGATGGCATTATTCCAAACATTTGTCAATCCATCCTTGTATAATCCAAATATCCAATTCGAGGTTGATAAAGTAGAAATCTGTATACCGACATCTGTCAAAGATAAACGTCAAGTACGCTGTCATTTATTTAGTTGACATTCTGCCATTTAAGAATATGGAGCATTTAACATACGCAAATTGCGTGTTGGAAAAACAGGCCGTCGATGCTGATTTTTCGAACAAAATTTTCTTCAGTGATGAAGCTCATTTTTCGCTTGGCTGATGTCAATTGGCCTCCAAGATCCTGTGATTTAACGCCTTTGGATTTCTTTTTGTGGGGCTACGCGAAAGATCGTGTTTACGCAAACAATCCTCAAACTCTTGACGAATTGAAAACTAATATTCGTAAGGTAATGGCCGAGATACCGCCCGAAATGTGCCGAAAAGTCATTGAAAATTACCGCAAAAGGATCAAGGCCTGTAAGAAGTCCCGTGGAGGACATTTGAATGATATCTTGTTTAACTAAAAATGGCAAGGATCAATCTGTAAAATGAAATAAAAATTACAATACATTCCGAATATTTTGTGTGTTTTTTTTAAGTTTACTTTATCAAGCTTGAATTGGATAACCCTTTATATATGCCATTTCCACAAATTTCATGTTGTTTCCTTGTCAATTGGCACACAATCGATAAATTCAATACAAATTTAACGACACACAATACTTTGCTTGTACATATGTACCGGAAACTAATTTGTATTTCAGTCATATAAATTTTTCATTTTTTACTTGAATCGTGTATGAATAAAAAAATGCCTAAATGTAAAAAAATGTGTTCACCAGTTTAGTAAATCAATAAAAATTAGGATTAAGGGTATACATAAAAATAAAATAACAAAGAACAGATTCCTTTATTATTTATAAATTTTGTTACGAGATGCGGGATAATTCATACGGACGTATATGTGTATGCCAAAAATAAAACAGAACTTCGAAATGTTAAAAAAAAATCCGCCCTCTATCAATTTTTTAAAGGGTAAGTTTTTTGTGCCACGTTACCGAACCAAACCATACTCATAACACACCATCAACGGTGTTATCACCAAAATTCGCATTAAACTAAAACTAAATATAACAGAGAGAAACAAAAAAGGACCAATAAACTTTACACAAAGGGGTTTGACTCTCGGAAAAGCTCTCTCTGAATTATTTACGAATATTAACAGTTTCTGGTTTCTATTTTATATATAAAAAATAAATTGTGGCAGAATTGATTGTTCAATTTTAAATAATCTAAATGAAACCCATTCCCATGATAGATTCAACAATGTATTTGTAATAAAAATAGAAACACAAATCGTTTGGAATCTAAAATCCTTAAAATACAAAAAAAAAAGTTTTGGGTGATTTTTCTCCAATTCGGGTGGGTACATATGTAGAAAACAACCCAAATGAGTTAGGTTATAGATTTGGTAAATAGAAACAAAAAAGATTCATACCATGATCATAATATATCTTTATTTTTACGTCTTGCCAGAAAAAGTTAACTGTTTTGGTTTCGAAGCACGTTCGGTTATAACATTTAGATTTTTGTGCTTTTTCTACTATAAAACAATAATTTCGACAACAACAATTTTTTTCTTGTTGTGTTTAAAACAAATTGACTGCTGCTGGGTAAGGTATATGTACTGCGGTGTATCGCACCTATACTTCTTGTAGTTCTGTGCTCATATCATGCAAAGCTCTTTCAGTATGTTCTTTGCGTTTTAATTTTATGGCTTTTATTTTTTACATAAAGGGAATTGTGAATAAATTAACGAATTTTATGTTATACGCACTGATATGCATGTACCTCTCTCTAGCTACAATTTTACTGTTTAGATTTAGACAAGTGGTTTGATGGATTTATTTTAATGGCATGTTAAAAATCTGGAAGGCAACCAAATTTTGTACCTAATTTATTATTCTAAAATGCGAGATTTTTGTTGGTTTTTTATTAGATGTTTTGAAAGGGGTTCTAGCCTTTCATTTAACCCGGAAATATATTAGTCGAGAAGCACTTTTATTTTTTAGGCTTTAAAGTTTGCTTAACACTACTCCCAGCGAAACATAAAACAAATTTGCATGTTTTCAATTTAATATCTACCGAAAGCTGTATATAGTACTAAACGTGGTTTATCGAAAAATTCGATGTTCAATGAAATGCCACGTTTTCGATAGTGTGGTATGTTGCAACATTTTCGACCATCATATTTTTCGATCGCCTATCACATTTACATTTCTTCACGAATGTCAGTTAAATATAATAAGCGTACCTAATTTTTTCATTTAAAACAATGTAACGGGTGTTTTTTTAGGAGGTTTGTTTTTCCGATAGATGTCGTTTTATTTTATGACAGTTGTTTTGACAGCTCAAAGTGGCATTTCTACTCAGTATTGTTTGGCAAATCATTATGAATAGGTTAACTCCAGAACAACGTTTTCAAATCGTGGAAATTTATTTTCAAAATCAGTGTTCAATTAAAAATGTTTATAGAGCACTCCGTGAATTTTATGGTGCACATAATCGTCCGTCAGAGACCACCATAAAGAACGTAATTACCAAATTTCGGTCTACATTCACTCTTTTGGATGCCAAGCCACCGACAAGAATGAGAAGAGTTCGTACAGAAGAAAATATTGCTGTCGTTGAGGCCAGTGTCGAAGAAAACGACAATTTATCGATTCGTCGTCGTGCTCAGCAAATTGGACTTTGTCCATCGACTTTATGGAAAATTTTACGTAAAGATTTGGGTTTGGTGCCATACAAAATTCAATTGGTGCAAGAATTAAAGCCACACGACCATCGTTTGCGCCGTGAATTCAGTGATTGGTCGTTAAATCAATTGAACGAAGATCCATTTTTTTACCGTAAAATTCTCTTCAGTGATGAGGCGCATTTTTGGTTAAATGGATACGTCAACAAACAAAATTGTCGCATTTGGAGCAAAGATAATCCACACGCCGTTCTAGAATTACCAATGCATCCTGATAAATGTACTGTTTGGTGCGGTCTATGGGCTGGTGGGATCATCGGTCCATATTTCTTTAAAAATGAGGAAGGACGACGCGTTACCGTGAATGGAAATCGATACAGAACCATGTTAAATGAGTTTTTGTTGTCAAATCTTGAAGATATGGATATGAATGAAATGTGGTTTCAACAAGATGGTGCCACTTGCCATACAGCACGTGAAACAATCGACTTATTGAAAGAAACTTTCAACGACAACATTATTTCGAGAAATGGTCCGGTGAATTGGCCTCCGCGTTCGTGCGATTTGACGCCACTCGATTACTTTTTGTGGGGATACGTGAAGTCATTGGTTTATGTGGATAAACCTCAATCGATTGACGCTTTGGAAACCAATATTCAACGTGTCATTGCTGACATACGCCCTCAAATGCTTGAAAAAGTGCTGGAAAATTGGACCTCCAGAATGACATTTGTGAAAAATAGTCGTGGTAGCCATATGCCAGAAATTGTGTTTAAATGTTAAATGCCAAAAAATTATCTACCAAATAAAAAAAAATTTTGGTCATTTCATAATTTTATATGTGTTTTATTCAAAAAAAAAATCGGCAACCTCTTAAAAAACACCCTTTACAATGCAAGTGTTGAATAATTATAAAATATATAAATTTTTAGAAGTTTAATACCATTTTTATTTTATTAATAAGGACAAACAAAAAAAAATAACCTCAAATCAAGAATAAGGATATGTTGAATTTCTTAGAAAGCCACAGCAAAATGGTCACTGGAAAGTTTGTGGGAATAAATTCTAAGCCACAATTGAGCGATTTATGGAAAAATGTAAGTGCAAGTCGGCCGAAAAAGGTACGGAATAATAAACATTTTATTTAAATAACACAATAATACTTACATATATTTGATTTTAGGTTTGAGCTGATTTAAAAACTAAAATTATAAAAAAACTTCGGAAAGAAGCTATTGATATTAGCAGGACTGAAGGGGGCCAAAAAACAAACACTTTGAACCCGTTTGAAGACCCCGCGTGTGGTGGTACAGCTGACAGGAATTAGAGAATGTGTGGTTGGTCTGCAAGGCAACGTATTTGGCCACAGAGAAGATGCCGAAATTATGTTGGAAACATTACGGAGATCGCCGAAGAAATTTTACCGCTCCAGGTACCAACAGAGATGCAGCACGAATACGAGTACCGAAACGACGGGTAACAAACCAACAAAATTTTACAGATGAGTTTAAAGTGCAGGGGAAGGCCAATATAAATACAATATAATATTCGCCCAGCTCAAAGAGATTGCTGAAAAAGGCTGACGATTGAGGAAAAGCTCTTGGTTTAAAAAAAGGCGAAATATGTATACTCGTCATAGTTGAAGTCATTCTCTAACATATTATCAAGATGTTCCCGCTGTAATACCTCATCAGTCATTTGAATTTTATTCATAATGCCCAAATTGTAAATCGCACAGCAAACGTTAACAATTTGAATAAGTTCCTCAGGCGAATAGCGCATCATACTTTTGCCAAGTAAGCATCGAAAAGTATTTTTTAATACACCGGTGCACCGCTCGTCAGGGTTTCTAGCCCGGGCATGTAGTAAATTATAATAAAGGGTGTTTAAATTTTAAGGACCGACGTTGAATGTGAACCACACCTAAACGTCAAGTTTTTTTCTGCATTTAATTTGACATTTCTCAATTTCAGACTAACTCAATTTGAACCATGGAAAGATACACAATCGAGCAACGCGTTCAAGTTATTCAGGCATATTATGAAAATGGGCGTTCAAATCAAAATGCATATCGTGCACTTTCGCGGTCAATTTAATCGTCCAAATGTGCGTACAATCGGAAAAATCGTGCAAAAATTTGAGCAAACCAGGTCTGTAGGAGATTTTTAAACACCAGTGCATGCTCGTACAGCTCGTACAGCAGAAAATGTTGCTGCTGTTCGCGATAATGTGGCTGAAGAGCCGACCACCTCAACTCGTCGTCGTGCCCAACAATTGCACCTCTCACGCTCGTCGTATGACGAGAACATTATGCATAAAGACTTGCATTTACACGCTTATAAGGTGCAATTGACTCAAGAACTAAAGCCTCTTGACCATTCCAAACGTCGTCAATGGTCAGAATGGTGGCAAGAAATGGCAACAGTGGATGATCAATTTTCGAAGAAAATCATCTTCAGTGATGAGGCACATTTTCACCTCAGTGGCTTCGTCAATAAGCAGAATTGCCGCATTTGGGCGAATCATAATCCAAGAATAATTGTCGAAAAACCAATGCACTCACAAAGAGTGACTGTTTGGTGCGGTTTATGGGCTGTGTTTTTTCCAAAATGAGGCCGGTCAGGCAGTTACTGTGAATGGTGTTCGCTATCGTGAAATGATAACGAACTTTTTATGGCTTGAATTGGAAGATATGGATGTGGACGATATGTGGTTTCAACAGGACGGTGCCACTTGCCACACAGCTAACGAAACAATGGCTCTTTTGCGCGACAAATTCAATGGTCGTGTTATCTCACGTGGTGGCGATGTTAATTGGCCGCCAAGATCATGTGATTTGACACCGCTGGACTTCTTTCTTTGGGGTTATTTGAAAGAAAAGGTGTACGTCAATAAGCCAGCAACAATTTAAGAGCTAAAGGATGAGATAATTCGGCACATTAACGGCATAGGAATTCAATTATGCCTAAGCGTCATCGAAAATTTGGACTATCGGGTGGAGGTGTGCCGCCGAGGTCGCGGCGGCCATTTGGACGATATTTTATTCCATACATAATTGAACCATACCATATTATCATAATAAAAAGAATTGACAATAATTTCCTAAATAATTTGTGTTTTATTCAAAATCAACATCGGCCCTTAAAATTTAACCACCCTTTACTTCTGATTTTCGGAGATTTTCGATGGTATGCGGCATTATGTCTTCAATGCAATGCGAATATTGTTCTTGAGAGCGTCAACCGTTGCTGGTTTATCGGCGTAACTCTTATATTTGACGGCACCCTAAAGATGATAGTCCAACGGCGTCAAATCACAGCTCCAAGGCGGCCAAATCACATCAGCGTTTCGGCTGATAATTCGATTTTCGAAGACAGTGCGCAAAATATCAATTGAAACGTGTGCTGTGTGGCACGAAGTGGCCGTCTTGTTGAAACCAAATGTTGCCTATATCCTCCTCTTCAAGTGCCGGGAACAAAACATCGTTTATCATGACGCCGTAACGCTCACCATTGACAGTAACGGCGGCTCCTTGCTCATTTTCAAAGAAAAATGGGCCAATGATGCCACCGAACCAAAGTTCGCACCAAACAGTCACTCGTTGAGGATGCATCGGCTTCTCTACGAACACGTGCGGGTTCTCCGTGCCCCAAATGCTACAATTCTGCTTGTTTACATAGCCGCCAAGATGGAAATGCGCCCCATCCGAAAAAATGATTTTTTTTTCAAAATCAACATCTTCTTCAAGTCGATCGCAAACCCATACACAACCATTTTTGTTCAGCGGAAGGATAAAACTAACTTTCTGTCAGAAGTGACATAACACTTACCATACTCAAAAAAACCGCTAGTTCAAATAAAAATTTATTTGGCCCACCCTGAACTAGAGGATAGATGTGTTTCGATCAACAACAAAATTCTTTGCCAGCTTGGACTACCAGCCCCGACACGTGATCGAAACAATGTTCACGACAAAAATTTGGTACGTGCGAACGACAATATAATTCTGATGAATTGCCCCATTTTGTCGATGTTTCGAAACAACTGTTGACTGCTGATCAAAAAATAGTTGTAGAAAAAGTTATGCAACACGTAGCAAACGAAAGTGGTGGAACTATTTTCCTTGACGCACCTGGAGGTACTGCGGAAAAACAATATTGCTAAATTTGATACTCGCTGAAATTCGATCGAAAAATGAAATTGCACTAGCTGTAGCATCGTCTGGAATCGCACCAACGTTACTCGATGGTGGGCGTACAGCGCATTCAGCTCTTAAGCTTCCATTAAATGTAAAGCATACCGAAACACGTACATGTAACATTGGTAATTCTGGCATAGCTGTAGTATTAAAAACAAGCTCACTTATTGTATGGGATGAATGCACTTTGGCGTACAGGAAATCTTTTGAAGCTCTTAAAAGTACTATCAAAGATTTCAGACCAAATGACCAGAGCAAGTGAGTGGAGCTCTATTGCTTCTTGCTGGTGATTTTCGACAAACTTTGCCAGTGATTAATAGGTCAACATCAGCCGTTCTTTGAAGACATGTATGGAGAAACTTACATTGTCGACAAATATGCGGGTGCATTTACTTCAAGACGCTGTTGCGCAAATATTCTCCAAACAGCTTTTGGATATGGGCGATGGAAAACTTCCGATTGATCCGACTACACGTGAAATATCTTTTCCGCCAAACTTTTGCCAAATGCAGTCATCAATTCAAAATGTTGTGCAGAAAGTTTTCCAAAAAATGTCCAAAATCATGATTGGCTTTGCGAACGAGCAATTTTGGCTCCGAAGACTATGATGTCCACAAAATAAAGAATTAAATTCAATTGAAGCTACCCGGTGAAGTTGTCAAGTATAAATCGATTGACACAGTTATAGATGAGGAACAAGCTGTTAACAATCCAATAGAGTTTCTCAACTCTCTGGAACCATCTGAAATGCCATCACACATATTAACTTTAAAAGTTGGTTCACCGTTGATGCTTAATCGCAACTTAGAACCACCGAAGTTGTGCAACGGAACAAGATATGCTGTTAAGATACTATCGCCGAATTTAGTCGAAGCCACAATCATCAGTGGCAAATGTGAAGGAGAAGATGCCAAAACTATGACAAAATTCCAAAATGCCTACTGTTCATTGGCATTTAATAGATCTTCCTGGAAACCATGACGAGAGCGATGAGAACCGGCCAAAATCTCGATTAGTAATCGTTTGAATAGCAAAAATATTGTAAATCACAACTCACACGTTCGAAGCCATATTTGCCCATGCCAGAACTATGACAAAATTCCTGGTGTGCATTAGCGTTTAATAGATCATCCTGGAAAACATAACGAGATCGATGAGAACCGGCCAAAATCTCGATTACTAATCGTTTGAGTAGCAAAAATATTGGAAATCACAACTCACACGTTTCGGGACCATATTTGCCCATGCCAGAACTATTACAAAAATCTAATACTCCAAGTCAGCACTGGCATTTAAAGAATTTTCCTGTGAGACATAACGGGATCGATGAAAACCGGCCAAAATCTCGTTTAATAATCGTTTGAATAGCAAAAATTTTATAAATCACCACTCACACGTTTCGGAGTCATATTTGCCCTTTCCAGAACTATGACAAAATTTCAAAATTCCTCGTGTATATTAGAGTTTAATAGATCATCCTGAAAAACATAACGAGATCGATGAGAACCGGCCAAAATCTCGATTACTAATCGTTTGAGTAGCAAAAATATTGGAAATCACAACTCACACGTTTCGGGACCATATTTGCCCATGCCAGAACTATGACATAATTCAAAAAATTTCTGGTGCGCTTTGGCATTAAATAGATCTTAATCTCGCCAAAATCTCGATTAGTAATCGTTTGAATAGCAAACATATTTTAAATCACAACTCACACGTTTCGGGGTCATATTTGCCCATGCCAGAACTATGACAAAATTCCAAAATTTCTGGCATGCATTGGTGTTTAATAGATCCTCCTGGAAAACATAACGGGATCGATGAGCACCGGCCAAAACTCGATTAGCAATCGTTTTAATAGCAAAAATATTGGAAATCACAACTCAAACGTTTCGGGGCCATATTTGCCCATGCCAGAAATATGACAAAACCCCAAAATTCCTGGTGTGCATTGGCATTTAATAGATCTTCCTGGAATACATAACGAGATCGATTAGAACCGGTCAAAATCTCGATTAGTAATCGTTTGAGTAGCAAAAATATTGGAAATCACAACTCACACGTTTCGGAGTCATATTTGCCCTTTCCAGAACTATGAAAAAATTCCAATACTTCTGGTGTGCATTATTGTTTAATAGATTATCCTGGAAAATAACGGGATCGATGAGAACCGGCCAAATTTTCGATTAGTAATCGTTTGAGTAGCAAAAATATTGGAAATCACAACTCACACGTTTCGGGGCCATATTTGCCCATGCCAGAAATATGACAAAATTCTAAAAATCCTCGTTTAATTTTCCCAATCAGTGATAAGTTCTGATTTAGAGGAATATTATAATCTGGGCGAACTTTCACTTCAGTTCCTCTCTTTCAGGGCTAACCGAGAACATAGTGGAATTGATGAGTGCTTGGCAAAATCTCCTGCTGAGTTTACCTGATGATGGTTTTTGTGTTTAACTTGAATTTAAATTTTTTAATATGTTTGTAACTGCTAATTTCTATATTTTTGTTTAGATAGGAGTTTCGTTAAAATATCGTTTCGCCTAAATGTTTGCCTTGATGTTGATATTACTAACACTAGCATGCATAGGATATTTTAGGAAATATTTCACGGCTGTCTGGTAACTAAATTTTTCCGTTTTAGTAATCAAGTGTGGTGAAATCTCAGATTGTATTCATTCAGGGTAGCAGAAAGTCGGGTTTTGGTCACAGCATACTCACCCCGCCGTTTCTTAATCTTTCTTTTCAATCTTATGAATTTTCAGAATAAATCGTTTCTGGGATCGTTTAATGGGATAAACAATTGTTAATAAAGCACGTTCAAATTTTAATTTAGTTAATAAAATAACGCGAAATCCAATAATAATTTGAACGTGTGACATTACGTTCTCATCAGTTTCTTATGAAATCTGAATGTTATTCGATTAGATATAGCTCGTTTATAGATTTTTTAAATCGGAATCGTTGTTATTATCACGAACAGAAGCTTTCCTACTTTCCTAAATATGCAGATACATTTATTATCATATCGTATTCTCATCCAAATCTCTAAAAATAAATTTTTTTCTAATAACAATAATACTCGTAAATTCAATCGCTATATGTTCTTCGATATTGTGTGTGTGTATGTGTATTTCTGGGTACACATAAAAAGCTCGTTTCCAACAGACTAAATACCGAAGAGTAAACTTTTTCTTTTTTCTTAAGAAAGCTCATAACTTGTGATTAAAATTCGTTTTTATTACAATTTCACATTCACAAGATTTCCACTGTTTACATTCTAATACTCCGCTTATATGTATATGTAAATATATATATATATACAAATACTACTTATATTTAGAATCAAAATAAATACATAAAAAAAAGAATTCGATTTTCCAATGAAATTGAAAATAGAATTTTAATTTGGCGAGGAGAAATAAGAAGATTTTTGCTGCTGCTGCTTTCAATTCTTGAATAAATGAAATTAAAACGTTCAAACATTGAAGATTTCCCGTCGATTTTTTATTTATGAACTTCGAATAAACATTTATGATAGACAAATAAATATTTATTACATTAAGTTTTGCCCCCGCAACTCCCACATACGGATCGAGTACGTATCTATAAAATATTCGTATGTGTATGATTGAAGGATATGTTTTCTTTTAATTTAATTTTGTTCGTCTTACATATCTCAGTATTTGGAAACATACATTTCTTGTGCTTTTTTGCACTGTGTCGCTATTGCTTAGTGCTATGGAGACGTTGTTAAGAATATGTACAGAGAAACATTCCTTGCATTGTAGACATACACACATATGTAAGTATATCAACATATTGAATGTTTTGAAAATATTTGAGAAACACTTATCTTTTAAAATTGTATTATCTTTTCTACATCTAGCTATGTACGAGTATATAGTCGCACTCATCTATTTTTTCCATTCTGTATCGCTTTTAGTGTTATACATGGGATAGGAAAATATATTGGAAAATTCTACGAATTCTATACTCTTTTAATACTCAGTATGTATCTCGATTATAGAAGTGATCTAATTTTGAATGAATATTTATATGATTTTAAGTAGAAAATTAAAATTCATATCACATTTTGGTTTTATTTTGTGACCACACAGTAACAATTTAAATATATTCATTTACAGGAATACCTCGTATAACGCGAGTTTGATGGCGCGCATAAACTGACTAAAATGTCATCAGTAGAAATTTACGAAAACATTTCGAAGATATCGGGCTTGTAACGTTGAAAGAACTAAAAGTTGAAACTAAGAACATAAAAGCAAAGAAAGCTCCTGGTTACGATCTGATGACAAGGCAAATAATAATAATGAAGCTGCCTGAAAAAGGCACCCGTAAACCATTGCACATAATCAATGCGACGCTCAGGAAAAAATATGTGCCAATGCAGTGCAAATTAGCAGAAGTAATAATGATACCGAAACTGGGCAAACTACTGAATGAAACAAAATCTTACCGGCCAATTTCCTTATCTCAAAATTTCATTATAATATCAGTTTGCTTTCAGAGAGAGACACCCAACTATTGAGCAGGTTCATAGGCTTACAGATGTCATTGAGAATACATTAGAGAGGAAAAGGGTTTGCTCCAGTGGCATAAGGTGTGGCACAGAGGCTTACTCTTAAAACTACATAGAGATTTACCAAAACAACATATGATCAGACATAAAGAATCGCCACTTTCAGGTGAAATATAATAAATAATACTCAGAGCTAAAAAGATTTTGGCAGGAGTCCCGCAGGGTAGTGTTTTGGGCCCTATTTTTACCTGTTCTACACCAGAGATTTACCTCAATTAAACGATGTTGACGTTGCAACATTTGCTGATGATACTGCAGTGCTATCAGTACGAGACACAATCGAGGAATCGGCAACGAAACTTCAAGAAGCATGTCATATAATCATAAAATGGACAAAAATGTGGCGTATCGGGATCAATGCATCAAAATCCACGCAAGTACATTTTACTAATCTAACAGTCAGCGAGAAATCTGTAAATATTACCGATCAGCAGATTCCGTTTGCTAATAAAGCTAAATATCTAGGGATGAAGAGCACGTTAAAACGAAAAAAGATGAACTTGCTAAATATACTCTAATACTAAAAAATATTCCAATTGGATTTGTTTTGTAGTGAAATTGAAATATTTTTAGATAATTTAAACGTTTATACTAGAGAAGTCCCTGAATCCCTAATAGTGCCGCTGTAACGATCAAATAATTTTCTAACAATTTTAGATAAACACGAGAAAATCGTGATACAATTTACCAAAATTTTTTTAATTCTACAGAAGGTTATTTTAGACACTGTTTCTAGTTTTATATCTCCGAATCTATAGATGTTCACGGGGTCTCACCTATATGCTGAATAGCTAAGTCAAAATCTCACGTGTGTGGTGAATACGATTTGATGATTGATGGTTTTTAACTTGTCCAGCGTATTTTAAACAATAGTGGTTTTTGATTTCAATCTATTTTCAAATTTTTCTGTTACCGCGCCTTGAGATGTTCGTAATTTTTGAAATGTATTTTAGGATAGCATAGACAAAGTTCTAACATTGAAATGAACTTGGTTAATTTATATTTTCTGTGCCATACAGGCTACTTAGAAGTTTCATGAATTTGAATAGATTTTCAAATTTTATTTCACCGATCCTAGAGATGTTCACGGGGCTCACTTTTACGTTTACGGTTATATCACCCATCCCAAAAATAATGTTCACGGAATCTCTTTCATATATTTGAATAGGTCAGAAAATTGCCTATCAATATTGTGAAAATGGAACACAAATGATGATTTTGGGCTTTACATTTGTTGATTTACTAGCGAATACCTGCCGTGCGCTGCAACGCCTTTTTGTAGCGAAGGATATTGACATATGGAACATATCGCTGATACCCGGCGTGGACTGCATCGCAGTTGAACTAAATAATTTTTTTTGAAGGTTTGTGTGTTTTTTATTGAATGAACATATATTTGAATGAAAATTATATTATTGGGCAAACAATATTTTTGGTTTTGAGATTTGGTGCGTTCATAAATAAGTTGGCGGATTTTCCAACACGTGAACAAGCCACGTATAGCTGTTCATATGAGAAACAGGGATATTGTAGATTCAATCCACAAACTTGAAGCGGCTATCATTGTGCTTTATTAATGGTTATTGTAAATGCGAGAAATTGCAATATATTAAATTCGAATGGCATATCGGTCGATATCATTGGTATTCGCAGTAATAAGACATGTGCTTCTTTTAATTCGCCATTCAATATTGTTGCTTCGATAACGTTATTTATCAATTTTTGGCTGCAAGTCTGGTGCCATTGCACAGTCGTGGCGGATCGATATTTCGAAGCATTTTGCGGCTGATGCGGAATTTATTATAACTGATCGAGTCTAACAAAAATCACCAGCCAGCAAAATGAGCGCACCTCCGAATGGCTCTGTATTACCTCTTAAATCTTGGAGCGTGGACCATTGTGCATTCATCCCATACTATTAGTGTATGTGCTTGTAAAACTTTTCCCATGTGGACCATCGCCATGGCAATGGGGAAATCGCCAATTTCTTGTGAAAGCGCATTCATAATGCGGTTATATACATTGGGTTGTTGTATCCTCAGTGTTTGCAGATTTGTTTGAATTAATGCTGCTCAACTTCCAATTGAGAGTAAAATTGAAAACGAAGAAGTTTTAAATTTTGGAAAACATTATGCAAATCATCATTCGTGCGCCATTTTCACAATATTGATAGAAAAATTTCTAACCTACTCGAATATATGAAAGAGATCCCGTAAAAATTTCTACGATGGGCGATATAACCGTAAACGTAAAAACGTCTCTGGACAAGTTAAAAATCATCATAATTAGACCCCGTTCATTACCCTCATAGAGTTTTGACTGATCTACCTGTCATGTAGGTGAGACTACGTGAACATCTCAAGGATCGGTGAAATAAAATTTGAAAATGTATTCAAATTCATGAAACTTCTAAGTAGCCTGTATGGCACAGTAAATATAAATTAACCAAGTTCATTTCAATGTTAGAACTTTGTCTATGCTATCTTAAAATACAAAATACATTTCAAAAATTACGAACATCTCAAGGCGCGGTAACAGAAAAATTTGAAAATAGATTGAAATCAAAAACCACTATTGTTTAAAATACGCTGGACAAGTTAAAAACCATCAATCATCAAATCGTATTCACCACACACGTGAGATTTTAACTTAGCTATTCAGCATATAGGTGAGACCCCGTGAACATCTATAGATTCGGAGATATAAAACTAGAAACAGTGTCTAAAATAACCTTCTGTAGAATTAAAAAAATTTTGGTAAATTGTATCACGATTTTCTCGTGTTTATCTAAAATTGTTAGAAAATTATTTCATCGTTACAGCGGCACTATTAGGGATTCAAGGGCTTCTCTAGTATAAATGTTAAAGATTATCTAAAAATGTTTCAATTTCACTACAAAATAAATCCAATTGGAATATTTTTAAATTTAACAGTGTACATTTTTGGTATTATTTTTGGTATGTATTTCACAATCATTATCAAATATCGAAAAATGTAGTGGCTGGTCAGGAAAAATTCTGAATTGTCAACCGAAAATAAATTGCTTTTATATCAACAGGTGCTGAAACCTGTTTGGACTTGCGGAATTCAGCTCTGAGGTGCTGTACAAAGAAAAACAACACCAAAATACTACAAACTTTTCAGAACAAAGTGCTACGTGGTATAGTTAAAGCTCTGTTGCACATTAGGAATGAGAACCTTCATAGGGACCTAAATATCCAGCCGGTTAAAGAATAAATAAAAAAACGTGCAGTACTTCATGGGCCACGTTATCAACACGTAAAAGGAGAGCTTAGTGGTAATTCGACACTTCACATGCAGTAAGTCGATTGCAGAGAACGAAACCAATAAATTTAATGGATTAAGGACACCAGTGCAAATACTACTTTAGTAAATATCCTATACATGGAGCTGGCCAATGGGCCTCTTCTCATATACAAGTGACTAAATTAAGAAAGAAAAAATTACAATTCATCTATTGTATTCAGTTGTAATAATTTAAATTAAAAAAAACTTTAAATTTGTGAAATGCAATTGTTTTAGATAAATTTGTAAAACATCTAATAAGTAAACATCTCGTTATCAAAGATATTCAACAGGTTTTTGGCACAGATGAGCGGATATATTTAGAGAATGGAAATTACAACTGAATAAATTAAAAAATTATTTTTAAAAAAAGTCGAATAGTTTAAGATAATTAAAAAAACGTGATTGAACCAAAATATCGGCATAACGGTGGATTCGACGAAAATTTAATTTTCAAAATTTTAATATATAGTTTCCTTCCCAAATGATGAACAACAACAGTCCACAAAATGTCAACGAACAACATACAAATTGATGGAAAATGCTAAATCGCACATTCCATAACCAACCATACGAGTATAAATCAGTGTGAAACGCAAATTGCGTTTTGGATAAAATAAAAATTATAAAAAATTAAAAAGGAAGACTTAATTAATTTAATTCTTAATTTTAAGACCTAACTCCGTCCAAGCGCGAAAATCACATAACCTCACTTAAGCGATTTTATTATTTTCAGCAAAAAATTGCTGAGAATTGCGCAATGCACCAAAGATAACCAAATCGCTTATGTGTATATAATGTAATTATGATTTTGAAAGAATCGCTTAACTGAAATGAAATTTTGAATTTATGCTAATAATTTTAAAAAGTTGATATACCAAAGTTACTACTGCGGGCAAAAAGTAGTAAGACTTTTTAATTTAAATTTCGCGCGGAAAATCATTCGTCGAAATATTTTTTTTTCTATTTTGGTATGACCGTCAGTGACATCTGTGCCAAATGTCGCATCAAAATAATAATTAGTGTTTAGTATACGCTTGTCTTTCTGAAGTACAAAAAGTGCATTCGGCGATTTTTACAATGAGTGAAATTATTCAACTAAATTTTTCCATTAAATTTTGTGTGCGGAATCAATTTTGTGTTGCCGAAACTTTCAGAATGTTGCAAAAGGCCTTCGGTGATAATTGTATGTCGCGAGCAATTGTTTTTGATTGGTACAAATTGTTCAAAGAGGGTTGGGAACGTGTTGACGACGAACCACGCCTAGGAGGGCCATCAACATCAACTAATGATCATCCTTGAATAAAATCAAGGGACCTTACTGGCATCGTCGAAATATCGGAAGGATCAGTGAAAACCATTTTGAAAGATCATTGGTTCCAAAATCACTCAATTTTTGGGAAAAACAGCGTCGCGTTGACGTCTGTGAAACAATGCTTTCCGACTACCAGGATGTCATGAAACGTATTATAACTCGCGATGAGTCTTGGATCTATGCTAACGATCTGGAAACAGATGATCAATCGGCCGAATATCGTGCCAAAGGTGAGCCGAAGCCGAAAAAACCACGTCAAAGCAAGTCAAAAATCAAGATGATGTTGACAGTTTTCTTCGATTATCGAGGTGTGGTGCACTTCGAATTCCTTCCGACCGGCCAAACTGTCAACAGGGAATACTATTTGAGTGTTATGCGTCGTTTGCGCGAAGCTATTCGTAAAATGAAGCCGGAATTATGGGTCGACAACTCTTAGTTTTTGCACCACGATAATGAACCTTCTCATACTGCGTTGGGTTTACGTGATTTTTTCGCCAAAAATTCCACTCCAATATCATTCCGCAACCACCGTATTTGCCTGATTTAGCTCCGTGTGACTTCTGGCTGTTCAGCAAACTCAAACGACCGCTCCGGGGAAACCGTTTTGAGTCAATTGAAGACATTAAACGTGAATCGCTGCGCGCATTGGAGGCTTTTCCGGAAATTGACTATAACAACTGTTTCGAGGATTGGAAAAAACGTTGGCACAAGTGTATTGAGACCGGGGGGATTACTTTGAGGGGGACAAAATAGATTTTGAGAAATAAATAAGGAATTTTAAAATTATGTACAAAGTCTTATTATTTTTTGCATACAGTATTATGTCACATTTACCAAGAGAGAAGGTCCTAGCTCAAGATAATGCAAGATACTTTATAAAACATCACGCCGTTATCAAACTATGAAGCAGTACCTCGAAGTTACGAGTTGTGCTTGAGGCTTCGTGCAAAACTAGCAATCAAGTGTCTTTAAACGATATACTTCAAATTGGACCTAATATTCAAACTGACTTTTCAACGATAATTTTAAGATTTCGGAAGCACGCGATTGCTCTTGTGGCCGATATAGAAAAAATGTACCGGCAAATTCGGGTTAACTCTGATGATGCAAATTATCAAATTATGTTGTGGCGAGAAAGACCGACCGATCAGGTAAAATGGTACAAATAGAATACCGTGACGTATGGGACTGCTTGTACACCGTACTTAGCTGTGAAAAGTGTAAAACAATCCAGCACGAGTTTTCAAGATTTATATCCAAAGGCTACTCATGTGATCAACAACGAATTTTATATAGATGACATGCTTACCGAGTGTGACAGCGTAGCCGAAGCGGTGTTGCTCAAAGATCAAGTAACGAAAATCCTACAACAAATCGGATTAAACCTTAGAAAACGGAAATCAAATTCAACGTTATTTTTGGAATCGTTTTCTAAGTATGAAATCGAAAACATTCCGAAACTAATCGAAGACGACCCGTGCATTAAAACATTGGGAGTTATATGGAACGCAGAAACGGACACCTTCTCTTTCCAGAGACACCAAATTAGTAGCAACGTAAATTGGACCAAGCGAAAAATACTGTCCATAGCAGCTAAAGTTTATGATCCTTTAGGGTGGCTTGCACCAACTGTAATACTTTTTAAAATCCTAATGCAGAAAATATGGAAAATATGCTTAAAATAGAATGGGGTGCTAGTTTACCAGACTACATCACAAATTCGTGGCAACGGATCTACCAGTCACTAGGGGAACTAGAGGCAATCCAAATACCCCGACGTTTGACGAAATTACAAAATCCGAATCGTTTGCAGTTGCATGGGTTTTGTGACGCCTCTGAAGCGGCATATGGCTGCGTATTATATCTAAGGGCAATTGGCGAAAATGGCGAACACACCACAAATATTGTTTATTCAAAGAGTAAAGTGGCACCTATTCAACAAATCACTATGCCTAGACTAGAACTGTGTGGTGCAACGCTTCTGTGCAAATCTCTGAAAAGGTGTATTGCATCATTAGGATATGAAGGAATACATATTTTTGCTTGGACAGACTCAATGATCGTTCTTCATTGGGTGTCTGATGTTCCACGAAGATGGTCTAGTTTCATTGGCAATATAACTTCATACATTCTGGAAACGATCCCACGAAGCAAATGGCAACATGTAGATTCAAAGAATAATCCGGCTGATGTTATATCCAGAGGACTAAATCCACTACCACTATCGACATCACAGCAATGGTGGTATGGCCCACAATGGTTAAGCGATCAAGATCAAAATTGGCCAAACTCAAAGACAGTAACAGTATACATAGACGTTCAGCGATTAGAGGAACGAACAAAATAAGCCAACGTTCTAGCAGCAATAACTATTGATGATGAAGTCGTAGAAACGTTATTGGGAAAATTTTCTTCTTGGTTAAAAATAAAAAAAATAATGGTCTACGTATATTGAGATTTATGCGGTTACATCGGAGGGACCACCAGAGCCAACATAATAGTGAAATTTCACCAGCTGAAATGAATGAAGCTGAAGCCGAACTACTTCGCAATATTCAAAAATTATCATTCAGCACTGAATTGCACATCATAAGAAACAATTCCTCACTTCCTGCAAAAAATCTGTTATCATCACCTGACCCAGTTATAGATTCAGCAGGATTATTACGTGTAGGTGGCCGACTAAAGAAATTATCTCTATCTTATTCAACAAAGCATCCGATCAGTGATCTTACCAAAAAACCATAAAATTTGCCACCTTATAATTCGTGATACACATATTAACCATATGCACGCAGGAAACTCTCTCACACTGAGTATTGTCAGAAGTAAATATTGGATGATAGGTTCAAAATATTTTTCATTAAAATAACTGGCTCGAATTGGATTTACCAGAAAATCGCCATACCGAAATAACCAGGTACCTTATAGGAACTCGATGATATGTTACAATTGGAGTGCATGGAACGAACCGGATGGACTAAGTGGACTGAGTTGACAGGTCATTCAAGCTCATTCAAGTTGGGTTTACTGTTGGGAAATAATGTTAATGCTACGGATGTACTAGAAGGTCTAGATGGTCTGAATATGTTAGCATAGAATGGTTGTACTGTGCATTAGATGATTTGAATGTGCATGAGCCCATACAGTACCTAAATTCCATTGAACAACAAAGTTAGTTGAATGAATGATTTTATGCCATAAAGTGTTCTACAAACCACTGAACCACCACTGCTGATTTCATATTCGTATCAGGTATGTTCATTGCATCCGAAAAAATTGCGATTCATCAGCGATAAGGTAATACGTCTATTTTTAAGGGACATCAATTCAAATCGAAAAGTCTGTTTTCGTATATTTCAAAGTCAATTTTGAATTTGTAGGTCAAAAATCTGGTGAACTGGTGCTGAATTCGTTCAATATCATCGCTATGGTTCGAGTAGTTGGCGTTCCAAATTTGTATTAAGTACTTGATTATACTTCTTACCCATGCGTCGTAAATAACAAGGTAAGATACATAGTTAGGTAAATTTTGCCTCCACTCTTACAGAGAATAGAGTAAAATTAAATTTTAAGGAATTTTTTCACAGTTTCACAATCGTGCAGCCTGTAGTCCATGCTATTATCAAATGTTATACGTAAATGTACTGCACTGGACTTTGCATGCATGGGCACATTATTGATGCAATATTCTGTACCAATTATGAAGAGCATTTAGCTATTGTTGAAGCAAGAAGCAGTCTAGAATTGAAGCAATAGGTCTTATCATTTTTAATTATTACGAAAATAACAATGACATTCGTTGGTCTGTACTGTCATTCGAGCTGCTGCCTTTTAAAAGATTGGCACAATTTTTGCAATTTTGCAGGAATCCGGAAATATACTTTTCCGTGCTAGATTTTTAAAAAAGCATGGAGCCATACCCTCTCTTCACATCAATATTTTTTAATTCAGCAAATGCTTCCTTAACAACAACATACAAATTACATAATTTTGCATTTTGGCTTAAATCAGAAGGTCCGATTTCTGATTTTAAAAAATCACAGAATAAGCTAAACATTTATTTAGAGTTGGAAGCTACAGTATTGTTGTAATGCAATCGTGCTGGGATAGATTTAGTTTTACTGGTTTTATTACGAGTTTTCAACTTACCTAACGTACTGGGAATAAAAACACTTCTTTTGCACTCGGTATCTGTATTTTCGGTATCTGAGAACATTTACTTGAATCTGAGATATGCCTTCACTTCCAAAAAAAAATATTACCAATTTCATTATAAATAATACTGTAGTTGGCCCTTACTGAATTTAACTATCACTTCAAGTGGCGGATTTTGAGGATCAACTTTACTAATAATATCGTCAGAGGTCTAAACTGAAATATTAGTAGATCTTATATTGCTTAATAAACCTAGAAGTGTACGGTTATGATTGAATATATTGTCATTTTAAAATAGATAAGACAGGTGTATTAATTCGGGGTGCTCATTCTAGGGTATATCAGATAATATTAGGTAAATTAAAGTCACCGACGATCAGAAACAGCGATGCCGATTTATCAATATTAACAAGTTTGTTACAATTATTACAGGTATATTAGAACATACACCCATCTGCCTCAGGCAGGCACAACAAATGGTATTTTCCTTCAATAAAAACTATTGGCTCCTATTAACAACTGATGATACTAACCACGAATTTGTTATAAGAGGATTCCAACACTGAAGAATATTTTTATTTCAACTTTTGATATTTGAACCGTGCATACTGATATAAATCTCGTAATTGAGTCGATTTTCAAACAACGCGTATTTTAAATCCACAGAAACTTCCTTATACAATAATTTTTGGACTAACCGAGGCCGACTTGGACAGAACCTGCAATGGCTGCAAATATTTCACTACTTTGTCACATACAGCAAACTCGATCAAGTTTTCAGTTTTGTAGAAGACCACTTTATACGTGTAGCAATTGTACCATAGTCACTCGGATTAGGAAAGCTGGATCTTGGACATCTCCAATATCGAAATAGCGGAGTTTTATGTAAGTGTTAAAATTAAATTGACTTCGGGTAAAATGTTTATACCTTATGTCATATAGCGATTTTACAGCCAAATTTTAACTTACCTTCTTCTTGTAAATACAATTGGATACATTTCCAATGCTACGAAACCAATGCATGACCGCATCGTTGTCGGTGACTTAGACATTTCCATGATGCCTGCCATTGCTTACTGATCTTTATTACACACGATTAGTGTAGGCTACGTTCAATGAGAAGATTTATTTGTATACACTTTTCAGCTGTCGTAATTAATATTGTATTTATTACGGATGTGGAAAAATGTGATACAGTGATGCCTGTGTCCCATTCACCACCTAAAATAACTATCTCAAATCTGCAGGGAGCAATGTCGTCAAGCGGATTAACAAACGCCACGGACAATGTGCAGCATACCCCAAAAAAAAAATCAAAATGTGAACGTGCAAAAAATTGCAGTGCAAGGAAATTTGATCCAAACGAAAATAAAGCTAAACGTTAATGAATCTTGTGAATTAAGTGAAAAAGACAAAAGTGCAACGTGGCCAAATGACAGGAAGAACTTTTATATCTCCGGTATTAAACGAGAAAACATAAAAGAAACCAAAATTCAGCCGTCAAATATTGAGACATACAAGGCCATAAAAAATCATTTTGATGAGGTGGGAAAACACTACTAAACTTATCAACTAAAGAGCCAAAAAGGGTTGGTTGTGATTTTAAAAGGAATTGAGAGCTTCGTTGACCAATCTGTGGTGATCTCCATAATTCAACGAAAAGCGCTTAAAATAAAATTCAAGCTTCTGTCCGAAAATGCAGTAACTATGATGGAAACGACGAAGCGAATTATAGAGGTTGGCCAGTTTATATTGAATTGAAAAGTAGAATTAATCCTAGACAGCGAGCTCAGCAACGATTGCTTAAATTACATTCAGAAGCTAAAGTTCTAAATGGAAACCAGAATATAAAGGTAAACAATAGTGTGCGTCACGGGGTTTCGTACGCAAGTGTACTTAAGGGTGCCGTTCCAAAAGTGGAGGCAAGTGAGGAAGGACACATCTCCTCAGCTTTAAACAAGCTATCTGGTATGATGCACAGCTTCATGGCGATGCTGGAGAGAACTGTTGGTCTAATGACACAAAAATGACTCTCCTCAAAATAGCAAACGGCCTAGCGCAGCATGGAGCGGAGGTTCAAGATTTCTCATTGTGCACAGTATTGACATAATGTTAATATCTGAAACACTCTTCAATAAACAAGAACTACTTCATAGAAGTACTTCAATTAATGGTTACTCTATTTATTTTAACAATAAGCGTTTATTTTAACACTAAGCATCTGGATGGCAAAGCGTGCGCTTTGCCACGTTGGTACTGCTGAATTGATTAAGAGAAGACTAAAACATTATGAACTTATGAAATATGAGAAAGATCATATCCAACCAACGAGCATTTGTCTGCAGGAATGGTCTGGAAATTGTGTGATATCAGCAGTGTACAGCCCTACAAAGCACGCTATAAAAAATTACAGTTTATTGATTATTTTGGCCAGCTGGGTAATAAATTTTTCGCGCGGGGTGATTACAACGCCAAACATACTCAATGGGGTTCAAGACTAACAACGCCTAAAGGCAAACAATTTTATGAAGCTATAGAGGAACAGTCCCTCGATTTTTTATGTACCGGCCATGCTACTTACTTGCCCATGCAACAAACAAAATCACCATTGTTGAAATGCAAATTAAATCGAGCTATCAAAATCCTGAAATTTGCACTGCAGGAAGAATAAAACCAATGTGTCCAGAATTATTTAAGTGAATTCTCGGCGATGTAGAAGCGATGAAGAAAAAGCCAATGCTTTCGCTGCCCATCTAAAGCCTCACCAGATGGAGTATGATTCATTCTTTAAACCAATAAAGATTGAATGGAAGAAAGTTAAAAATACAATCAAAACTTGCGTTAGCCCGAAAAAGGCGCCAGAATATGACCTAATTACTGGAAAAATGATAAGGGAATTACCAGACAAATGCACAAAACTAATAACCTACATTTTTAATGCGATCATGCGAACTAGTCATATTCCTTAAATGTGGAAGATGTCTTTGATAACAATGATACAGAAGCCTGGGAAAATCGAAACTCAAATCTCGTCTTATCGTCCAATAAGCATGCTTCCCACAATATCAAAGCTGTTTGAAAAAATGTTAATAACAAAACTGAAACCAGTATTAGAAGAAAGGCAAATCATTCCAGACCATCGATTTGGGTTCCGAAACCAACATGGTACCACATAGAGCAAGCGCATAGAAATGTAAATGCAATCAGACAGACCTTTGAGGCAAAGCAATACTGTTCTGCTGTCTTCATGGATATAGCACAAGCATTTGACAAAGTTTGGCACAATGGACTAATATACAAACCTAAAGCGCTCCTGCCGAAGAAAATTCACACAGTTTTGGAAAACTATGGTGCAACAACTTCCCTAAATGATATAAGCGCAGAAGTCCCACAAGGAAGCGTTCTATCTATTTTATACTTGTTGTACACGGCAAACTTATCTGTTACCGACAATGTAATAATATCAACATTTGCTGATGATACAGCCATCTTGGTATCACATGAAAACTCGCAAACAGACTCAAGAGAAGTGCAAAGTCGAGCAAAATTGAGGATTGGCCCAAGATCTGGCGAATAAAAGAACGTTGAACAAACGCTCCGGCTCACCAGTATAATTAAACGGTGTTTATATTACTCAACAAATCAAGGTCAAATATTTAGGCTTACTCCTGAATGGACGGCTAACGTGGAAAGAACATATTGAAGCAAAGCGCAACCAAATAAAAATAACATTTTCCAAAATGTATTGGATGATAGGAAGAAACTCCAAGTTATCATTAGACGATAAGGTCTTACTATACAAAGCGTTAATGAAGCCAATATGGATATATGGTATTCAGTTTTGGGGACTCGCCAGTGCATGAAATAGAGAACTCCTGCAACGAACTCAAGCGAAAATATTCCTATGTATCGCTATGCTCCATGATATATCCGAAATACTAACAAACACGACGACCTTGATATTAAAACCGTTAAAGAAACAATCAAGGAAGTTCGAAATACTACTCAAAACTTCAGGGACAGCCCAACGAATTGGCCTGGGATATACTAAATCAGCCGCGATTTAAACGACTGTGAAGATCAGATCCACTCGGACTAATGAACCTGTAAAATCATTAAATGTGTAGAATACGCTTATAAAGGGTGGTTGAATTTGGTCGTCAATGGTCAGAATGGTGGCAAGAAATGGCAACAGTGGATGATCAATTTTCGAAGAAAATCATCTTCAGTGATGATGCACATTTTCACCTCAGTGGATTCGTCAATAAGCAGAATTGCCGCATTTGGGCGAATCATAATCCAAGAGTGATTGTCGAAAAACCAATACAGCCACAAAGAGTGACTGTTTGGTGCGGTTTATGGGCTGGCGGCATCATCGGCCCGTATTTTTTCCAAAATGAGGCCGGTCAGGCAGTTACTGTGAATGGTGCTCGCTATCGTGAGATGATAACGAACTTTTTATGGCCCGAATTGCAAGAGATGGATGTGGACGATATGTGGTTTCAACAGGACGGTGCCACTTGCCACACAGCTAACGAAACAATGGCCCTTTTGCGCGACAAATTCAATGGCCGTGTTATCTCACGTGTTGGCGATATCAATTGGCCGCCAAGATCATGTGATTTGACACCGTTGGACTTCTTTCTTTGGGGTTATTTGAAAGAAAAGGTGTACGTCGATAAGCCAGCAACAATTCAAGGGCTAAAGGATGAGATAATTCGGCACATTAACGGCATAGAACCTCAATTATGCCTAAGCGTCATCGAAAATTTGGACCATCGGGTGGAGGTGTGCCGCCGAGGTCGCGGCGGCCATTTGGCCGATATTTTGTTCCATACATAATTGAACCATACCATATTATCATAATAAAAAGAATTGACAATAATTTCCTAAATAATTTGTGTTTTATTCAAAATCAACATTGGCTCTTAAAATTTAACCACCCTTTATTACGGGTAAAACTTAAAAAATGTAATTAGCTTAAGATTTGAACACTTCTTGTTAGTTTCTTATGTAGAAAGATTCAAGAATAAAGTCATTGGTTGGTTAAAAAAACAAAACACTTTTCAGCTTTTGTTCGGTTTTTTTGTCAGTTTGTCGGAAACTTCACACTACCTAGTATTTGTCAGCTCTGTAAATCAGCCACTAGTAGATATATTGTTCAACAGCTGCCGCCACAAACGAAAATACAATTTAACTAGTTTTTTCGTTTCGTTCTCTCTCACGATCCATGCTCAAACTGGCTCCTGTAGAGGATTAGATAAAAAGTTTGATCAACTCAACTTTATGGATAGCGCGGAAATCAGATACGCCGGCTAGTCGTAATAATCAAACTGATAGATTCCGAACACCTCTATACTAACTGAGAAGCAGAATGGTGGCCGAAATGGCATTGCAATGAATACTAAAATGCTCGCCGACGTTTTTAAAGCTAGATCAGGATGTGGCAATTTAAAACGAGAGTTCGTTAAAATAATTTAATCCAATCATCACTTCTAGCTAGAGCTCACAGAGCAATGCTCTTTAGCTAGAGGTGCCCACGCAGGTTTTGCAGGGCCATAATTTGTTTAGTTTCGCCATTAACCTCTACTAACTTAAGATGAGATTCGCAAGGTGATGCCGAAAATGAAAAACAGCTAGAATTCTGGTGAACGTGAAATTTCGTCCGAACAACGGCAATCACAAGTTAGCGGCATTTTATAAAAAGGGAAATCGATTAAATTGTAATAACTACCGTGGAATAGCTCTGTTCACTTGGAGGATTAATTTATAGAAATATTATGAAAAGAACATCGCCACAGTCTATTTGTAGACAACAGGCGTACGACAGCATACGAAATACGTTGTAGGATACATTCTGCCTTCGAAATTATTATTTTGTTCAAGTTGCTGATAAACGGTTAAAATTGTAAGATGAAAATTAGATGTAAACTTTTCGATTCCGTTGAAATAACATCAGGAGTATCGCAATGAGATCATATCGCCCCAAGAGCGTAGTTCTGCTATCAGTAAGTAACCGAGCAAAATGCAGTTGCTGTAGATATAACGTCAAAGAAGTAAAAACCTAATTTTAACAACTCAAAGGCGCTGGGTCACGTTCGTTGCGATTTATAGACGGTGACAGTGTTTAGAATCAATTGGGTATCGTGTCTGGTGTCCTTTTCTTGCGAAACATGCGCCATCTATAAGAAAGTGAGTTTGCCCGTTTTTTTTTTTTAATTTTCGTATGTGAACGTTTAGGGCGTTCCCAGTTATCAAATTATGAAAAAAACCGAAATTCATTTTACATTATTCCAAACGAATTTGTTGTTAATTTTGAAATGAAATAAGCGATGAACCCATTTTTTATGGTTTTAATATAATTTTGATTCGAGATTTTTCCACATCAAAATTTACCCCAAACAACAAAATTTGATAATTTTCGATTTTTACAGTTTAAGCGGAGCCCCAAAGCGATGAAAGCTAGTAACCAATGACAGCCAAACGGTTCTTATCATCATTTCCATTAAACTCTTTGGATGAAGTGCTAAAAAGACGGAGGCTTCAGAATATCACTAGTTGATGCCAGCTGACTCTAAGATACTGTAAAAGTTAGCCGAAAGTTTCCAGCCGAAAATGAAAAAAATCGATAATGCAGATAGTGTCTCGACTATTTCAGCATAAAATTAAAAAAAATATGTATTGAATTGAAATCCCAGCCGAAAGTAACTAACCAACAAAATCAGCCGAAAATAAGTATACATTCATAAAAAACTACCATTAAAACTAAAATACCGATATTAATTTATAAGTTTCTTATGCATATAATACGAGTATGTATCTAAAGTATATGGTCAATCTTCAAAAATGTATAAAAACTTTAAGTTTAAAGTGTTATGCCTGGAAAAGGTCTTATTTGAATTGGTTTGTCGATGGTTATCGCTGGAAAATGTTCCAGGTCAAGTTTCATGTTGGGAGTTCGGGAAAATTGAGGGGAGTGAAATACACGTGCAAATTTCAAAAATTTGTAGAAACTTGTATTTCTCTCCTCCCTATTTTCCCGAACTCCTAACATGAAACTTGACCTGGAAAATTTCCAGCGATAACCATTGACAAACCGATTCAAATAAGACCTTTTCCAGACATAGCACTTTAAACGTGAGGATTCTGCAAAATTTTGAAATTTACACTTGTAGTTCAATCCCCTCAATTTTCCCGAACTCCCAACATGAAACTTGACCTGGAAAATTTTCCAACGATAACCATTGACAAACCGATTCAAATAAGACCTTTTCCAGACATAACACTTTAAACGTGAGGATTCTGCAAAATTTTGAAATTTACACTTGTAGTTCAATCCCCTCAATTTTCCCGAACTCCCAACATGAAACTTGACCTGAAAAATTTTCCAACGATAACCATTGACAAACCGATTCAAATAAGACCTTTTCCAGACATAACACTTTAAACGTTAAGTTTCTACAAATTTTTGAAGTTTGCACGTGTATTTCACTCCCCTCAATTTTCACGAACTCCTAACATGAAACTCGACCTGGAAAATTTCCAGCGATAACCATTGACAAACCGATTCAAATAAGACCTTTTCCAGACATAACTCTTTAAACGTTAAGTTTCTGCAAATTTTTGAAATTTGCACTTGTATTTCATTCCCCTCAATTTTCCCGAACTCCCAACATGAAACTTGAGCTGGCAAATTTCCAGCGATAACCATTGACAAACCGATTCAAATAAGACCTTTTCCAGACATAACACTTTAAACGTTAAGTTTCTACAAATTTTTGAAGTTTGCACGTGCATTTCACTCCCCTCAATTTTCCCGAACTCCCAACATGAAACTTGACCTGAAAAATTTTCCAACGATAACCATTGACAAACCGATTCAAATAAGACCTTTTCCAGACATAACACTTTAAACTTAAAGTTTTCATACATTTTTGAAGTTTGACCATATACTTTAGATACATACTCGTATTCTATGATAAGAAACTTATAAATTAATATCGGTATTTTAGTTTTAATGGTAGTTTTTTACGAATGTATACTTATTTTCGGCTGATTTTGTTGGTTAGTTACTTTCGGCTGGGATTTCAATTCAATACATAATTTTTTTAATTTTCGACTGAAGTAGTCGAGACACTATCTGCATTATCGATTTTTTCACTTTCGGCTAACTTTAACAGGCTGACTCTAAGTACAAAATCAAATTTAAAGTAAAATTTGAATTCAGTGACCATCCAAAATTAAATCAAAACAAAATTAACAATTATCAGAACATCAGACAGTCGCAGCTATATCCTAATTCTGAAATAAATTATTCATAATAGGTTTTTGAAAATGCAAGAGTGCCTCCATCTTACGAAAGAGTGCTACGATATTGTTTATAATGTTGGCGATCTGCCATCTGTCGGAGAATAGTAAAATAAATAATTACATTTATGAGCCGATTAAATGATCACTATGAGGCATTACAGACTAATGGATTATTGAATGGGTGTGGCTCAACGAAAAAAATTGTTTGGGTATCTGTTTCAATTAATGAAGATGTATTTTGAAAAGGTTAATGTAATATTCACAATTTACACACGTTCCAAAATTTAGCTAATTTTCAATGCTTCGTGCTTTCACGAAAAATGTATGTTGTTCAAGCATACCGTTATATACAACGTATTCCTGTATTAAAAATTCACTGTATATTATAAAGGCATGTCCGGGATATTTTGTGGTTTGTGCATATGTTATATGTAATATCCATGTACTCGTACATGTACGGAACGAACAAGCGTAACCTAAAAATTAAATTTTTGATTTTGAAATTCTAAAAAAAAAAAAACTAGAAAACCATAAACATGGAATCAAATTATTTTTTGGGCGTTTGAATCCTACTGTTGGTTGTTTTGTTGTTTAGTTTGAGGTTAACAATATGTTTTTTGTAATGCAATTGAGAATTTGATATTGATACAAATAGTAAATAATTTATTTGGTATTATATATTGAATTTACATCCATTTTGATATTGTATATATGTACTTACGATTTCAATAAATAAACATCATTATTGCTTACCTAAAACGAAACGAATAAAAACGTTTTATTAGTGAAAAGCTTCAATGAGCGAGGGAACACTTACAAACGAGAAAATTCTGGATAATGTAAATAATTAATTGGTGGTATAAAAGTTCATCGAGCACTTTTGAGAAATATTCAATTTAATTATTTAGTAAAAAATAATTAATTTTCTTTTATATCAGAAAAGCTTTCGATCGTATTTAATTAGAAGAAAATTTATTTTATACCATTTATGGACGTATGAGGGGTCTAAATGCAAAAATCGATATAATCCAAATTTACGATATTACAGGAAGTAGAAAAAACTAATATTTATCAAAACTTTAAGTTTTTATTATTAGTTCGAAGCTTATGTAACTAGCTATGAATTGCATCGTATTGGGGTGTTACAGAAAGAATATTAAATTTTTTATTCAGATTATTAATTAATTTGGAGTTATCGGTTTTTGTAATTAAGTATGTGGTGGAAAATTCGTGAAATCAATCTTTATGTTTTAAATGTGTAGTACTGGGTAAAAAAAAATATTGTAGAACACTATTTTTGTTGTTGTTGTTGTTGCATAAGATACAGTCGGTCAAAAATCAATATTTAGGTAGTTCAAATTTTAAAGTGTAAAAGTAAGTAACATTAACTTAAACAAAATTCAAATTTTAGTTTATCATATAGTGAATTTGTATTACTTGAATTAAATAATGTGTAAAATTAAAAATTGTTGTGGGCCGTTTGTTGGCTCGAAGTGTTCTAAAAATTTTCGAAAAGTGTATAAACATATTATGGATTTTTTTGCCGCGTTCAAATGAAAGAAATGAAAATTTATTCATTTGTACAACTTGGTATGTGAACATTTCTTTTAAACGTCGAAAAATTGAAACCGATAGATCACCCTCTTCACCATCAAGTTCCGCAGTTACGCCGCAATAGTCATCAACTGCAGTAGAATCTGAAATAAATTTCATTAGGAGTGATAGTGAAGCACGCCAAATACAAAAAGCGAGCGTCCTTCAAAAAAATCAATGAGATTTTACTAGATATTGGAATGTCGCTCAAATATGTCATTAAACTAGGAGCTAGGCAACAACATCAACAACAAAAATTAACCAATTAAGCTGCAATAGTACCATCAACATCATCATCTTTGATTCCTGGAATCGAGCCCCTTGTGAATCAATCAATGGACAACGCAATGAAGGCTAATTTACATGACAATTGAAGAAAAATTGTGATAAGATACAGCTGCTGACTACACTGCTGAAGTCACTAACCAACAACAAATTCAACAGGAGTTCAACACAACACAATAGTTGGTGTATAAAGCTAAATATATTCAGAAAACGAACGGCCCACTTGGTCTTACTGTACCTAAAGAAAGAACGACGAGTCAAACAAAATCGAATTTTCTAAATTTTGCCTGCTTCGTCCTAAAACCTGTGTGCAACCAGGAAGCAGTGGAATTCATACCGTGTGCGTTTGTACAATACATCCAAATGTAAAATTGATTATTTATGGAACCAAAATAGAAACTATTACAAAGATATCAAAATACCAAGATCGCATTTCCTCTATTTTGTGTCGAGATCCTAAGCCGGCATGTTATCTTCGAAATGCAAGAATTGTCCAGGATTAAGTTTATTACGAGAATATGTGAAAAACACTTTTCTGGAAAAGGATTACGAGGATGCCGATTTATCATTCAGTCAGTGGATTTCAACTGACAGATGCAATTTGGAAAAGTACTCAAAACCGTTACAAGAATTTTAGGACTACTTCATAAAGCAGCTGGAAAATCTGATTCCTCATTACTTCATTTCACTTCAACAATCTAGCTTCGTAAATAATAAAAAACTTACTCTGGAGCCTACAGAAGCACTTGTTTCATGTGACTTTTCAGAAAACTATTCATTTAGAACGCAGCGCAGGGTTTTCATTGGAATAATAAGTTCATCCAAAAAATGATCCAGTTCTTGAAAACTAAAATGACGAGTGTAACCAAAATTTATTATATACTGATGGTGCTGTAACACGTTATAAAAATAAATATAATTTTATGAATATAATGAACCACAAAGAGGATTTCAGCGACCATGCGACCATGCGATGGAGTAGAAGGTACTATCAAGAGAATGGCGTCCAGAGCCAGTCTCACTGATGAATTTGACGGTATCATTACGAATGCAGTAGAATTATTCAAATGAGCTAAAACTTTAAAGACTGATAGGTTTTTCAGTTTTGTTCTGACATTGAATTAACTCGAAAAAAATTGAACTGGCCAGTAGGTTCGAAAAATTCAAAACTGTAAAAGGAACTCGCGATTTCCATGCAACTGTTTAAATTTAAATTTATCTATATATAAAGAGTTGGCGGTCTTATTTAGTTGTATTTTGCAAGAAATTGGTATGTTGGAGTGAACATAAAATAAAACTTAAAAAAATTAAAAATTTTATATGCGGAAATATAGTAGGTCATGATATTAAAACGAGTTTTGCAAGAAAACAAAAAATATCACCTAATTTTTTGTTGGTATGTTTCATAGAATTAAATGGCGAACAAAAAAAAAATAAAAAAAAATACAGTACCGAGAATAGAAAGTGCAACACCGATATTTTTCAGGTAAAATTGTCCTAATTACCCCTTGTCTTTATCGTAGGAGGCTGATTTATTTTTTGGGTATAAATACACTCGTTATTTAACTTTTTTTAGTTGGTTTGAGATAATTATTCGCACGAGAATAAATATTCGCACGAGAAAGTTATTAAAATTATGATTTGTTCAAAATGGCCAAATGCACACAACCAACTATGGCTCAGAAAAATCGGATTATGGCATTGTCTGGAACACCTAAAATGTCAGAGGTAGATTGCCGTTGAGATTGGATGCAATTACTCGACTGTGAGCCGTTTTTTTAAAAAAAATTCAATCCACCGGCGAATTGGAACGCAAAAAAGGAACAGGTCCAAAAAGGAAGACAACTGCTCGAGAAGATTCCAAAATTATCAGAATGTCAACAGCTAATCGATTTAAAATTGCTGTTGATATTCGAGCTGAATTCAATGCTGAAACCGGCAAAGAAATCGGGGTTCATACGATTCGTAACCGCCTTCGGGAAAAAGGATATATGGCCAGGTCCCCGGCAAAAAAACCTTTTCTTACGACCAAAATGAAACAAAGACGGTTAAAATGGGCTCGAAATCACGATGGTTGGAGTCTATAGCAGTGGCGAACAGTTATATTCTCCGATGAGAGTAAATTTAACCTTTTTGGATCGGATGGAATCCAGTACGTCATGCGCAAATCCGGCGAACGACTGAGCGATCAGTGTTTGAAAAATACAGTGAAGCATCCAGCGGGCCAAATGATTTGGGGATGTTTTTCCTATCATGGAATTAGAGAAATGGCCTTTGTTAAAGGAACTGTCAACGAAGAAGTCTACAAAAATACCTTAAAGGACCATTTGTTTCCTTCCATTAAAATGCATTTTTTGAGTGCTGAGTCTGTGATTTTTCAAGATGATTCCGCACCTTGTCATCGAGCGAAAACGGTAAGCATTATTTTTTTTTCATTTACTAATTTTATATTTCAGACGATAAAAAAAAAGAAACAGTTAATTATTATTATTTCTCTTCAGGTTAAAGATTTTCTGTTGAAAAAAGGAATTCCCACTCTGGATTGGCCTGGAAACTCGCCGGATTTGAATCCTATTGAAAACCTTTGGCACGTAATGGGGATGAAAATCAATAAAAAGATTCCGTCATCATCCAAAAAACTCAATTCAATCGTCGAAGAAGTATGGTATAAAGAACTGACCCTCGAGTACCTGCAAGATTTAATTGACTCTATGCCAACAAGGATTGCAGCTGTTATTGCCAACAAGGGGGGGGGGGGGGGGCAACTAAATATTAAATATACATTTTACTGCTTCGTAAGACACCTGTTTACCATAAAAATCAAAAAAACTACAGTAAAAATACATCATTTTGTGTATTTTTATGGGTGTTGCATTTTCTATTCTCGGTACTGTAAATTTTTCAGGAAATTGAGAAAAACCAGTTTGGTGGACAATTTGAAAATGAAAAACTTAAAGATGATACTATTTTTGTAATATTTTCTTAATCCTTATTCTTTTACCTTTAAAATGAGTCTATTGTATATTTGTATAAATGCATCACCATTTTCAACAAATTCTTAAATTTTTGACCGACTGTATCTTATGCAACAACAACAACAACAAAAATCGAGTTCTACAACATTTTTTTTACCCAGTACTACACATTCAAAACATAAAAATCCCAAAATTAAAACATGACTTCGAAAAATTTTTGATTTCAGGAATTTTTCACCATGTATGTTATCGTTTTTTGCATCTCAGTAAAAACTCTTTCAATAAAAATATCAAATGTTAAAAATAAAAAAATTCTTTATTAAAAACAGTTAAAAACAATTAATCATAAATTTGGTGTAGTTATTCATTTCTTAGTAAATTATCTTCCTGCTCTAACTGGCAACATTCATCAACGTCGGTAATGCTCAGTCGAATTATTGCACTCACGATCCAAAACGTTTTTCTAAAATCGTAGATTAGTACAATTTTGCAGTAGAGCCTCGACATCTGAAAATTTCTCGGGTTTGACATGGTGGCCTAGAGGTATGGGTACTCGTGGTTTTATTGCAGACCGCTTACTCGATTTTTTCAATACTGATTTTCCGCTATTAATGTTCACCATATAGTTAGGTTCCCCCCAGGCGAGCATGGTACCAGCCTTGTCACCTCTGATCAGTATCATTATTTTAGCAACGTTAAACTTAAAATGCCATTGCCCAGGCAACTTTACGTGTTTCTCAGCCTGCTCGCGCCAATCATTTATTTCGCAATTCGTCGTTAATTTAATAATTCTCCCGAATTGCTGGAAAATGTTAAAATACTCACTAGGTTCGATAATGTGATCTTTCGAGCGAACTATCTCCTCAATATTGCCAAAAACACGACCCGGCGGCATAAAACTATGCCCTACAATTGGAAATATGAGTTCAACTGCCTCTACGGATACAGTTGCAGTGCTGAACCATTTGATACGCTTAATAATCATGGTTGTATTCTTTTTTTGCCCAACACTTCCGTCGGCAACAAGCCTAACTACTTTTACACTTGCTGGAATAGTAGTCTCATTAAGTCTATGAAAGACAGCCGATGCAATTTACAATAAAATTTCGCAAAACGCTTTTTGATCTGCTATTTTAGGCATCGGCAAATTTTTCTCGCAATCAAATGAGAATTTCATTTGATTCATGACATCTGGTGCTTGTTCTTCAAGCATTCGATAGAAAGCGGAAGCCTTTAAAAGGTGGACCTTTTTCCGTTATTAATGCATGTTTTTAATCAGGATCTGTGATGAGTTTTAGCCGCTCTTTGAATCTTAAGCAGGTGGAACAAGCACCTGGTAATGGTGAACCAAATCCAATGTTATACTCTTTATTGAATACTTAACGAAAAAAAAAATTCCTTCACACCACCTGACTCATTCAATTCGTTGTACATGCTCCACAATTCATTTATCGACAGCTCGCACGACAGGTATTTTCGTTGTGTTTGCGAACGACAATAGTGACTTTCAGTACATTGTAACGATTCATTAAAATGTCTCACCGATTTTTTTTTTGTTTAGCCGCTTGTGGGATATATGATCTCCTCCTTGTCTTTCCTTAACCAGAGTAGCATTTTCATGGAACCAATGTTACAAACACGATCATTCCGAATATTTAAAACAATAAAATATTTCATACTGACGGAACGATTTTTTTGCGAATCTTCTAAAACTCGTCGTCTTTTTGGCGTTTCGGATTGCAAATGATTTATAAATGTAACTTGGTCGATTTTGGTTGTGCATTTGTAAAATCGCGCGTGAAAATTCATTATATCCTTCATTGTGAGATTGCTACAAGATACTTTTAATGATCCGGCTACATGTTTACATGTTGGGAATTTCGGTAAACATTTAGGTTTATACCAATAGAAATAGTCGTTACTTACCTTTCCCGTTTGTGTTGATTACGCTTGGAATAGGCAGGATTGCATGATTTTTTTCGAGCATTTCCTGCGGTTCGCACGTTCAATATTTTGTGTAGCAGATTCCATGTTATTAAAGGTTTTCAATAAAACTTAAAATTAATTAAAATACACACAACATTTTGATATTTTACTCCAAATAACTTTAGCCGTTACAAAAATGAAACTCTTCAGTCTTCACTCAACAAAAATTGGCAATACTTTGACATAAATCACTTTACCTTTAAAAATTATTTTAAAAAAACTAAAAACTATGTCACGTGATCAAAATCAACCTGAATATATTGGATATTGGGAATATCGGGTTTTGAATTTCTTTGCAAAGTTACAATGCAATTAACACGATAGTTGTCGTTCTTTGTTCATATACGTTTCTAAATTGGAATTGTACTATTCGAGCTGCGTTCCGTGATACACATAACTCATTTTTGAAAAAACTGGATCTATCGATTTTTGCATTTAGACCCCTCATATGATTACCATGATTTAAAGTATTTTACTTTATTGAATGTTAAGTAGAATTCATATTTTAGGACAGTGTAACTAAAGATTGTAAACCCTCAAAAAACTTCCTAAGAAGATGTTCAGAAACTTGTTATACTGCCGCTTGCTTCAAGAAAAATGCCTGCTTAATACCGAGCTTCATGGCCATATTCCAAAATTTCTTCCCAAAATAATTTAAGAATCCCATTTTCATCCAACATACCCAATCCGATCGAAATCGGTTAAGAAATGGCTGAGTTCCGTCCCAGGTGACCATATTCCAGAACTTATTCCCAAAATCATTTAAGAATCTCATTTCCATCCAACATACCCAATCCCATTATAATCGGTTAAGAAATGGCTGAGTTCCGTCCCAGGTGGCCAAATTCCAGAATTTCTTCCAAAAATCATTTAAGAATTCCATTTCCATCCATCATACCCAATCTCATCATAATCGGTAACCGAAAAATGGAAAATAAAAAATTGTCCGTTAAATCGAGGGTCCGCTAAATCGAGGTCCGTTAAATCGAGCGTCCGTTAAATCGGGGTCCGTTAAAATCGAGGGTTTACTGTATTGGAAAATAGTTCAATTGATAGCAGATCAATTTTGGCGTCGATGGACGCGAGAATATCTACTCGATATTACTCGAAGAACTAAATGGTTCCAGAAAGTTAAGCCCATCGAAGTCGGCGACGTTGTTGTAGTGATGGATGAAAGGAAACGAAACTCATGGATGAAAGGAGTACTAATTGACGTTATCAAATCAAAGGATAGTGACCAGGTTAGGCAAGTAGTTGTGAGGACAGCCGAAGGCACGTATACCCGGCCGGCAGCTAAAATAGCAGAACTCGATCTCAAAGTAGATGATAGTAAGCTAGATTTGTCTGGCGAATCTTGTTACCCGGGAAGAGAATGTTGAGAATCCGAAATAACAGTTTAATTTGGAAACTGAGCTGGTGAAGAAATCTATTATTCGTTTAACACACTGCCTTAGTTTATTTTGTTTCTATAAAAAAGGAAGCGAGTTGGATATGGAGAGTAGACGAGGAAGGAAGGAAAAAATAGTGGAGAAACGGATTGTAATTTATACTTTTTTTTTAACTTTACTTTAATTTGAATGAATTTAATTGTTGTTGATTGAGATGTTTTTATCTAAATTAAAAAAAAAACAATTGTGTCGAAGAAAGAAAATGAAGTTAACAAAACGGTGCGATTTTTTTTTACTAAGGATTGGTCCGCGTCTGACTCAGTCAGTTGCAAGGCGAATTCAGTATCAAAGCAACAGAGAGCAAGCCGTAATATGCCTTAGTCTGTTAGCATACCTGACGGGTGTTGAATCATTTTGATATTGGCGAAGAATGCTCGAACTTCAGCTGCATTGCTTGACGTTTACTTTACGGACGCTGGTTCTTCTATTATTGTAAGTCACGGAAAGAAACTTTCTGCGCATTTGTCTCATTGCAGTAAGTATTTGGGTTTTGTTTCGTTGATTTGAAGTCAATATACTGAACTGAATAAAAAATTAAGGCATCATCGGGGCAAGCTTTATTAATTTTCATGAGCGTTGCACGTAAAAAACAAATTTGGTGAAATATCCAACTAGTAAACTGGGATGTCCTAAATGGTGAAATAAATGGTCGCTCCATGGTTAAATATTTCTTAACAAACCATCTTCACCGCAGATGCTCTATTCATGCTCACTCCGACGTATGATAGAGTAGGAGGTGGTGTCATTTCAACGTTGATATATCTTTTCCAAATTTTGCAATATTTAGAGGACGATTTTAGTATCTATATGTAATGGATCCAGAGTCGTTGCGAATCGTACTGCTACGTGGGTGGTAGGCTGTAACTATTTATTTTACTTAATGACATTCGAATCCCATCAGAGGCTGGATGCAAGACGAATTTTCGTCATCGATTACGATCGTTGATGTTTATAAACACATCTAAAACCATCTGTTGGAGTACAGAATTCAGCGCCGACCCACCGTTCATGTCAATGTACAGGTTCACGTGGAGCTTGCAATGCGCAGGTGGTATACTGTAATAGTGTGAATGGGTGTTGAGTGCGAGAATGAAAAGGGGGGTATATTAATTTACCTTCAACGAACATTAAATCCACTGGACAATTAATACTTTCTTAAAAAAATAAAAAATCTATGAAACACAGATTCGTTAAACAGATTCCACCAGGTATGGTGGATTGATTTTGCTATTTCACACAACACAAAATTGCAGCACAAATTTTTTTTTGTAAAAACTGACCGATCATGAATATTTTGAGAAATTTTGGACTGCCCATAATGAAAAAATATTAGTTAACATAGCAGGACCGTTAATATTCAGTTTCTATACGACATCGTAATACACCGTTCGCTGTATTTAGGTATGTACGTTACCTTATGTTTGATACGAAAAAATTTACGCACACAATAAAATGTGTGTGCTTTTCAGTATAAAATATTTTTAATATTTTAGAGTAAACAAAAAATCCCCTTTCCCAACCTCACCTGAAAGATATTCACATAATTTAATTTTAACAAAAACGAAATTCATTACGATGGAACCAGCATGCGGTAAAGTACAATCAGGAAATATAATAACTTTTAAAATAAAATTTTATATATCCTAGTTTGTATAGATATTGGACCCATTAATAAAATAAGCTGCTTCATTAATCTTCCTAAATATCTAAACCCAGAAAAAAAAAATTGTAATAATAAGATTTTGTATAAAAGATCCAGAGTTTTACATTTGTTACAATGTGTACATCCCATAAAACTAAAATTTCGTTTGCTCGTATAATTTAAATAATTTATGGATGACATTTTGCGACATTCAAATAAACATAATTCACAACATATTATTCCAGCAAATATTATTATTTAAAAAATATTTATTTATTGAACACAAAATTTTGCACAATAAATTATTCTATTTATAATCCTTTCCCATTAAAAACCAAATAAAAAAATAAAAAATAAAAACCATTTTCTACCTCCACGACAAACAACAAAAATTTCGAATTCCTTTTTTCTGCAGGCTGCCTAAAAAATAAAATTCACATAAATTTAAAAACATAAACTTTTCACCGTTGTGTCGTTGTTTGGAAAAACATTTTCATTTTGTTTTGTTTTTTGTAAACAACACACGCACACGTAGTCACTCAGAATACACACACTGTACCTATACACCATAGAACATATTGTAATGACAAAATAAATGGTGTGCTCATAATTCAAGGTGTTGTCGGATTATTCTCGGTATTACATTATAAAAGACAACGAATTCTTCCTTGAGGAATATATAATATCATCTCAAAGTTTAAAAAGTAATCGCTCTCATCGTGTGTCTATTTGCTGTGTGTTTGTTATTCGTGTGCTCTAAATTTTGCAGCTTCTTTTCTGTGTGTGATACCAAATCCCAAGAATAACATTTACCCATAATTTTATTTATCAAGGAATAAATTTATTTATGTTTGTTGTTGTTCTATTTATTATGTTCGTATGCATAAAAAGAACCATCACTCCAAATGCCGTACAGTGATGCAAAAAACTTTTCGTACATCTACGTTTTGGAAAATAGTACCGAAAATAAATTTTTCTGCTATAAAATAACCGACGTGGGACTGACGGATCGAGTAGTTCCTAATCAGACAACGCTTTAACAGGCACCTTGGGTAGTCCTTATTTAACAGTCTTATGGTCGGTTAAATACTAATATTCTGATAAAAATTAATCTGAAACCATTAATTTATGTTTGGTCTTAAAACTATGTAGAGTAGCACAATTTGCAAATCGTTTGTAAATGCTTAACTAAAAAATGACCGATCGGCGGGCTGGTGAACACGGATTTGAACACAGAATTCTAATTTTCCGAAAATTGGTTAAATAACTTGTTTTATCAGACTTTGACCTAAATTCCAAATACCAACTTCAATTCACTTACCAAGGGCTATGTTTTATTCATTTTGTATCTCTTTTTTCACTAAATAAAACATCCCAGCGGAATAGAATATTAAAAGTGATCCTTAAAATGACAAATTGATTGATCTCCGAAGTAATGGAACTCGGTAAATGAAATCTTAAAATTTAACAATATTTCGGCTTCCCGCTATTCTAAAAGAATGACGATGAAATTTGGATAATAGTATTAATCAGGAATTTTAAAGCAAGTTTTGGACAAAACTCTAGGATCTGTTCATTCTGGACTAAACTTGGCCATTTCATAACCAATCCTTTTCAAAATTTAAAAATCTAATTAATTTATTTTCAGTTTCTGGCCAATATCTCAAAAACTTTCACTAGTAACCAATACTTTCGGTTATTTTTCTAATAGCTTTGGCCATACTGAGACTACAAGGAAAATTTGGGGAAAATTGATGGATTGGAATTTTCACTGTAATTTTTTGATTTTCTGCGGCCATATAAGTTATTTTCAGTTTTTGGCCAATATCTCAAAAACTTCCACTAGTAACCGAAACTGAAAATAACTTATGTAGCCGCAGAAAATCAAAAAATTATAGTGAAAATTGTAATCCATACATTTTTCCCAAATTTTCCTAGTAGTCTCAGTATGACCTGATCTATATTAGAAAAACAACCGAATGTATCGGTTACTATTGGAAGTTTATGAGATATTGGTCGAAAACTGAAATTAAATTAATAAACATTTTTAAATTTTCAAAAGAATTGGTTATGAAATGGCCAAGTTTAGTCCAGAATGAACAGATCCTTGAATTTTGCCCAAAACTTACATTAAAATCCCTGATCAATACTGCTATCCAAATTTCATCGTCATTCTTTTAGAATGGCGGAAAGACGAAATATTGTTAAATTTTCATGATTTCATTTACCGAGTTCCATTACTTCGGAGATCAATCAATTTGTCATTTTAAGGATCACTTTTAATATTTTATGCTACCGGGATGTTTTATTTAGTGAAAAAAGAGATACAGAATGAATAAAAAAAATCCGCTGGTTATAACAAAATATATTCTCTTTTGTTGTGGTGCTGCCACTTGTGGCGAGTAGCGAAATCTCTTATTTTCCGCTGAGAAATTTCCGCAATCTTATACAGCATACTTCTTCTATTCCGAAAGGTGAAATAAACTTGAAACTTGCTATGCACCTTCATTGGTCTAGGTATGCGAAACGAGTCATTACAGGACTCCTCAACATAATACTCAAAGCGGTTCGCCATTTCGTTGAAGAAACTTGGATCCAAATGAAACAAAATAAAGTTGTTAGGAATTTCATAATTTTTATTTCGATCAAAAAACCTTTTGCAATGCAATCCACTTTATGTACCTTGGATTATAAAAACAATCTTCAACAAATTCTGCGTTCTATAGCCCAAGCTTCAATGATTCTTTATTAATCCTATCTTTACTTTTTGGATATCATAGATTAAAAACAAGTCTTGTACAGCAGCGGCGGTTGTGCCCAAGTGATACAGTTTATCGTATTTGGCCTGAACGCGCGCTTAAAGTCATTTATTTTCTATCACAAGGTTATTTTGGCTCTGCCAACACTAATGTCATTCTTTCTTTGACAGAAGCTCAGTATATTATTTCTAGTTGACGAAATGAGTCGCTTAACGATTCAACAAAACTGGAAAATATTGGAAATTTACTTCCACATTGGTATATCAAGATGTTTGTATATAAAGTGCGTGATACGGGCTACCTAGTCGACAATCCAGCGCGTACCCGTGCTCATCGTGCTCGTTCAGTCGAAAACATCGCCGCCGAAAATGCGCGCCATCGGCCGATAATATCAATTTGTCATCGTGCATCGGAGATAATCTTCTTGGTTTGTGGCCCTATAATGTTTAATTGGCCCCGCAATTGAAGCCCCCCTGACCATCCGCTTCGATATCGATTCGCTGTGTGGGCCTGCGATAAATTCGAAATTGATCAGGATTTATGAGGTGGGTCCGTAAACAAACAAAATTGTCGCATTTGGGGATCGGAAAATCCACAAGAATATGTGGAGAAGCCAATGCATCCATAGCGTGTTATTGTTTGGTGCGGCTTGTGGCGTGGCAGCATTATTGCAGCGCGACCGTTACGGTCAACGGAATCAACGACCGCCATATGTTAACATCATTTTTGTGGCCATATCTTGAAGATATTGGTTTGGAAGACCTTTGGTTCCAGCAAAATGGTGCGCAATGCCATACATCGGGCGTTACAATAGCGAAACTGCGTCAAAAATTCGATCGCCGCATTATCAGTCGAAGTGGTGACGTGAATTGGCCGGCAAGGAGCTGTGATTTGACGCCTTTGGATTTTTATTTGTGGGGTGCCGTGAAGGACAAGTGTTACAAGGATAATCAATAAACAATTGAGCATTTGAAAGCTAATTGGAATTGGACCGACCGAATAGAGTACGCCAAGGCGAGCCGCGGCTCCCATTTGAACGAAATCATTTTCCATAAATGACCAGGAGGATTGTACTTTCAAACAAAAAAATAAATTTGGAAATATATTAAGCCGTTTTTGTTTTACTAAATTTGACAATCTGAACTTTTTATTGGGACACCTTTTACAATGTTGAGTTTCAGGAATTCAATTTACTGATCATTCGCTGAAATTTTGGTATGCATAGTCATAGTCGTTCGGCCTGATAAAACCTCTCGAGTTTTAGTGTATGCTGAAGGCTTACGCGATGCGATTAGAGTAAATGCAGTCGACTGCCCACTGGTATTTTGTCCCTATAAATGAATTGTCTATGAGATGTGTCATGAAAGTACACCATTTGGTCCTCGGCCTTACAATTATTAGTGATCGCCTTCATATACTCATCAGATAGGGTAAAATAGTCAATGGGATATTAAATTTTGGATTCTTCTAACTCATAGTGTTAGCCTCCTGTTGCCTTTTTAAACTACTATATGGATTTAACCTCACCTACTAGGCCATTATATTTCTTTGGTACGGTAAATGATCTCAATGGACGCATAAACTGAACTCTGGCACTATGCCTTAGAATTCGCAATAGAAATCGGCAAAATTTTTGTTTCCACCATTAGATAGTGATCAGACTAGTTCGTTCCAGCGTGGTGGCATTATTTTTTTATGGTTTCACAGTAATGGCTTACGATATAGTGACAGGCAGAGTTGATCTTTATTCCTGATTAATCCTTTTATGTGCCGTTTGACTATTTGAAATCCATTAGCACATTAAATTTAGCTTTCTGTCTTTTCACTAATTCGATTTCATTGCGTTCACTAATTTTTGTTCCAAATTTCATGGGGATATGGGTACATAGCATAAAATATATTTTTCATGTAGTATAGGTGGAAATCGCGATGCTACCATGTACATCCTGTTCATACTCTCTAAACCCGAATTTCAAAATTGGTTGGTTTTACCACTTGCGACGTGGGAAATAATTTGTTGATATGCTCGAGGTTCCAAGAGGGTAGGAGTAGGGTTGTGAAATGCAGCGATTCATTTTTTATTTGACGAAAATAGGCGGGCCACTGGAAAAACCTGTTGAAAGTTTTAAAGACAGATAAATAATGTATGGGGTAGGTTAGTGAGAATATTCTAACTTTCAAATTACATGTAATAAAAGATTAATATAAAACATATTTCATATTCGTTCAAAACAGGTAGGAAGAGATTCCGCACAAAATAACCAAACAATTAAATATTATTTTTGCAATGAACAGAAACATGAAGATGAGGCTACCTAGACGTTAGTTTGGTTTCGACCTAATGTAACATTGAATACTATGAATCAAAAAATTCGGACGTCTCTTCAGACTGCAGTGACCAAACCACAAAAATAGTGAAAATACTTTGAACTTACATACAAAGTATAATCACAATGCCTTAGCGAAATATTATGTATTATCGATGACCTTATGACAGATTGCAACACAATCAAAGAAGCACTCTTCATCCAAGATCAACTCACTAAACTGTTTCAAAAAAGAGGCTTTAATTTGAGAAAATGGGCAAGCAATAACATACATCTCTTAAGCAACGGAGAAGTCACGGAGTCCCATAAAATTGAAATCGACCAAAGCATAAAAGCTCTTGGTCTCCTATGGGAACCAAAAGCGGATGTATTCGAGTTTAACATAAACACACTAATTCGCAGTGGCCCACTAAAAAGTGAAATATTCTCTCTACTACGGCTAAATTATTCGATCCATTAAAATGGCTAGCCCCGGTAATAATAACACCAAAGATAATGCTGCAAATGATGTTGCTTATGGGTCTCAACTGAGATGAAAGAGTACCGGAAGCAATAGCCCAGCAGTAATCGACATTCAAGGACAATCTAACACATCTCGACAACCTTAAAATTCCGTGATGGTTAAACAGCACACCTGATTCACAGTTGAAGATTCACGGCTCAGCGATGCATTAGGACAAGCATATGCCGCATGTGTCTATCTAAGGGCCACCAACAATAACAATGAGGTTAACACCTGCCTTACAGCAGCCAAAACAAGAGTAGCGCCGACAAAGATAAAAGTAACATTACCAAGACTGAAACTAAATGCTTCACTTTAACTAGCCAAACTACTCAAAGAAATAAAACATGCATTGGAAATGCAACAAACAACAACCATCGCGTGGACCTGATTCAACCATAGTACTGTCATGGATACAAGGGATATTCAAAAGTATAAAACTTACTACGTTGCCAATAGAGTGTCGGAGATTAGGAATCTTACAGAACCACGACAATGGCGTCACATTAAATCAGGAGATAATCCAGCGGACTAGTGTTAGACATGCAAAATCGCTTAGAGTTGGAAAAACAAGAAACAATAGAAATAAAAAACATCAATTATACAACCGTCACGGAAGATAATGACAGGATAGGTGATTTGATAAAAAAGATATCAGGGTTCACCAAATTAAAATGGATTGTGAAAATCATATTAAATTTTATCAAAAACTGCAGAAAAATAAAAGTGAATAAATACGATCTAAATGAGGCCGAGAAGATCATCGTGAAGCACATACAAGGCAGCTGTTATGATCCAGAAATGTCTCAACTAATGAATAACAATTTAATAGGAAAAAAAAGTAATCTGCTATCCTTAAATCTATTTCTCGATGCAGAAGGAATATTGCGAGTAGGAGGTAGACTACATAAGTCACTTTTAAACTATGAAGAAAAACAGCCAGCAATACTTCCTGCACAACACCAACTTCACCAAAAGCTTAATCAGCTTAATCGAACTCACCCTCTCATTCACACGGAAGAAATATTGGATCGTATAAGAGGCAGAGTCACAACTAAATCAATAATCTGAAAATGCGCTACATGTCACAAATTCAAAATCAATCCAAGGAGTAATCAACTGATGAGAACTCTACCACCCACCAGAGTTCAACCAACAAGATCATTTACGGACACCGGAGTACATTATGCCGGTCCCGTGAAAATAAAAACAACCAAGCAAAGAGCGGAAGCAAGACTTACAAGGCATATATAGCAATATTTGTCTGCCAATCAACTAAGGCTATACTCGTACATAAAGAAGTGGTGACAGAGCTCACTTCAGATGTTTTCATTGCAGACCTTAAAAGATTCACATCTAGACGTGGATTATGCACAAACATCTATAGCGATAATGGCACAAATTTCATTGGAGCCAATAATCAGCTAACAAGATTACAAACAAGACAAAAAATCAATGACATTGTTGCTCAATAACTAGCAACAGAGGGTATAACTTGGCACTTTCCGCCGTCTGCATCATCATATTTTGGTCGATTGTGGCAATTTCAAATGACATAACAGATCTTGAAGTTCTAATACCGGGCCACCTCCTGATCGGCTCATCACAACTATACACCACCAGAATAAAATCTAACTGAGTCAAATATGCATCACTTGACAAGATGGCAGATGTGAGAAAAGCTGAGACAGGACTTGTGGAAAAAATGGAGCAATGAATATCTCCGAAGACTACAGCATCGACCGAAGTGGCTACAAACAAAGCCACAACTTAAAATAGGCGATGTACTGTTAATTGAAAACAACTTACCTTGCACGAAGTGGGTAAGAGGCAGAAATACAGAAACACACCCGGGAACAAACGGATTAGTGCGCGTAGTTTCAATACGCGGCTTTATATGAAAGAGCAATTACTAAAATATCCGTTTTAACAGTAGACTCACAACAAAAACGAATGACAAGAGTAAGCACGAAGTCTAGCCGTGTTTTACAACGTAATAATATCCTTAATTTTCTGTACAACAAATTAAAGCACTTTATAACGTAAATAAAGAACGAAAGCATAAATAGGCGATCCCAAGGTATTTCTGATTTAAAGGATAAACGACGAGTCATTTTGGAAAGCAACGAATTGATTAAAAAGAACCAAAATGCGTATGGCACCTATCAAAAATGATGAAAGATCCTGGGCTAAAAATGATAAACATAAAGTTTCTCCATTTGCAGCTCATTTGGAGGAGTTAACCGGTATCGAGATAAACAACAAATGAAAATAAAACTGTCGTAAATAAAATAGATGATCTTAGCATAAAACATATGGCCTTAGTAGAACTAAGGCTCCAGGTTATGACCTAATTACTGGGAAAATCCTGAAAATCATTTCTGAGAAAGGCTTGCGTAAATTAGTTCAAATAATCAATTCAGCTTTCAGCTGAAGTTTTACAGACTGAAATATATTCAACTTCAATGAATGTCGGCAGCAATAATAGGTGCGCAACTAAATTTCCGATTTTTTTTTTTAAAAATGGACAATTTCAATAGAAATATAAAAAATGGTTTATTCAAAATATTGTCCTTCGCTATCTACACATTTTTGCCATCTCTCTAGTAATTCATGAATGTCACAACGATAAAACGACGCGCCTTTGGACCAAAATCATTCATCCAACCAATTTTACACTTCTTCGAAAATCTCCAAGTGTAGCCCTGCCAAGCCATGCGCCATCGACTGGAACAAGTGATAATCCATGAAGGCTAGGTATGGAAAATTAGGCGGCTGCGGTAGTAGATCCCATCTCAGCGTTTTGATAGTGTCCTGAACGATGGAAGTGCAATGGCATGGAGCGTTGACGTGCTACAGTATCACTCGTTCGTGTCTCTTGTCCCATTCTGGCCGTTTTTTCGAGCAATTCATTGTTCAGATTGATAAGTTACGCTCTGTTTCAGCAGCTCATGGTACCCGATTCCTTTCTGATCCCACCAAATGCAGAGCATTGTCTTCTTTCCGAAGCGATTTGCCCGTGCCGTCACTGTAGTTGCTTCGCCAGGGGAAAGCCACGAAAGTTGATCTTGAGTTTGCCTACCATCTTCGTCCAATAACGCTTGCTGCTCGGTGTCTTCAAATGTTTTTGGTCTTCTGGAGCGCTTCTTGTCTTCAATATCGAAAACGCCACTTCTGAAGCGTTTAAAACAATCTTCCAAGGTAGTTTTCGATGGTACATGCTCGCCGTAGGCCTCCTCAAGCAAACGACGTGCTTCAGCTTCATTTTTTTCAAGTTGAAGCAGAAAAGCAAAGCTTCCCGTAAATGTTATTTGTTTGGCACAAAACTCGACATTTTCGCTCTTAGAAAAAATATTTTTGCGTTGCGAACATAAATGACAACTAAATGTGTCGCTAGCACCATCTGTGTGTGAAATCCGGAAATAAAAACCAGAAACTTTAAAAATCTTATAGACCGATGCCACTACTTAAAGTCATATCAAGTTAATTTGGTAATTTGCAGTTCAAGAGGCTGAAACCTATATTAGAAAACAGAAGTTTAAATCTACCACACCAATTTGGGCTTACAGAAAATCACTTTGCTATTGGATAAGTTTACAGGGTAACGGATGCCACTGAGAACGCACTTAAGAATAAGAAGATATGCTCCAGTATTTTCAAAGATGTAGTGGTTTGGTACCAAGGGATTTCCCGAATATTCAAGTACTACAGTAGCAATATTAACGATAAGCTATCTTAGCAGTTGGGAAACATATATCGGAAGCAAGAAGCAAACTTAAAATGGCGCATCTTATTAAATGAAGCCAAATCGGTAAATTGTTATGGGTGTATGTCTAGCTGCTTTCAGAATAGTCTACATCTTCGTTGTTTTCGAGTTTAAGCGGCCTTTGGTCTACGTGCTCGGAACTCGATAATCTGGTCGATACTAGGGCATGGCTCTCTAACATTGGAACAATAATTTTTATTACAAATTAATGAAATTAATCTTCTCCTTTTGTAATCCTTAAACAAATTTTATGAAAAATGACAAATTATTTTTACGATTCAAAAAAATTATATTTTTCCTATGATTGAATCATTTGATTGTAAAATACCACAAAACTCGGTTTTTTGGTTTGCAGGAAATTTGATAAGGACTAGTAACAGTTCCGACCACACAAATTCGGTTGAATACCTCCTTTAGCTCAGGTATCATAAATAAAAAAGGTAATTGGTATTTAACTGTTTACAGTGTTCCCTCATCATCCTGCAATGGGACCATATTTTATTTTAACATTTTTTCAGAGCAATTTGACTCTTGTTAATATTCAACCCGCATATCATTCTATCCAAAAATAAGGAAACCCAAAAATTTTTCCGACTTTTTTTATAATGTCACAAGTTAAAAACCCAAAAATAGAACATAATCAAAAAACCTTCTTCAAAACTTCTATTTATGTATCCGACTCAATGATTTGTGGATTCCTCAACATTATATAATTGTGCCATCACGATTCCGTTTTTTTGCGTTGTTTATACGAATAATCCACAACTTAATAAATTAAAGTGAAAATAAAATAATCTGAAACTGATTAGGAATATTAAATTTATGAAAAACGAAAGAACATAAAATATGTAATCCGGCGCGCGAATATTTTGTTGTTGTTACGGCGCAGAGTATATTTTTGTACGATACACAAGATAAATTTAAACAAACATCCCTAAATATATAAAAATATACTGCTAAGAAGAAATTCTTAATCTTATTATCTTCAACTACTTTGAACATAAATCAATATTAAAATTGATAAACTTTCCCCTTTTTATATATTTTTGTTCCGGTAGCACGGGGTACAGCACGAGGTGGAATGAGGCTCTCAATTTATTTTGTGTGTATTATTTGATGTGTGTTTGCTTCCGCCCGCCCAGCTTGATGTCGCACAAACAACACAATAAACAAAATCAAATTAAAACCACTGAACATTATGTGTATGTTGAATGTGTATTCAACACAACAACAACTTGGAATTTATAAGGATTCTAAATTCTTAGGAAGAATTATTCCTAATATTGAGCTTATTTTATATTTTATGTGCGGCATGTGTTTCGTCATATTGTATGTTAGGCATGTGTGCGAACTTTTCCAGATATAGAAAACAAATTACAGTGATTCAACAAACCAATCGTACATCCATACCCACCCATAGTGATATAATTTTGACCAATTTCGACCAAAAATTATTGAGATCTCCTAATTTATCGATAAAGCTTAAGTAATAAGTTTCATCCTGATCAATCAATCCGTTTAGGTAGTACAGGGACCGAACTATTGTTGAACAAATTATTTTTGACAGAATTCGTCATTTCCGCTTAAATTTTGAAAATCTGATCTCGTCCAGTAACCGTAACCGTAAATGATACACTTTTTAAAGTAGATCCAAAAAACGAAAACGCTCGTATGGAAGCCGCGACTTCTGACAGACGAAGTCTCCGCTATAATAACGAACTGATATTGTTTCGCCCTTTCGAGACTAATTGGCATCTCAAAGATAAGTGCAAAAAATTAAACCGATGAACGGAACTATTATAAATTTGTTTATGACAAATAATGTGGATGGCAGTGACCAATCTAGTTTCCTGTCCGTTTGGATTTCTGTGGCAGCTGACGTATTTCGTTTTTAAATATAGTGAGCTAGTTAAACGAGAAGGTGAACACTTATAGTTAGACGGAGTTAGTTTCAGATGATGTAGGCTTCGAATTAATATAACAGTAACCAACACAAGACGGCTGCGAAATACTAGGTCAATATTTCTCCATGGGCTTTATGCAGGGTATACCATACCCAGATGGGTAATAAAGTATTTTTATGTCAAGTGAAACGGAATTGGCCTCAAACGGTAGAGTTTTCAAATGTGTAATTTAAAGACCGAATTTACCACCTTTAATAATTTATTTCACCAGAAAGCTACCAGATATTGGGTCAAATGTTACTCCATAGGCTGTGCCAAGGGCCCAAGTAAAACAATCAAATTGTCAGTTTGCAGACTGTTTTTTATTTTTTACCATCATAGAGATAATCACAATGCTTTGTACTAAACAAAATAGTGATCACAGCAGACCAGCAAGCGAACAAGAACGACGCGTCAATGCACCGACGTTGAATGCAGTTGCCTTTATTTTTGTTGGCGATAATTTGGAGTCTCGCGACATTGTGGTTCGATAACTTTCACCGTATCTGCGAAACCCATCGTTCGTGTGATGAATTACAAGATGTTTAGATGTTTAATCCAAAAACCGGCACGTAACAATGTTGTTAATTGTTTTTCACTTCGATTCCTAACAGAAGTTGATTATTCATTTACAGAACACGAAACAAACAAAAAGGTGAGCTCGATGAATTTTTATGCCTATTTTTATGTCGAAACGTCGACAATCACATTGATATGTATGTCAAAAAGGTAACGGAACGGCTAATATACATACGTTTAAATCAGCAAAAAATGTGTACGGAAGAATACATTCATCTGCGCGATGCCATGAATGTAGATGTAAATGTAAACAATGTCGGCCGACTTATCATTTTGCCAGCGATGTATTTTGGGAGTCCGAGGCACATGCACGAATATGCCCAAGATGCGATGATCTACGTGCGCCAATACGGTCGACCAGTCTTATCCAGCACTTTCACTTGCAACCCAAAATGGACCGAACTCACGCAGCTGTTACTACCCGGTCAACCGCCACAACATTACAGCTCGAGTATTCAAACAGAAACTCAAGGGCGCTCATGGAATTCAATATGAAGTATCGTGTCTTTGGATGCGTGCGATGATGTGCAGAAAAGCGGACTGCCTCATGCGCATATTCTCCTGTAGATGGTTGTGAACATAAGACCGAATGAAATTGACGCCATCATTTTCGAAGAAATTCTTGATCCCGAAGCAGTTTTAGAGTTTTATGAAGTAGTGGCGTTGAATTTGATTCATGGACCGTATGGCGATCACAACCGGGAATCACCGTGCATGATCGAAAACAAGTGCTCCAAACGTTATGCGCGTGCTTTATTGGCTGACAGAATTACAAGCAATGCCGGTTACCCCTGCCTGTATCGCCGTCGTTCTGCAGAGGATGACGGCAGAACGCAGTAGTCGATAACGCTCCGTATTCGTCGCTGCTTTCCGAAACATTCAAATTGTATTGCAATGTTGAGTACTGCAATTCTACCAAGTCCATCAAATACGTTTGCAAGTACGTCACGAAAGGAAACGACATAGCTGTATTTGGAGAATCGTCATCCCGCTGTGTTCTATTTAGCTGTGCACCACTTGGGGAATGGACAAAAAATTTATTTCACGTCAACCAACGCAGCGTAGATAGCTGAACGACCACCCGCTAATGCTAACAAGTTTCTTCGCGATATGCACAAATGATACATTTGCAAGAACGTTGATTTACTCGGGGATGCCGAGATATTTCACATGGACCGCATCATAAAAAAAATACGTGAATGTATATTCAACCGATGCATTGTGGCACATTTGCACAGTTCATGCGATCAATGACGAATGTTTTCACCTGCGTTTGTTATTAGTTAATATTCGTGGATCGACTTCATTTGAATTTCTGCGATCTTTTAATGGTGAATTGTGCGCAAGATACCGAGAAGCTTGTCAGTGTCTACATTTGGTTGAAAAGAACATTCATTGGGATCATACACTCGCTGATGCTGTTATTTCTGTTATTTCGTACACGAGCCCACTTCATTTTTGGAAAAGTGCGTACAACAACAGCGAACCCTGAACTTGAATTTGACGTGGAGATTCACAACGAGGCGTTGATTTCTATAGAGGATTTGTGTCTGATGATGTTCAGAAAGATGTATTCAATCGAGAATTTGAACGGGAACGGTAATACGACCGAGATGCCTTGAGTCAATCAGTACAAACAAAAATGCAACTTATAAACCAGCAGCAGAAACCGCGTACGTCACTTTGACGATAGCATTCAACGATGGCTACAAAGGAATCCTCGATACCCATTCGCGCTCAAAGTCAATTACGCTGGCCGTACCACATTGTTAGAAGGAGGATAAACAGTTCATTCTGCGCTCAAACAGTCACTGAATTTCCACACGATAGATCAACTGACGTGCAACATTTCTAAAAAATCAGCAAAGGCAAAACTACTACAGAATTGCAAAATAATCATTTGGGATGAGTGGATGATGGAGCACAAACGAGCATTGGAGGCACTCGATCGAACGTTGAAAGATTTGCTCAATAATCAGGACCTCTTTGTAGGTAGGATGATTCTGCTGGCCGGCGATTTACGCCGCTGGTCATTCCAAGAACAATTAATAGCTGTTGATGAAATAAACGATTGCTTGAAGTCATCGAATTTGTGGAGATACGTGAAAACTCTAAAGTTAACAACGAGTATGCGAGTCGCGTTACAAAATGACGAATCGGCGGACGTGTTTTCAAAGCAAGTATTAGACATTGGCAATGGAAAAATTCAGGTTGACGCTTCAACTGGCCTCATTCGCGAATGAGCCATTTTGTCAGCGAAAAGTAAGGACGTAGACGATTTGAATATAAAAATTCAAAAACAAATCGCCGGCCAATTGCATTAATTTAATTCGATCGATTCCAACAGATCCAGATCCAATTTGCAGCTCAAGGTCGGTTCGGTGAATGATAATCATGTTACGCAACCTGAACTAACCAAAATTCTGCAATGGAACAAGACTTGCTGTTAAGAGGCTGATGAACAACGTGATTGAAGCAACGATAACCATAAAAAAGTTCAAAGGCGAGGATGTTATGATTCCAAGAATACCACTGATTCCAACCGACTTGCCGTTTCAATTTAAGCGTGCCCAGTTCCCGGTTCGCCTTGCATTCGCTATTACGATTAATAAATTACAAGGCCAATCGTTGGAAGTGCGTTTGAAAAACCAGGGCTGGACCTTGGGCTCTAGGACTCCGTACACATTTTTAATAACATTTCAATTTTTTGTTAATTTTTTCCGGGAATGAGTTTAGGAAAGGGGTTTTATGAAATTTGACATTTCGAGCCTGAGGGGTGCGTTCCCTGAAACAAGAGGCTCATTCTTTTGCGTTCCTGTAACATTCATTCGATTGTGATGAAACGTTAATGAGGGATTGCGTGCACGCGCGCGAAGGTTTCTAAGTTGGTAAAATTAGGGCTGGACGCCTGGGTCTAGGGGTCGTACTAAATTTTTGTTTGTAAAATATTAATTTTTGATGTTTCTGATGATTCAATAACGGCGGTCGGATGTATTAAATTATTAAAGGTGGCGAACTCGACATATATAGTATATTAAATTTTGTATGAAGCCAATTCCGTCTAATCTGACACAATCATAATTTAATAACCACCTGGATAAGGTTGAGCTGCTCATGCAAGACTCATAGTTTGGCATTTGATCAACTAGCTGGTGACGGTCTGGTGTAATAAATTATTAAATGTAAAATGAACCTTTAAATTACATATCTGAGGCCTTTACGGTCTGATTTCATCTAACCTGGACCAAAAATAATTTATTATACCCACCTACGTAAAGTTGATTTGCCATCCTCAAAACCCAGAGAGTTAATTTTCTGAGACGAATCAAAACAACAAAACAAATTACGAGACGCGAAATTTTTCAACCCCAATTCTTGCCATAGCCGAGTAATAATTTTCAAATACAGAGCCTAAGCCTATATATTTAATTAATTTTGGATGCAGAGAATTAAAATTTGTGAATCGGTTTCAACTGCAGGAATTTGAGGGTCAATGGCTCAGAAGATTATGATGTCTCATTAAATTAATCACTCCAAGCTAAACCGCTGAGCTAGAGAAAACCAGGGTTCGAAGTTTGTGTTTGATTTGAAACTACAATACACGCGAAACTACAACCTATCGTACTTACAGTTGAATTGAGTGTTCCAAGTTCCAATATTGTAATAATAATTGCTGAGATTTTGCTAAGATCTTTAACATAATTATTACTTCATGTTAAAGATCTTATTGCAAGTTTTATTACCAAACGAGCAATGCAAGTCTACAACAGCACACACAACCAATTAAAATATAAAAAGTAATTCCTCAAGTAAAATCGAGTATTACGAATGGTACAGTTTCAATACTTTTCTTACAGCTTTCTTAATAATACCACCAGTGGCACTCAACAGTTAAAATTCTACTGCTTCGCAAACAAAAAATGCTGGATCGTTAAATATCACTTTTAAAATAAAATTGTTGGTTGTTCTATGGTTTACATTAATATAAAACCCGTAGAAACCCGTCACTTTTTGACATGAACATGTTCGCGTTTAAATGCGAAAGCACGAGTTACAATTGCGAAATAGTACTTATTTTGGTGCGGGTCCCATCAGACTTAAACTAATTTGCCTTGAAATTTGCTTGTAAAGTTGCTGAAATATTGATGGAGTAGATGAATGAAAATACTTTCACGCTGGATTCAGTACTCTGTTCCTGAACAATTCAGTACTTTCGATCTCCTTGCAATATTGCCTCTGGTAAATGTTTTATTTGCTTTGCGCGCCATCTCTTATCAAATAGATTTATTTATGGCGATGGAAGATTTCTTTCGGCCATCACAGTGCACAGTTTTGATATTATCTTCTTTTGTTTTGTTACAGCATTTAAATAAAATAAATATCGGAAACTGGGATTATAAAGTATGTTTCAATAATTTTTCATAAGTTGACCACCTCCGTAAGCTTGTGGCTGCCAATTGCAAAAGATTTTAACGCCAACAGCAGAAGCGTTAAATACGACAAGACTTGCCGAGTTAGCCGATCGTTTAATGGAAACTATGTCGCAGTATCACGTAATGCATTTGTCCACAATCGATCAAGGAAATAAAATCGAGTCGTCAATATTAAGACAAATTAACGAAATTACTCGTCGAATAGACCAAATGGAGCAACATAGATCTCGAAATTTTTCTCATAGTTCCTCTCGTCAGAATTTACTCGACAGAATTTCACAGTACCTAAGGGTTCTGATTCTTAGGAGTGTTATTTCCATAGGCGCTTTAAAGAAGAGGCTAAGAATTGCAAACCGAATTGCGAACGTTGGAGCGAATTCAAAGCAAAAAACTAGATTCATCCTCACAAAAGGCGACGTGTTGGGGCAAGTTAATCAATTGTCGCCTAAATCGATTGTTGATCCTCCATCACAAATTACCCTTTTAATTGATACTGGAGCTGATGTTTCCGTCATGCCCGCTAACGATAACGAAAAAAGGAACATACATCTAAATCTCGAATTGTTTGCGGCCAACGGATCATCAGTCAAAACATTCGGTTCCCGTCGATTAGAGTTAAACCTCGGTCTCTAACATTTCATTTCGACTTTTTGGCAGATGTGACGTTGCCAATCATAGGCGCTGATTTATTAAAATATTCAGTTTTGCTGGTCAACATTCAGAACAGTCGTCTGTTCGATCCGTTAACTTCTCTACAAGCAGGAGCAATAGCAGATTATATCTGATATTCCTACACTAAGAGTAATTAACACTAATACGATTGACGTTAGAGTGTTTTTCCTCTTCTGGAACAGTTTATCGAGATAACGCGCGACTTCCAAGGAAATACACCCATACTAAACATCAAGTTATACATCATATTACCACCCGTGGTCTACCGATTGCATACAAAAAAGTATCTGTAGGCCCTCCAAGAGTAGTTGGTCTAGCCCACTACACTTGGTTGCAAAACAGAATGGTGAATGGAGACCGTGCGATGGCTATCGCGCACTTAACAACATTACTATACCCGACAGATACCCGAAACCGTATCTACAGGATTTTACACATCAATTGCGCGGTTGTACAATTTGTTCAACTATTGATCTAGTTCGTGCATATCATCAAATACCAATCGAGGAAGCAGATATTCCTAAAACGGCTATATCCACATCTTTCGGTTTGTTCGTGTTTATTCGAATGGCTTTCGGATTACGGAACGCTGGAAACACGTTTCAAAGATTCATCCACTCGATAGTTAACAATCTGAGTTTCTGTTACTCGTATTTAGACGATTTATTAATCGCTTCACGATCGTTTGAATGTTTAGTTATCAACGTTACAAAGTGTAATTTTGCAGAAAACCAAATTCGATTTTTGGGGCATGAAATTACTTCCGCAGGATTTTTACCATCAACCGAACGCATTAATGATATATTATATTTCAACAAACTATGTAGAGAATGTTAAGCAACTAAGACGCTACTTGGGCATGTTGAATTTTTATAGAATTTTTATTCCTATCGCTGGCGGTAATCATGCCATCCTCTGCGATTATTTAAAAGGAAGTAAGAAGAATGAATCACGAATCACTAACTGGTCAAACGAAGATGTAGCTGCATTCGAGCTCAGCAAAAAACAACTCAGCGAAGTTGCTATGTTGGCAGTTTTATTCATTAAAGTTAACCGACACTCTGCAACGCTTCAGTGCATATGACAGAGAACTGTTAGCCGCTTATTCTGCCACAAAATGATTTCGGCATATAATCGAAGGTCGCAAAGTTACACTGTTCACAGATCACAAACCATTAATATATGCGTTTCATCAGAATCCTGAAGAGGCATCACCTCGACATTTCCGATATTTGGACTACATTAGCCAATTAACCACAGATATACAGCATATTTCCGAGAATGTAGTAGCAGATGCACTTTCAAGAATTTAAGTCATATCATTGCCAGAATCCGTCGATTATCAAGCCAAGGCAAATGTTCAACAAACTGACAAATTAATTAATTAAACTTCGAAAAAGTTCCATTGGCATTTAATTCCCCAATAACTTTATATTGTGAGACTTCAACAGGACCATTCATTCCAACAGATTTTTGCAGATTGGCATTTGAAGCAGTACCCAATCTTGCTCATCCAAGTATTCAGCTACTGTCAATGCTATGACAGATACATTCATTTGGTTAAACATATTAAAAACGACGTTAAAAAATTGCAGTAGGAAGTTACACTTCGGTTGTAAAAAGATTTGCCGAAGTTCATCTTAACATTATTGGTTCACTTCCAGAGTCTGAAGAACAACGTTACTGTGTCACATCGATATATCGATTTACTCTTTGGACAGAAGCAGCACCAGTTCCGGATATCAAAACCGAGACTGTAGTTTCAGCCATTTTCAACGCCTGGGTTTCACGACTCGGCATTCCAATTTCAATAGTAACTGATCAGTGCTCACAATTTGAATCATAATTATTTAAAGAATTCTCAAAAATGTTGGGTTTTGAATGAAAAAGGACAACAGGATATCATCCCCAGTGCAATGGTTTTATAGACAGATGGCATCGGACACCGCAAGCCGCTGTCATGTATCATCAGAACAAACAATGGACACGTGTTCTTCCATCGGTATTGTTGGGGCTTCGTACATCATATCGGGAAGACTTCAAAACTTCTTCTGCAGAACTCTTCTTCCGAACCGATACGGATTTCTAGTGATATGCTGCAGAGAACACTTCTCTTACATTCGACCACCACCACTAGCAAGACATCAACAAGAAGTATTAATACGCACCGATTCAGTTAAAACGTCGCTGCAGACTCCATACGACCGTTTTTGGTATTCAGACTTCACGAAAAATATTTTACTCTCGAAAACATGTTTTATGGAAGAGAACGCGACGGATTTTTTGCCAAGTGAGCCGATAGAAGACGTCAATAAAACGCAATCGAAGTCTTCCAAAACTCACCGAAAAATCAAATTTAACTTCGAACATGATCAAAGTAGCCCGATTTTTCCAATCAGTGAACCAAGTACGACTAGAATTGGTCGGATTATTAAAATTCCTGGTCGTTACGCGTAATCGATCAAAAATAATTTCACTAGGAAGGGGGTAATGTGGCTAATTTACAGCAAATAAAAAAACAATGACATAACAATTGTCATTATGTTTATATTTATTATTTGTTGTCGAAACATACTAGATACTAAATTTGAATCTTTAATTTTCATGAGCAGTCCAACGAGTTAGTGCTTTCTGGGCAGTCATTAATTAGTGGTCCAGTTATATAAAATTGGTCGCTTCCAATCCAACAGAAAATCAATTTACTGTTTATGTTTATGTTTTATTTGAAATTTACATTTTTTTTATTATCTCTGCAATCTGTTCTGGGGCCACGGCTCTCCCAACTCTTTTGCGGTTTGCTTTTTCCGTCCTTATTTTCACGCCAGTGTTAGCCAATTCGAGGACCAATTTTACCATCATCTGCACATTGCATAGTTCCATGCCAGCTTATACTGGCATGGAAGATGGGTCGGCCCATGAGTTTTGCACTCCGACAGAACTCAACCGGGATTGTTTTCATTTCGTTCTATTTGAAGTGAGTTTTGTGTCGCGATATAAGAGACGAGTTTTATCGCGTGAAAGTATAAAACTTAAGAATCGCGGTGGCGAAATTATACGGTGTAGCGGATTTAGTTATAACGGATTTGCTGTGTAGCGGATTTTTTGTGTGCTAATTCTAGTGCAAAATTATGAAATTAAAATACGTGGATGATCTAAAATAAAATGGGAAATCCAACGAAACAAAGAAAGCGACGCCAGGAAAACCATGAAAACCAGAAGTTTCGTGTTCCGATATTGATTTCTATAAAATGCAATTGAAGTGTCTCGACGTTCTTCCATGAACAATTATTCTGCTCCGACTAACTCAGAAGAGCAAACATCTTCCGCAAAGCCGGGGAAGAAAAGTTAGTTCGACGAGAAAATATGTTAAAAGACAAAGAAATCGAACTTTTACGTCGAGAAAATGAGTTGTTAACAACCAATGTGGTAGTCGGTAACGAAACGGTGATTTGCCCGCAACAATGAGCGCGTTCAGTGGTGACGATAATTATTTGATTGAAAAGTTCTTAAAGTGGAGTGATTTGGATAAAGTGATTTTCGACAAGAGGCTACTTGAATGTACCGCAAAAATTACATTACGATGTGCCGAAAATGTGGAGACGTGGGATAAATTAAAAACATTCTTAAAGGCCGAATTTTCTATGATGATGAGTGGTGTGGCTATACATCGTCAATTATCCCAAAAAAGAAAAATACCAGACGAGTCTTTCATGCGTTTCTTGTTCGAGTTGCGTGAAATAGGAAGACATAGCAAAGTAGATGACCTCTCCATTATTCAATATTGCATTGATGGCATCCAAGACGCAGAATTCAACAAATTATAGCGCCCGCTCAGTGTACAAAAACGATCACGTTAACATTAATTAACGATGCTGGACATCAACGCAGAACATTTGTGAGGTTTACTCTCCGATGCTACGCGTGTGGTCACAATGGCCCAAATGTGGGGAATTGGGTCACATTTCTACAAAATGCGAGAAGTATGATGTGAGGAAGTCCACTGCAATCAATCAGGTCGTTCATGATTTGAAGGGATTTTCACTTAACGGTCATAGTTTGATGGCCTTGATAGACAGTGACAGTGGCACGTCAATTTAATTTCTTAAACCAAATTTAACTCTTTGAATATCGAGAAATAGTAAGATCGTGTCGTGGTCTTTTCGGGTATTGGATTAACTCGTTTTAATACGATTGGGTAATTTTCTGTACACAGAAATTAATAACGATATTTATCCAACAGTATTCCACATTGTAGCGGGTGGCTTACTACCATTAGACATCATCCTTCGGCGAGAATTGATCAATAAAACTATCACCGTAATCACCCCGAGTTCAATCATGATGAAGAAATGTTTACCAGAAGGCGGAGTTTTCACTATACAATGTGAGGAATCAGTGACGAGAAGGTGAAAATTGCCGTCCAAACTATGATAGTAAATTATAGTCCGAGGAAGGTCGTAGAGAGAAGTGAAGTAGAAATGATTATAGTATTGAACAGCGATCAACCAATTCATCAAAAAGCACGCCGTTTTTCACCGAAGGAACTACAGGTTGTTCGAACACAAATTAATGAGTGGCTGGAGAAGAAAATCATAAGAGAAAGCTCATCGGAGTATGCAAGTCCTGTAGTGTTGGCGACGAACAAGGATGGATCAATGCGGTCGTGTGTCGATTTCCGGAAATTAAATCGATTGGTGGTCAAGGACAGATCCACTGCCGTTGATCGAACACCAGATTGATCAGCTCCAAGGGTCAAAATATTTTTCATCACTTGATCTCAAGAATGGGGTTTTCCGTGTGCTGATTGTGAACGAGTCGATGAAATACACGGCATTCGTGGTGTCAGACGGTCATTACGAGTTTCTGAAGGTCCTTTTTGGAGTGTGTAATTCACCGGCAGTATTCCAGCGATTCATTAACTCAATATTCAACGATCTATGTCGCCAAAAGATTCTGTGCATTTTATCGAGAACTTTCCAGTACCGAAAACTCAGAAGCAAATACAAAGTTTTCTAGATTTAACGGGCTACTTCTGAAAATTTTACGCGATACTCGCAAAACCGCTGTCAGACCTGTTGAGGAAACATGCGAGGTTTGCAATAGAATTGGAGCAGAGGTGGGAATCGGACAGCTGAAGAGGGTTTTGAAGTGCCAACCTGTATTGAAATTATATGATGTAAATGCAGATATGTACGAGTAACTATACACAGATGCATGCAAAATGGGCATTGGAGCAATTTTGTTACAACCCACTGCTGATGATCAGAAATTCCATTCCGTTTCCGTTTACTCTCGCAAAACGTCGTCGTGTGAGGAGAACTATGACAGCTATCCGTTGGAGGTATTGGCAACCGTGAGGGCTTTGAGCAAATTTCGGGTTTATTTGCTAGGACTTAAATTTTGCATAGTAACCGATTGTGCAGCATTCAAGGCGACCATGAAAAAAAAAGAAATCAATTCACGAATAGCAGGGTGGGCTTTAGACTGCAGGAGTTCAATTACGAGTTGGAGCATCGTCCAAGCAACCGAATGCGACACGTTGATGCTTTGAGTCGCAATCCAATCGTCATGGTGATTCAGGAAGGTGTCATCACTATAGAGTTCAAGCCGCACAGAATATTAATCGGGACTTACTACTGATATTCGAACTGAAGAAACTAGGTTCGTATGATAATTATATGGTTACTAATGGTATTTTGTATAAAATAGTTCAAGGCGAAATGTGTATGGCGGTACCAAGGAGGATGTAAAATGAAGTTATTAAGTTATGTCACGAGCACGGGTACTTTTAAGCTAAGCAGACAGAAGAACTGCATCACCAGTTCTTCATTCCCCATTTATAAGAACAAATAAACTTGTCCATTCAAAACTGCATTCCATGTATTCTGTATGAAAGGAAGAAAGGGCTGCAAGATGGGCTTCTTAAGCCACTACCGAAGGAGGACGTGCCATTATCGACACTTCACTTCGATCACCTAGGGCAATTATTGTCAATCTGAGAATATTCAGCACTACACAACGACCACGAGTGTACATACGGGCAACGGGCAAGCAGAACGATATCGTACCCGGATTAATTGTCTTGGGAAAAACCGAGTGAGTGATATAAACATGTGCCTACAGTGCAGCAATTTATCAATAATACTTATCAGAGGAGTATTAGGATGACGCCGTTTGAGCTAGTATTTGCTGTTAAAGGAGATAATCGAAGAGGAATTGGCCAAATCATTTTACAAGGAGTGAGAATATATAAGAGAGCAGGCGAGAAAACCATTCGTCGACATATTTTTTTCCTATGTCGGTATGACTGTCTGACTGTTCTAAGATCTGTGCCAAATGTCACATCAAAATAATCATTCGTTTTTAGTAAGTATACGCTTGTCTTTCTGAAGTACAAAAAGTGCATTCGGCGATTTTTACAATGAGCGAAATTATTCAACAAACAAGTTTCATTAAATTTTGTGTGCGGAATCAATTTTGTGGTGCCGAAATTCAGAATGTTGCAAAAGGCCTGCGGTGATAATTGTATGTCGCGAGCAAATGTTTTTGATTGATACAAATTGTTCAAAGAGGGTCGAGAACGTGTTGACGACGAACCACGCCTAGGACGGCCATCAACATCAACTGATGATCATCAACACGTTAACAAAATCAAGGAATTGGTGCAAGAGAATCTACGATTAACAGTCAAAGACCTTACTGGAATCGTTGAAATATCGGAAGGATCAGTGAAAACCATTTTAAAAGATCATTTGAACCTAAGAAAAGTGAAAGCACGATTGGTTCCAAAATCACTCAGTTTTTTGGAAAAACAGCGTCTCGTTGATGTCTGTGAAAAATGCTTTCCGACTACCAGGATGTCATGAAACATATTATAACTGGCGATGATTCTTGGATATATGCTTACGACACGGAAATAGACGTGCCAAAGGTGAGACGAATATCGTGCCAAAGGTGAGCCGAAGTGTGGTGCACTCCAAATTCCTTCCGACCAGCGAAACTGTCAACAAGGAATACTATTTGAGTGTTATGCGTCGTTTGCGCGAAGCTATTCGTAAAAAGAGGCCGGAATTATGGGTCGAGAACTCTTGGTTTTTGCACCACGATAATGCACCTTCTCATACTTCATTGGTTTTACGTGATTTTTTCCAAAAATTCCACCCATATCGTTCCGAAACCACCGTATTCGCCTGATTTAGCTCCGTGTGACTTCTGGCTGTTCAGCAAACTCAAACGACCGCTCCGTGGAAACCGTTTTGAGTAAATTGAAGACATTAAACGTGAATCGCTACGCGCATTGTAGGCTATTCCGGAAAATGACTTTAACAACTGTTTCGAGGATTGGAAAAAACGTTGGCACACATGTATTGAGGCCGAAGGGATTACTTTGAGTGGGAGGGGGGGGGGGGGGTTCGAAATAGATTTGGAGAAATAAATAAAGAATTTTAAAATTATAAAAGTCGTACTATTTTTTGCCCACAGTATTATTAGAAGAGTTATAATCGTAAGAGAAGAGAGGCACCGATATACAAAGTTGGGGATATTGTGGCCTTCAAGAGGACACAGTTTATCAATACTGAAAAAAACGCTGCAAAATATCTTGGACTCTATGAGATCGTACGAGTCAATGGACGTGACCGATATGAGGTAAAGAAAGTTGGTCAAGGACAGTGGCCTAAACTTACGTCAATATCTGCCGAGTAGATGAAGATTTATTTCACCGGGTTTTCTGACGTTGAAACTGAGAGAGATAATGAGGATGGTGATGGAGATGTGATCACTCTGTATTAAATATATTTTTGATACCGCTATTTGTATTTGTTAGTATATGGCATTGCAATTGGGATTCGAAAGACGCCGGACGTGTTTTAATTGAAATTTATATTGTGAGCTGCATTCGAATTATCGTGAGAGATTTATAAATTCGACTTATACTCGTATATGTTTTTTATCAACTTTTAATTTAATTCATGTTGCTTGATAATTGTTAATAAAATAAGTATTTTAAAGACTATAAGTGATAACTTTATTCAAGAATTCGACGTTATCGATGAGTTACCGATGCGACAACGATTTTTGGGATATAAACGAGGAATAACTTGACATACATGGTCAACATGGGCCACCGCAGGCTTATATTTACACAAATCTGCAACCACGCAGTAGACTATTTGTCGTTTTAATAGAAGCCAATACGGGAGCATTCATTTTCTTTAATTTTGTACTCTGCACAATCCAACGAACTTTCACCTCCACATATTGATTCTATGTAGGTAACTTAAAGACGAAAAAGCTTGTACTCATACACCTTACATATAAATGTTATATGCTCGTACTAAAAAATTAATTATTTTTTATGCGAAAATATTTTAGAAAACTGCCAGAATCCACTTGAGGAATTAAGTTACAAATAAGATTAAAAACCGCATACGTTTTTTCGTATTCCCAATTCCCAATGAAAACAAGAATTAGGGCACGGAGTTCGAACACACGTATAAATGAATAAATTGAAATAGGGTTAAAGAATAAAATAATTTGTATTAGTTATTGCGTACAAAAAGATGACATCCTCATCCGAGAAGAGTGGACTAACAAAATCTTTAATATCTTCCGACTCTTCAGAAACAATTAAATTCAATTCATTCGTCATTCTCACGCAGCCCTATTCTATATTTTTATGATAATGTAGCGACGTAAAAGCATCATTTTCTTAATTACACCTCAACACATAAAATTCTTTTGTATTTAACGTAACAGATAAGAAGAATTTTTTTTTTGTTGGAAAATATTACACTTAATTATTTTTAAATGTAATCTATAACTTCTGTAAAATTTATACAAATGTTCCCTCTTCAATACCAACAAAAGCTACATAACACAACAACAACAGCTACAAAAAGTATTATCTCATGGAAAATTTCATTTAAATTTTTTTTGTTCCTCCTGCCACTGTTTCTTCTTTATTTTTTGTTGGCTTCGTACTTTTTATGTTTTGTTGAAGAAAATAAATAAAAATGTTCTAATATAAAGGAGAGAGATTCCTCATCAAATCTATATAGAAACAAAAGCAAAATTTCCACCCAATCGATTCTCCGATATGAATGGAAAAGTTCTATCAGTTTTTTTTCCTTGTGTATACAACCACACACACACACACACACACATAGCTGTATACTATAATATACTTTAGATAAGGCGTTATCCGATCTAATCTCTTCTGCTTAATGTAAACGAAAATCCATTTTTTCTACTTTAGTATAAAGATTTTTTATTTTAATCTGGTAGTTCTTATATAATAGAAACACATACACTTAAGAAATAATAAAAAAAATTAAACAAATATGTGTAAGCTACGGGTCTTATGAAAATATACTCATATGCTATCGCATATAGAAGGAATCTAATTTTTATATTTTAACTCCTGTAAAGGGGGTAATCCGAGATGAGGAATATTAAGAACAGCAGCAACAAAACAAAAAAATTTCTTTTTTTTAAATTTGTTAAGAGCAATTGATCTTTATTGTTTCAGAATATAATACTTCTGGAAAAAAAACACAAAGTTTTTTGTTTTTGTTAGAAATTTGTATTGTTATCATTTTATTCGGGAAGAAGTTGTATTTTTACCTTCTCCTATTACCCCAAAAATAAACAAAATTATTTTTATTGAAATTATTACATAAGAGGTGCCTTAATAAAACACAGGACATTTTTTTTTAACCGGAGGGGCCGTGTAACACTCGAGAAGCTATGAATGCTAACAGATCTGTACTCACTGTGAATTGGGTAGCACAACAATTCAACGGAAATGACAATTCATCGAAAAGCAATTTACTAATATCGGCAATTTACTGAAAACTAAATCACTGGAAAACCGAATGTAGAATTCACCATTAATTTATCGAAAACGATAATTCATCGAAAGTGACAATTCACAGAAAACAACATTACACTCAACCTTTTTGCGTTATTTTTTATAACATTACTTAGAGTGATTGATAGTTTAAACCCAAGTTAACTTTTCGGGTCAGGTTTTTAGTACCGGATTTTGATTTTTCAGCAACTTCAGAAATTTCCAGACACGAAACAAAAATTGTTTCTCTGACTGCCTCAGTTAGAAATTGAATCTGACTGATTGAATCTTGAATCAGTTAGAGACCTCTTCCATTGATTTAATAGTTGTGTTGCTTTTATAAACTCCAGCAGGTCGATTCTGGCTTTGCTATAGGAAAAAAGAATTAGGAAAGATATTTTGGTAGTATTTTTGTCGCAAAATTTTTTTTTCTGGCATACCATGGTAAACAAATGGGGAATATTTTTCCTATCCAATTTCGATACGGAAAAAAAATTTCCTAAATTATAAAAATGTAGACCAAATGACTTCACAGTAGGCCAGAACATAATTTTTGTTTTATTTCAAAAATGCTATGTAAATATTTTTCGTAATTCCTTTTTCCTATAGGAAAGCCAGAATCGACCAGCAGAGCTCTAAAACCCTAATGGTACATCAGATATCCATATGCACATATTTATTCGTTTTCCAACAGTTATTTAGCAAAATAACGAACGGTAACGAAGATAGTCCAAATTATATTCCCGAAAAATGCGATGGCAACACCAATTATTGCTGTCATGACAATTTTTTACTCTCAGTCTAAAAAATCTTCACATTTTTACTCAGCCCCGAAAATACTTGCTATCACGATAGTTAAAAACTGTCATGACAGTTGAAAGTTTCGGGTTGAGAGTAGATATAATACTTAATAAATGTTTTTGCAGTAAGCCCAATGTTCATACGTATGTGAAAATAGGCTTAATTCAGTCTCAGACGAATGCAATGGCAACAAAATTATTGCTATCATGACATTTTTTACTCTCAGACCAAAACATCACAACACTTTTACTCTCAGCCACGAAAATTCATGCTATCACGATAGTTAAAAACTGTCATGATAGTTGAAATTTTCGTGGTGTGTTAAAATAATACTTCAAAATACATCTTGTTTAAATGTGCCACTCGCCAACACTATCACACAAATTTTTCTATAAGTGCTTTTCTAGAGGTACTGAGCTATAGTCCATGGAAGTCAGGAACTATTCGTGGCTCCAACTAGCGGAGTACATCGTTTGATAGGTGAATGTTAAAAGAGCATGTACGTTTTTTTTAGAATTTTTCTATGCATAGGGGGAGATATATGTAGTCCATAGAAGTCAGGAATCAGAATGTTGTATATGTTTTGAATGATGGGTTTAGTTTTATTTATAGAATTTCATATACAAACTTTTATCGTCTGGAATTTTGGAGCTATCTTCACAAAGGTTTCGAAAATACGTAAACAGCTAACGAAAATTCATTTAAAATCTTTAAGAAAGGAGAGGGTCTCTGCAGTTACTCGCTATGGTACAAATATAGGGTGGGCCAAATAATTTTTTTTAAATGCAATAAAACAAAAAGTTCTCAATATTTTTTCAAATTTATTTTTTCATTGTAAAGAAAAATCCTTCCGATTAATTATGGAATATTATCTCATTCATATGACTGCCTCGGCTGGCCTTGACGTACCCCATACGGTCGATCCAATTTTTGGGCACATTTTCGATGGTATGCGGCATTATGTCTTCAATGGCAATGCGAATACTGTTCTTGAGTGCGTCAATCGTTGCTGGTTTATCGGCGTAACACTTATCTTTGACGGCACCCCAAAGATAATAGTCCAACGGCGTCAAATCACAGCTCCGAGGCGGCCAAATCACATCAGAATTTCGGCTGATAATACGATCTTCGAAGACAGTGCGCAAAATATCAATTGAAACGTGTGCTGTGTGGTATGAAGCGCGCGTCTTGTTGAAACCAAATGTTGCCTATGTCCTCCTCTTCAAGTGCCGGGAACAAAAAATCGTTTATCATGACGCGGTAGCGCTCACCATTGACAGAAACGGAGGCTCCTTGCTCATTTTCAAAGAAAAAAGCTCCCCTCCCCACGCAGTCACTCGTTGAGGATGCATCGGCTTCTCTACGATCACGTGCGGGTTCTTCGTGCCCTAAATGCGACAATTCTGCTTGTTTACATAGCCGCCAAGATGGAAATGCGCCTCTTCCGAAAAGATGATTTTTTTGGCAAAATCAGCATCGTCTTCAAGCCGATCGCAATCCCACTCAGCGAACCGAAAACGCCATGGGTGGTCTCTTTGCTTCAAATCCTGAACCAATTGAACTTTATACAGCTATGGGGAAGCTCCTAGAAAAGTTGCTTGCCACTTGCACTATACCGCGAGTTCAACAGAGCGGACTGTTTTCGGACAAGCAATTCGGATTTCGACGTAGCTGTCTACTGAGGATGTGATAGTCCGCCTAACCAACACTGTCAAAACCCAAAGTTCTAAATATGTTATGGGTATATTCTAGGACATTGCCGGAGCATTTAATAATCTTACGTGGCCTAGTGTCATTGCAAGTTTATCGGTTTACAATCTCCCTAGAAACACGATGAATATTTTTAGGAGCTACTTCAGTAATCGATACGCAGTAATCAGAGACATGTATGGTTCTGCTTCAAAGAAAATTACAAACGGATGTCCTCAGGGCTCTATTTTGGGTCCTGTAGTCTGGAATATCGTGTTTAACACAAGCATGATCAAAGACTTTGAGGAAATTGCTTTCGCGGATGACAAAGTCATTCTGGTGCATATGTCAACTCGAGATTCGAACTTCAGCGCCAGGGTCAAATCGCAATAAATAAAATGATCCAATGGTGTGAAGCAAATAAGATGTCACTATCAGCAGAAAAAACTAAAGGGCAAATTTGACTCTAGTCGACCACCAACAATATCACTAAACGGTAAAATCTTGATGAACGAATGGGCGTAGCATTCAACGTTCTTAGAGTCTGGGAAAACGCTAAGAAGTTATTCCACTCTATGGCGAGAGTGTCAAAAGAGGGATGGGGACTTAATCACAAAACACTGTATTGATATATACAAAGGTGTGGTGGAGGCGCTTTTTGCGTATGCGGCGGCTGGTTGGTATGATAGGTTAAACTGTCACCAAATCAGACCACTAGAAAGTGCTAAGTGGAATATCCTGCTAGGAGTAACAAAGCTTACCGAACGGTATCTAAAGATGCTGTAGTGTTTCTGGCCGGCGTGCTCCCGGTTGATATTCTAGACAAAAGACGAGCGAACTTGTACCACTTAAGACGGCGTGGCCAAAATAATATAGCTGAATATGTACATGCTGCTGATAGTAGGCAGGATCAATATAATAATAAAAATGATATCGAAAGGATGGCGATTGACCTTTGGCAACGAAGGTGCAATAAATTAGCCAATGGAAGGCATACCTTTGGCTTCTTACCGAGCTCGATGTGCCAAGTTATCTCTGGACATGGTAAGTTTAAAGCATACCTGCAGAGATTTAAGATAACGAACCAGTGCCAATGTTTATTTCGAATGTAACGAGGTGGCGGTTATGTCACTAAAACATAAGTGGCTTGGTAACATTAACATACATGAATTACCACTGCCTATATTTCTAAGCAACGGTTCACTCCCGAAGTTTCAGCCATATTGTGCTGAACTGATCAACCTCTTAAAAGAGTACATGTCTCCCCGTGACTAGGGACGATAACGTTATAATTTTTGAATTATAACGGCTGAAATGTAGAAACACTAGTATCGGTTAACTGCGCTAATTGATTTACATGAAAATTGGCTAAGTAAACCGATACAAATTTGAATAATTCTTAGTTTAAGGTTATTCCTAGGTATAAGAATTGACGAAAATTTTTCCGGAAATGTTGACTACGACGAATGAATGAATATACATTGTCTACACGTGTAAAATATTAATTATCTACGCGGGATAACAATACGGCAGAACACTGATTTAATATTGTATGTAAATAAATTTGTTGTTTGCGCTTTGACAACTAGACAACGAATCTAGTTTTTGAGGTAATGTTTTCAGCAGATCTCCCTAATCTCTTTAACAGAAAATTGTTGCAGCACAGATCAAAAGACCTCGGCCTTAAAAGTGACCCTCTCTTCAACATATCAATCACAAAACATTAAACATATTTAACATTAACGTCATTTGAGATGTTTCCAAAAGTTAGTTGCAAATTTATGATTGTTTGGTATAACCCATCGAAATAATAATTGTTCCAGAATTGTTTGTTTTGTACGCGATTGACACCAATATTGTCGATACAATCGACAACCACCACGGTTTTAATAAACGAAAAATCAATCCTATACATTTTTAATTTGGTAAAACCGTGGTGGCATAGCAAAAATAGCGGGCCGAAAATGAACGATTCCATGGCGATTGTATAATACTTTGGTGGCAATCGTATGAAAAGGTTTATTTTCACTGTCCATCAAGCATATACAATTCGGTTATTACTTTAAATAACATAAAAATATTGCTCATAACACATTATTATTTTTGTTTAGATAGATTAAAAATTATAATAATAATAAAATTTTACATTTAAATAATTTAATTTGTTGTTTTTGTGTTTATGAAACACACCATAATCAAAAATTTGTTATAACTCGTTTATATAATTTAATAACAAAATCATAACATTTAAATAATAATTTGCAGAATATTATTTAACATGCGACTATACGAGTACACAGTAAACAATTAATTAATAAAAAAAATAAACATTATAAATTCTAAAAATTGTATTAATTATTTTTGTAATAAAATATTTTAGTTGCTATTACTATTTGTAATCGGATTTATTGTGTTGCTAGGGGGGGATGGGTTCTCACACCATTTTCTCCATTTAGATAAAAGGGTTAATATTGTAAAAGAAAACATTTAAATTTAAATTATATTCAACACACACCCTAACACACTTACTACAGTAGAATTGAAACATTTTTATTTATCAGGCGCGCAACGAAATTTCCGGATTTCACACATAGATGGTGCTAGTGACACTCCTAGTTGTCATCTATGTCAGAAGTTGTGTTTTGTTCATAGCGTGGACAGTTGTCGATACGATAACCAGTTGTAATACCAGCACATATCGAACCTTTTGTTGAGGCCTGTAGCTCCTCCTCTCAGGAAAGAGACCACCAAAGTTGGGGGCACTAGAAAATAAAAAAATGTACTTAGCAGCTGGGCCCGGGCAAATGGAACAGGAGAAAATGGTCCAATCGACCAAACACATTTTTCGTATGATCGATATAATTTCTAAACCAGCGAATAATCTAAAATTAAATGTCATAGGCCCCTTCAAATTGGTCTACTCTGTCTATACACATAAATAAAACAGTGTTTTGCAACCTGGGGTGCACGTACCAGCGTAAAACACAAAAAGAGATATTTTAATGCAGAAATAACATGAACCACATATAAAACATACAAAGAAAATATTTTATAAATTTTTTGCTGGGGGGATTTGGGGTTACCTCATAAATTATAATTTGAAATAGACTGACATAATTTTACACTTTCGATTCCGATATATTTTTGTCTTCAATTTGAATGTAATAGTATGTACTAGAGCCCTGCAACGGATAGTAATATCTGCGAGTATCTGCAATTATCCGCTTTTCTGCGGATTAAATCGGATGTATCCGCATTAATTTCTGGCAGATAAGTGTTGGATGCGGATTAAGAAATCTGATCCGCATTATGCGAATTATCCACCCAATGCGGTTTATCCGCCCGGTTGAAAATATCACACAAATCCGCACGCATAACAATTTCAAATTGTTTTTTATTTTACCTTGCAACGACTAAATTATACATTGTAGCATTGTACTAACATCAGGCAATATTATAACCGATAAAAGAAATGCTATTGATCCTAATCTTGGTGATGATATCCTGATTGCTAAAAGCAGTTGTGACGTATTATAGATTATTTCATAGGACAGTGATGATGAAACACAACAAACGTGATTGAGGTTTTCCTTTCTAAAAAAAATTTTAATTAATGCCCAAACATCGAACTCGTAAGAGCCTAACATGAAAATTGTATATTTTGTTATTTATTTATCTGGTAACCTATTTAGGGATTTGGCGGCCTCAAATGAGGTTACAATATCAAGTTGATTTCAGATTAAAGATTGATAAGTTCATTAAATCTTAGCCAGATCCCAAGGCTGCTGGAAGGGGCAGACTGCTGCTGGATGATGCATAATAGCAAACTGTCACACTGGCGGGATGATCTCGTTTTCTTTCTCCGTCCATTTTACCAATTACTTATGGGCTGTTTCAATGCAATCACCCAAATTGGTACTAAGGTAAAGTATATATATTGACGTGTATGGTGAAGTGGTTACCGCATTTTTTCTCTTTGCTACGCGCCGTCCCCTAAAATTGTATAGACTTATTCTCAAAATTAAACAATCGGTTTCTAAAATACTGGAGGTCCTGGTGAACTTGGAAATGGTTCGAACAGAATACAACTTAAACTTTTGTGTGTTCACTGGTTGAGACTTAACGTAAAGCAAATTCATAAAAAAACGATATTGCCGATGCGGATGCGTATTTTAAAATTTTTCGCGAGTGCGGATTCGAAAATAGTATTCGCATACAGACATTCAGTTGTGTTTAAAACCATTTTTGACAATAAAAAAAAATATTTTTCTTATTTTAATTCAACTTTTGAGGTAACCAAAAAAGTTTTAGCTCGTTTATATTTCTATTGTACCTTCAAAATCCTTACAATGAAACATGCGTTTTCGCGTGAATGGACCGTAATGTGTTAATAATAAAAAACAATAAGGCCTTACATATGCGAAAATATTTTTGGAAGTATAAAAGAATCAAAAACTAAACTAGCTTGGAGGCAACATGTTCAGGTTTAGGTAAATGTAGAATAATACAATTTTACTGGATCTTAGCAAGGTCATCGACGATGTCCGACTAATTTCTTTACAAACTGTTTAGTAAAATTTTTAGTAAAAATTTCTCGAATCGGATGGATCATGAGAAGTTTTCACTAAGCCACATTTTCATTTATATGTATTAGTCAGTTAACCCTGTATAAGACAAAACAACAAGATTTTGATTTTAAATTTTATTTTATTTCAAAAGACCGTTAAATATGATTTTAAAAAATTAAATAAACATAATGACATATCAAAGATTAAAAAAAATAAAAACACCTTCTGTGGAGCGAAATTCTGTGGAGCGAATCCTGGAGATTTTGCCACATGTCTATGTGGGTCGTCAGGGTGTCCCATTTTGGCCCGTTCATTTTATCATATACTGAGTCTATCACACTATGTATACGGCTATGTGGCAAAATCCCCAAGATTGGCTCCACAGAGTTTCCATTTTCAAACTTTTTCGTCTTAAGTATGATAAAATGAACGGGCCAAAATGGGACACCCTGACGATCCCATAAACATGTGGCGTATTTTCGCGGAATTGAACGGCTTTAATCTATTGCACTATGTATGTGGCTATGTGGCAAAGTTTCCAGGATTCGCTCCACAGAATTTCCATTTTCAGACTTTTTCGTCTTAAGTATGATAAAATGAACGGGCCAAAATGGGACACCTAGACGATCCGCATAGACATGTGGCGTATTTTCGCGAAATTGAACGGCTTTAAACTATTGCACTATGTATGTGGCTATGTGGCAAAATCTCCAGGATTCGCTCCACAGAATTTCCATTTGCAGACTTTTTCGTCTTAAGTATGATAAAATGAACGGGCCAAAATGGGACACCCTGACGATCCGCATAAACATGTGGCGTATTTTCGCGGAATTGAACGGCTTTAATCTATTGCACTATGTATGTGGCTATGTGGCAAAGTTTCCAGGATTCGCTCCACAGAATTTCCATTTTCAGACTTTTTCGTCTTAAGTATGATAAAATGAACGGGCCAAAACGGACACCCTGACGATCCGCATAAACATGTGGCGTATTTTCGCGGAATTGAACGGCTTTAATCTATTGCACTATGTATGTGGCTATGTGGCAAAGTTTCCAGGATTCGCTCCACAGAATTTCCATTTTCAGACTTTTTCGTCTTAAGTATGATAAAATGAACGGGCCAAAATGGGACACCCTGACGATCCGCATAGACATGTGGCGTATTTTCGCGAAATTGAACGGCTTTAACCTATTGCACTATGTATGTGGCTATGTGGCAAAATTTCCAGGATTCGCTCCACAGAATTTCCATTTTCAGACTTTTTCGTCTTAAGTATGATAAAATGAACGGGCCAAAATGGGACACCTAGACGATCCGCATAGACATGTGGCGTATTTTCGCGAAATTGAACGGCTTTAACCTATTGCACTATGTATGTGGCTATGTGGCAAAGTTTCCAGGATTCGCTCCACAGAATTTCCATTTTCAGACTTTTTCGTCTTAAGTATGATAAAATGAACGGGCCAAAATGGGACACCCTGACGATCCGCATAGACATGTGGCGTATTTTCGCGAAATTGAACGGCTTTAACCTATTGCACTATGTATGTGGCTATGTGGCAAAATTTCCAGGATTCGCTCCACAGAATTTCCATTTTCAGACTTTTTCGTCTTAAGTATGATAAAATGAACGGGCCAAAATGGGACACCTAGACGATCCGCATAGACATGTGGCGTATTTTCGCGAAATTGAACGGCTTTAATCTATTGCACTATGTATGTGGCTATGTGGCAAAATCTCCAGGATTCGCTCCACAGAATTTCCATTTTCAGACTTTTTCGTCTTAAGTATGATAAAATGAACGGGCCAAAATGGGACACCCTGACGATCCGCATAAACATGTGGCGTATTTTCGCGAAATTGAACGGCTTTAACCTATTGCACTATGTATGTGGCTATGTGGCAAAATCTCCAGGATTCGCTCCACAGAATTTCCATTTGCAGACTTTTTCGTCTTAAGTATGATAAAATGAACGGGCCAAAATGGGACACCCTGACGATCCGCATAGACATGTGGCGTATTTTCGCGAAATTGAACGGCTTTAACCTATTGCACTATGTATGTGGCTATGTGGCAAAATTTCCAGGATTCGCTCCACAGAATTTCCATTTTCAGACTTTTTCGTCTTAAGTATGATAAAATGAACGGGCCAAAATGGGACACCCTGACGATCCGCATAAACATGTGGCGTATTTTCGCGGAATTGAACGGCTTTAATCTATTGCACTATGTATGTGGCTATGTGGCAAAATTTCCAGGATTCGCTCCACAGAATTTCCATTTTCAGACTTTTTCGTCTTAAGTATGATAAAATGAACGGGCCAAAATGGGACACCTTGACGATCCGCATAGACATGTGGCGTATTTTTGTAAATTTGAAAAGTTTTATTGTTTATTGCTATTTCGTTAATTTTTTTTATTTATCTGGTACCATTTTACTTATAGTGTGTTTGGTCATAATAATTATTATATTAAATAATTGAATTACCATTTGACATTTCAAATATTGGATTATTACGATGGGTATGTTTTTTTTTGTTTAACTTTGTACCATTTTTTCAAGTTTAACTATTATTTCGTCTTATACAGGTAATAATACTAATACATATGCAATTGGAAAAAGTCGCAAACGATTCGTAAAAATTTCCAATACGTTCATCGACGCCGCTGGATATAATACCAGAGTATGATAAAAAGCGTGCTAAGAGCTCAGTTCAGCGCGTGCTAAAGCATGCTACGGATGTTTGAAATTTGATCATCGGATACGAGATTGCAATAATTGCGATAGTTCAAAGTTATGCGGTAATTTAGGGAAATAGACCACTTAGTAAAGACCTGTCCGAAAGATCAAAAGAGCTTCTGGTCTGGAAAAGTAAAATTCCAAAAATAAATTGCAATCAGCAGCAAGTGTTCTATGTACTGGTGTTCTAGGAACCCAAACGCTAAATTAAGTTAATACAAATTAATGCAATCCACAGCGAGGCAGCGACCTATTATGACAGACCGTAAGGGTAATAGAAACAAACGTGACCAAATCTTAGAACCATTCTAGATCATATATGAAATCTTTCCGTGATAAAGCTTTTTGTACAGTAAAGAAGCTTTCTTAGTCCGCATAGAAATCTTTCTAGGTAGACTTTGTAATTTAAAATTTTTTTGTTGGCATTTTAAGGTCAGAAAACCAAAAATCTTGTGCTTATTTCTTTGGTTAGTGATAACTATACTGGGTAAGAATATTAGTAGCAATTTCCTATTCCGAAAGGTACGTTTGATCTTTATAGTCTCTAAAAATTGAGATTAAAGGAAATGCCTCTTTGATTAGAGGTCAGAATTTTATTCATTACGCTTTAATTTAAAACGAACCTGGCTATGAACAAGGCTCATAAATTAATAAGGGCTTAGATAATATGTTACAGAGACTCCTCTGCTATTAATATCCAAACTCCCACATATAATGTGCTGAGCTATAGCAATTATTGGTTTAAATTTATAAGACCATCAACATTTTTTTGGTTGGGCACCAGGGATTGCTCTGCTCGATGGAATGCTCCATACTGAACCCGAATTTTTTTAATGTTTCTTTAGAGCACAGTGTCCGGTGAGAATGTTCAGTAAAGTTCTCAAGGTGCCTTTATTACGGGTTAAAACACTGGAGTCGTTTCTCGGTCCTTGAAAGCAAAACATGTTTTAGGTAATCGACAGCTGGGAGCCACCAAAATATTGGCACCCTCTTTTAATAATTAATCACGATCTCCCTATTTCCATATATGCCTCTATGAACAGGCAACCACCGAGAAATAACTTTTTTTGTCCTGCCGATCGGTCGGTTTCAATTCCATAGGCCGCTACCTAAAAAATTGAAACATTGTCTGTCTCAAGTATAGTGGTGTACCAATGCAATATGACAAATTTATCACTGCATCAGATAGAAGCAGTCCGGCTCTTACTGGACCACTACTAACTGATCCATCAGTGAATATGACCTAGTCCCCATCGGAAATGCGATATGGAACATCATGTTCCCACTCATATCTTTTAATAATAATCACACTAAATGTATTTCGACATTTCTCGTAAATGTTTCTTCCCTCGCATTTTTCTTCTGTGGGATTCCAATATATTACATGTACCTAAAAAAAATAAAGCTGCCGACCAAGCTGCCAGGCATCTTTCGCATTATTCATAACACAGGAGAGTCATTACGTTATCGTAGGATGATGCCGCCAAACGTTGTAGTTGTATGTTTGGAAAAATACAACGAAATTCAAAACTTACAGGCGGAAGTTGGCCGAAAACCATGCCGAAAAAAAGCTTTTAATTAAAATGTTTGCATCCTCGCTTAATTAAAAAAGCCTTTCAGCCCGTAACATAATACAAAATAACAGAAAATTAGAATCCATCCCGAAAAAATATATATAAAGTTTTGCTCCGGATCTCAAAAGTTTGATCTTTAAATTTTCAAACTAAGTATGTGGTAGACGAATAAAAATTTTATAATTGCTATAATAAATTCCAAAACAAAAAACATTCATGGTTCGACAAATGTATCTCAGTTTTAATAAGCCTATAGATATCACAAATGTGGAATATGCTTAATAAGACTAGCATATATAGGGTTTTCCAATAAGAGTGACATAATTTCTTTAAAAAAAACACTAATTGTTAAGGAAATTGAAATATTTTTTATTTAATGTGAAGTACAATCGATACAATTAAGTTCTAAATAAAACGTCATTCAAATAGCCTCCACGACTTCTTCTGCAGGAACGAATTCTACGAACTCAATTTTCGAGCACTTTTTCCACTAAATCAAGTCGTATGATCTCCATTGACAGTAACGGTGTTACCAGCTTCATTTCGAAAAAAATACTGACGATGATTCCACCAGACCAAAAATCACACCAAACTGTTAATTTAGGTGAATGTAATGGTTTTTCATGAATAATTTGTGGATTTTCTTCGCACCAGAATCGACAGTTTTGTTTATTTACCGCACCACTCAGTTGAAAGTGAGCCTCATCGGAGAATATGATTTTCTTAAAAAAATCATTATGGTTTTCAAGTTGTTCCAAGGCAAAATCAGCAAATTCACGACGTTTACGGTGGTCCAATGGCTTCAATTCTTGAGTGAGAATAATTTTATACGGATGCAAACCCAAATCCTTTCTCAAAATCTGCCAGGTTGTGGTTTGAGACAGTTAATAGCAAAACTATTCCACCATCGAGAAGGAGCTCTTAGCAATAGTATGGGCAACGAAGTATTTCAGACCATGCTTTTTTGGCTCAAAATTGACCATAATCACGGATCATAAACTTCTCACTTGGTTATTTTCACCGAAAGAACCAAATTCTAAACTCGTGAGATGGAGACTAAAATTGGAAGAATTTGACTACAACATCGTCTATAAAAAAAAGGCACTCAGAACGCAAATGCCGACGCTCTAGCCCGCATACAAATCACTTCTAACCATATTGACGTTAACCATACCGAAAGTTCATCCTCGGTCGAAGATACAGTAAACAGGTTATCAACCCCAGACGATTTAATTCCAACAAATCAAAATTCCATTAACATGTTCGAAAAACAATTAGTCATTTATCTATCTGATACCCTAAGAGAACCACTGATAAAAACTGAAACGTTCTTTAAAACCCGAAAAAGAATAACGCGGTATACATACCACGTAAACGCGGTATAAAAACTACCATCACGGAAGAACTAAGGAAGCTATTTGGACGAGCTAAGAATCTGGAATGTATTTTCACGTCAGAAGAATGATTCCAATACGTCTTAGAAGCCTATAGAGCAATGACATCCGCTAAACCAAGAGCAACGAACCCTAAAGTAAGTGCAGTACGGTCCCTGTCTCTTCTATAATTGATATTGAAGATGAAGGCAAACAACAAGAGCTCATTAAAAACACCCACGAACATCATATTAAATTTCGCGCGGAAAACCATTCGCCGAAATATTTGTTTTTCTATGTTGGTATGACTGTCAGTGACATCTGTGGCAAATGTCACATCAAAATAATCATTAGTGTTTAGTATACGCTCGTCTTTCTGAAGTACAAAAAGTGCATTCGGCGATTTTTACAATGAGTGAAATTATTCAACAAAGAAGTTCCATTAAATTGTGTGTGCGGAATCAATTTTGTGGTGCCCAAACGTTCAGAATGTTGCAAAAGGCCTTCGGTGATAATTGTATGTCGCGAGCAAGTGTTTTTGATTGGTACAAATTGTTCAAAGAGGGTCGAGAACGTGTTGACGACGAACCACGTCTAGGACGGCCATCAACATCAACTGATGATCAACACGTTAATAAAATCAAGAAATTGCTGCTCGAGAATCGACGATTAACAGTCAGAGACCTTACTGGCATCGTTGAAATATCGGAAGGATCAGTGAAAACCACTTTGAAAGATCATTTGAGCCCAAGAAAAGTGAAAGGACGATTGGAATTCACGACAGGATGTCATGGAACGTATTAAAACTGGCGATGAGTCTTGGATCTATGCTTACGACCTGGAAACAGACGATCAATCGGCCGAATATCGTGCCAAAGGTGAGCCGAAGCCGAAAAAACCACGTCAAAAATCAAGGTGATGCTGACAGTTTTCTTCAATTATCGAGGTGTGGTGCATTCCGAATTCCTTCCGACCAAACTGTCAACAAGGAATACTATTTGAGTGTTATGCGGAATTATGGGTCGACAACTCTTGGTTTTTGCACCACGATAAGCCACCTTCTCATACTGCATTGGTATTACGTGATTTTTTCGCCAAAAATTCCACCCATATCGTTCCGAAACCACCGTATTCGCCTGCTCTAGCTCCGTGTGACTTCTGGCTGTTCAGCAAACTCAAACGACCGCTCCGGAGAAATCGTTTTAAGTCAATTGAAGACATTAAACGTAAATCGCTGCGCGCATTGGAGGCTATTCCGGAAATTGACTTTAACAACTGTTTCGAGGATTGGAAAAAAACTTTGGCACAAGTGTATTGAGGCCGGAGGGGATTACTTTGGGGGGGACGAAATAGATTTGGAGAAATAATTAAAGAATTTTAAAATTATGAACAAAGTCTTACTATTTTTTGCCCACAGTATTATGTCAACCTCTGTGAAGAGAAATGTTAATGTCGTTGAACAATTTTCAATCAATTTTATTTGAGGGAATTGTTTGTTAAATTTCTAAATTTAAAGTGTCCACCACATATCGTCTCTTCTTGTATCAGATTTTAAACGTAAAATATATTTTGTGTATTGTTTTTATTTTCTCGGGTTGGAATTTGGTTTTCTCCATATTTTTTATGTTTCGCGCTGAAAGGCTTTTTTAATTAAGCGAGGACGCAAATATTAAAAGTTTTTTTTTCGGCATGGTTTTCGGGCCAACTTCATATACGTTATGCTGAGGCCTCTCCAGTTAGGGAACTCCTTCTTAATATTCTAACAGGTATCAAATAAATATTTATTTATGCATTCCAATTCCACTTAATTATAGCACTAACTTTTATAAATATTTAAATTCTTACTGTCAGACCATTATGAAAAGTGAATTATTTGAATGAGGCGCCATACTTAAGTGGCTATTTATGTATTTAGTGTTATTCAAACGATTTATGGTAAAACACATTAGTTTTTATTGTATTTGACCAGTGGCTAAATTCATTATGCATACATACGGATAACTTTATTTTAATATATTCTTCACATTTTTGGCTTCCAGGAAGAGAAGCAACAATCTTCCTATTAGATGGAAACTCATATACAATAAACATATACAAAATCATGTATATACAAGAAAATTAACCAGCAACAGATTAGTATATGGAGCAATTTCAACTTGTTGAAACACTCTTCGTACCATGTTAAATATATAGAGGCTGAGATAGAAATTGAAATCCATTTGTGATTGTGTTTAGAATAAATTTTTCAAATTCCTGTTGCTGTTTTTTGTCGTCATGATGTGTATTGCGAATAGTATTAGGAAGCTTAACAATATACAAGTTTTATTATCATCCCTCCGGGGTTTGAGGTTACGTAATAAAAAAATGTTTTTATTAATTTTTATTCTATTTATGTTTCTGATTAGAAATTTGTGCAGAATATTTTACAAGCGTCACACAAGAATAAGAAATTGTTAATTTAACTAATTCCGACAAAAAAAAAAGTAAAACAATTTTTTGTTGTTGCTGTTATTATCTCTCTACTTATTCGTATTTATAGACAGTCGTCTTATCAATACATAAAAAGACGATTCGTCTTCAGCAATGATGGATTATTATAAGCTTATGATTTTTAATTATCTCTTAACTTAATCTTAATATAATTAATTTGTTCGTCATTTTAATTCTCTTATACAATTACAGTTAAATATCATTAGTGTATGTATATAGATAGAGGGGTGTGTTCACCCATAAATAACGAATGACAATTGGAGACTCTTTAGCTAGCAACTGTGTAGAGTAGCAATATCGTAATATTGTGATTTCGGAATACAATTTATTTACGTCCTAATATTTTATTAAGGCTCATTTGTATTTGTCAAAATGATTTTTCTCTTGTGAATGTATTTCTAGACGCAAAGTATATGGAAACTTAATTTTTATTACATCCTACATTTATATGTCTATACTCACACACACACACACACACACACACACACACACACACGCACACACAAAGAAAGTTTGAATACCCTCGGAAAAAGGAAGATGTCAAAATGTAATGAATCTGAATTTGTGCCCATGTATAGACCGAGCATAAATATAAGAAGGACAGAATGTCGACGGGCATTGATCGATGAGATTTAGGTTAACTCAATTTATTTTCCAAACCCAAACAATTAAAACTTAATCAAAATTATGATGAATGTTCTTAAGGGGGTGTTTATCTTATGTATTGTAGTATATGTACATGTGTATGTGTAAGCTTCAAAATTATATTTTACGGACCTAAAAGATCTATGCTAAAGTTTTTATTATGTATGCCTCAAACTATATACATGTTTACATAATAACGATGTTGCTAAATTTTATGATGCAGAAACAATTTAATTGATTCAATCGAATTTTATGTTTTTTGTTAATTTAATTCTATTGAAATATTTTCATGTGTAACATCAATTGAGCATTGGGAATGGTGAGAGGTCAATTTTAATTGCAGTCGTTATTTGAGATGGTTTTGAATAGCTTGCTGGCATTGTTGTGCCGTATTGTCTACACCGCGTAGATAATTAATATTAGACACGTGCAGACCATGTATGTAGAAAATTACACATATGGCGTCGACAATGTAGAGAATGTAGACAATGTCGAAAATTATTATTTCTATTAGCAATCGTCATGTTAATGGAACGATTTCTAATGAAGCACATTTATGTATATGTTACCGTTAAAGTGCGAAATCGCTCACCTATATACCCGTAGTATTCTGTATTTAACTTGTGGGGACTAAATGGTGGAAATGAGGTGCAGCGTGCCTGTGACAGTTATGTTGGCCATTACACAGTTCCTGCTGACTACTTAGTCAAACCTAGTAAAACCATACCAAATAGTCACTTTAAAATTGAAATATTAACTTACTATATATAAAGGGTGTTTTTTTAGGAGGTTTGTTTTTCCGATAGATGTCGTTTTATTTTATGACAGTTGTTTTGACAGCTCAAAGTGGCATTTCTACTCAGTATTGTTTGGCAAATCATTATGAATAGGTTAACTCCAGAACAACGTTTTCAAATCGTGGAAATTTATTTTCAAAATCAGTGTTCAATTAAAAATGTTTATAGAGCACTTCGTGAATTTTATGGTACACATAATCGTCCGTCAGAGACCACCATAAAGAACGTAATTACCAAATTTCGGTCTACATTCACTCTTTTGGATGCCAAGCCACCGACAAGAATGAGAAGAGTTCGTACAGAAGAAAATATTGCTGTCGTTGAGGCCAGTGTCGAAGAAAACGACAATTTATCGATTCGTCGTCGTGCTCAGCAAATTGGACTTTGTCCATCGACTTTATGGAAAATTTTACGTAAAGATTTGGGTTTGGTGCCATACAAAATTCAATTGGTGCAAGAATTAAAGCCACACGACCATCGTTTGCGCCGTGAATTCAGTGATTGGTCGTTAAATCAATTGAACGAAGATCCATTTTTTTACCGTAAAATTCTCTTCAGTGGTGAGGCGCATTTTTGGTTAAATGGATACGTCAACAAACAAAATTGTCGCATTTGGAGCAAAGATAATCCACACGCCGTTCAAGAATTACCAATGCATCCTGATAAATGTACTGTTTTGTGCGGTCTATGGGCTGGTGGGATCATCGGTCCATATTTCTTTAAAAATGAGGAAGGACGACGCGTTACCGTGAATGGAAATCGATACAGAACCATGTTAAATGATTTTTTGTTGTCAAATCTTGAAGATATGGATATGGATGAAATGTGGTTTCAACAAGATGGTGCCACTTGCCATACAGCACGTGAAACAATCGACTTATTGAAAGAAACTTTCAACGACAACATTATTTCGAGAAATGGTCCGGTGAATTGGCCTCCGCGTTCGTGCGATTTGACGCCACTCGATTACTTTTTGTGGGGATACGTGAAGTCATTGGTTTATGTGGATAAACCTCAATCGATTGACGCTTTGGAAACCAATATTCAACGTGTCATTGCTGACATACGCCCTCAAATGCTTGAAAAAGTGCTGGAAAATTGGACCTCCAGAATGACATTTGTGAAAAATAGTCGTGGTAGCCATATGCCAGAAATTGTGTTTAAATGTTAAATGCCAAAAAATTATCTACCAAATAAAAAAAAATTTTGGTCATTTCATAATTTTATATGTGTTTTATTCAAAAAAAAAAATCGGCAACCTCTTAAAAAAACACCCTTTATATATATATGTTATAAAGCTCGGAAAATGGGGTGAGCCGGAAAAATTGATTTTTATATCTTATCTTTATCTGTTTCAGTACAGTTTGAAAACAATTTACAGAATCCTGCGTTAAAAAGTAAAACTTTTTATTCAGTTAAGTTTTTAAACCAAACCAAAGGCTATCAGAATTTTAATGTACCTACTACAATGTTCAACAGGGTGTGTAACGAAATCCCGGTTTTGTATAAAAAAAAATCCCAATTTTTAAGATATGCCGGTTTGAATTTTTAAAATTTGACATCTGGATCAATGGGACTCTTAAATGATTTTTTAGGGATGAAATTTGGCATTTCTTAACAGATTTTGTTGCAATTATACACGTGCGATGGAAATGGATTTCTAAAATGATTTTTTGATAAAGTTCTGAAATATGGCCATCGCTATGGAACTAGGCTATTTAATATATTAATCTATATTTATTTGCTAATCGGTTTTTGATAAAGTTCTGGAATATTGTCAATAGAAATGGAACTAAGTTATTTCTTAATTCTCTCTTTAGTAGGTGTCATTAATATATTCTATATAATCCACGCCTGCGTGCGGCACGCAGTGCGACATGTTTGCTGATTCCGGCGGCTACGTCCCCCGAAGTTCAAATCTAAAGTCCCTCGGAAGGCTAAGCGGGAGGGGGAAGGAGGCGCAGCGACTCGCGTGCCAATGAGAGTTATCGTAGCCGTTAGCCTCTACAATTTTTGCATTTCAAAATGTTGCATTAACAAAATATTGCTTTAAATATAATATATTGTAATATTTTAAAATATTAAAGTCGAAATTGGACCATAAATTCGATTAAAAGAAAGTCGATATTTTTTCTTTCGGCCATATTTTTTTCGACATTTTCATTTTATATCAATAATTTTTCGATATTTTATCATTCGATAATTTTGTTTCGATGACATCGGAAACGGTCAAATAACCCTAACCCCCTTTGACACTTTAGGCCTTTCGGCCTTGTAGCCTTTTGGCTACATTAGACCCTTCGATCTTTGTCACATTCGGCTCTTGGACACATTCGGGCCCTTTGAAATTCGGCCCTTCGTACCCATTCCCTGCTAGTCAACTGTGTGAGAGTTTCTGAAGTCGTTAGCCCCTAAAATCCAAAATTTTTAAACAATATATTTTCTAGTGAAATTTTGAGCGTACCTAGCCCCCAAAACCAACGACGGAGACATGGCGTAAGAGTGAAAAATAATAATTTTAATTTTATTTTTACGTTTTTTATTATTTATAAAATGGAAGCGCCGCAATCCGGCTTATATATCCCCGATCCCGATCCTCTACTTTTTTACTGTGTACGGGTTTTACTGTAGTTTTGTTATAATCATTTTTTATTTTTCAAGAAATTGGAATTGCAATTTTAATTTTCAAAAACCATCAAAAACTAGGAATCCGACTAATTCTAGAGCGGGTGTCAATATATGGCATTGTTGTTGTAAATTGAAAAAAAATGGGAGTTCAGTTTTTCCGACCCTGACTCCGATAAAATAGCACCGACTCCACGAAAACTACTGCCGCCTCTGATTCCGCAGCCTTGGTTTTTTCTAGTAAATTTTTCGGCAAGATTATCTTATTTTTATGTTAAAATATTGTCTGTCCGGCCGGCCCGAATTAATAAAAAATATTTTTATTCAAAATCAAGACTTTAGAACTAAAAGAAAATAAAACCGAGATCTCCGTGAAAATCTCCATAGAAAATCTTACCTAAGTACTAATAATGTTCAACAGAAACTTTTAGATGGACTATTTTGATTCGGTGAAAATTGTTTGTCGCAGAATTTTCGGGGAACCGAAATGTTTATGGTTTTTATCTTAAATTCAAAGCTCATAAATAGCTCCTAATTCTACAACCAAAATTTATTAAAAATTTTATGTTTTTTTTGGTCCCAGTTTGGGTTCGATCTGATGAGGTTATATGGGTGAACTTTTGTTGTTCCCATATTTTCATGATAAAATTGTTCATTATTAGAGATTTTGCGAAATAGACATATCATTTGACGAGTCGTTGAATAACTTCGATGTAACTGGCGTCGCCTACTCGAAGATGACTGATTAAATTGTAGGCATTTTCTTTCAAAAGTCCCTCGAGGAACTTAAACTTCTGCGCCGGCGATAATGTAGTATATTCGTGTACAGTAGATGAAAATATGTCGTAGAACGATTGCCAGTCTTTGAGGTTACCTTCGAATGACGGCATTGTTAATGACGGTAGCTTGAAGTTTGATGTTGGATTGACTGCGATTTTGCTATCCAGTGGTGAATCATGAACACTTGGCTGGTGATGTTCCGATGTAGCACGCATTAGGCCTTGCAGCTTTGGGATGATTGAATAATAATTATCATCAACGACGTCCTTTTCCGACAATACGGTTGAATCAAGATCAAATATGACATCTTCGGTTACAATAAATTCGGCATATAGCTTGTGCGCATTATCACATCGAATACGTAAATCATCATATGAAAGCTTCGTACCATTTGCCTCAATATAATTAGCGAGACGTGTTAATTGTCCCTTAGTAATGCCTTTCCTTTTATTTAATTTCACCATAATTCACTTCACTGCTCACAATTAATTTATAAAATCACGAGATTATAACACACGTGGTTGGTTAATTTAGTTTGATGCTATGTTTTATCAAAATGGCGAAATATTATTACACACGCGGTGATTGCTTTTGTTTTATAGAAGCTTTTATTAATAATTGCCGGTTAGCAAGGAAAGGAATCCGGCTCGAAGGACCATAGGTGTCAGTGGTTGCTTACTGCACACTTAGGCCAATTTTTAGGCCCATTGTGATACCACTCATTCACTCCACATCATTAACCCACCTACTTCACCTACTTCACCTACTCACACAACTACAGTATACCACCTGTACATTGCAAGATCTATGTCAACCTGTAAATTGACATGGAAGGTGGGTCGGCGCGTGACACGGAATTCTGCACTCCATCAGAGGGTCTTAGTTGTATTTATTAGCATCACCGATCGTAATCGATGATGAAAATTCGATTTGCATCTAGCCTCTGATGGGATTCGAACCCAGCACTTCCCGGTCCAAGTGCCGAAGCTATAACCACCATAACAATGTACGACTATTTTGTACAACGTGATATAAGCGAATTTAATTTTTAACAAATTTTATTGTGGTTTTTATCAATGCTGCCTCCAACAACTTTACAAAACAAAAAAAGATGTGCACAGCTCCAATTCGCCAAAACAACTACCACGAAAAATTCTCATTCTAAATTATAACAAATTATAACAAAAGAAACGTCGGCAATTATCATTTCAACAAAAAGGGTGCTAATAAGAATTGCTCTAATAGCTGAAACTATAATAATAATATTCAATGATAGATGGCAGTGATCGTGGGAAATAATATTTATCGTATTTCATTGGTAACAAGAAGTAAATTTCCCAATGATGTATACCAACACAACAATTCTACGAATACAAATGTCAAATGTTGATAAACAAGGGTTTGATTGCCGATTTAAATGATAATTTCGCGTAAGTATTTTTGCTTTCTAAAATTATAAATAGATAAATTATAATGTACATAAGTTAAATTAATTAAAATTGTTTTTAGACAAAGATAAACAAAACTTAATTGCTGTGCAGCATCAAATAAGAGATAAGTATTTACCATTAAATTATTTAACAGATTGCTGATTGTTAACATAGTTTTCTAATTTCTAGGTGATGATTCTGAACAACATCTATAATTTGTGATGAGTGAACTCTGAACTGAGTGGCTGTGGAATCGAAGTTGAACACCAAGAAAGTTATATGATTTTCTAATGGGTCTTACAGGGTATTCCATGAGATTTAAAAATATAATTTTTAAATGGGCCGTAGGTACACCCTGTTAAAGTTAGCCGATACTTTCCAGCCGAAAGTAAACAAATCGATAATGCAGATAGTGTCTTTGCTATCTCAGCCGAAAATACAATATGTTATGTCAAATATTAATATGCATCAGCCGATATTTTTCAGCCGATATTTCTCAGCCGATATTTTTCAGCCGAAAGTGTTTTTTTACCAAAAATAATTGTTTTCTACAACAAAAAAAAGCAGCTGAAACCATTTAAAAAATTAAAAAATTTAGGTCAATTTTCATGTGGAGAGTCCGGGAAAACTCGATTGAATATATCGCACACACAAAATTTGAAAATTTCTAAATATTGACCGTTTAAAGTGTCATGGTTGGAAATAGATTCAAATGAAAGGTCTTAATGATGCTCGCACCTGGAAAAAATTACAGGTCAATTTTCATGTGGGAAGTCCGGGAAAACTCCCAATCGAGTTTTCCCGGACTCCCCACATGAAAACTGACCTGCAATTTTTTCCAGGTGCGAGCATCATTACGACCTTTCATTTGAATCTATTTCCAACCATGACACTTTAAACGGTCAATATTTAGAAATTTTCAAATTTTGTGTGTGCTATATATTCAATCGAGTTTTCCCGGACTCTTCACATGGAAATCGACCTGCAATTTTTTCGATGTTGTAGAAAACAAATATTTATTGTATAAAAAACACTTTCGGCTGAAAAATATCGGCTGAGAAATATCGGCTGAAAAATGTCGGCTGAAAAATATCGGCTGATGCATATTAATATTTGACATAACATATTGTATTTTCGGCTGAGATAGCAAAGACACTATCTGCATTATCGATTTTTTTAACTTTCGGCTGGAAACTATCGGCTAACTTTAATAGTATCGTAGGTACATTCCAAAGTCATTCTAAGTATTTTTAAGCATTAAGCATAAACTTTATTGATATTGGTAGACTACTTGGACCATAAGGAGTTTCCTAAGGAAGTTGTATGATTTTCTAATTGGTCTGACAATGAGATTTAAAATTGTGATCTTTTAAATGGGCCGTAGGTACATTCCAAAGTCATTCTAAGTATTTTATAAGCATTTTGCATGAACTTCAGTGATACTGGTGGACTACTGAAATAAGAAGGAGTGTCCCAAGAAAGTTATATAATTTTCTAATGGGTCTGAGAGGGTCTTCCATGAGATTTAAAAATATGATCTTTTTAATGATCCTTAGGTATATTCCAAAGTCACTCTAAGTATTTCCTAAGCCTTTGGCATGCACTTCAGTGACAGTGGTAGACTAATGAAACAAAAAGGAGTGTCCCAAGAATGCTATATGATTTTCTAATGGGTCTAACAGGGTGTTCCAAGAGATTTAAAATGTTGCTCTTTTTAATGTGCCTTAAATACATTCCAAACTCATTCGAAGTATTTTCTTAAGCATTTAGCATGAACTTCAGAGTTACTGGTGGACTTCTGAAACAAAACGAAATGTGTCCTATGCAAGTTGTATAATTTTCTAATGGGTCTGACAAGGTGTTCCTGAGATTTAAAATTTTGCTCTTTTTAATGGGCCTTAGGTACATTTCAAAGTCATTCATAAGTATTTTTTAAGCATTTCGCATGAACTTTAGTGGCATTGCTAGACTGTTTAAATCCAAAAGAGTGTCATTTGGAAATTATATAACTTTTTTAATGGGTCTGACAGGGTGTTTCATGAGATTTTAGAATATGATTTTTGTATGAGTCTTAGGTACATTCCAAAGTCAGTATTTTCGAAGCATTTAGCATGCAGTTTAGTGATATAAGAGAACTACTTATACTAAAAGGAGTGTCCTGTGCAAGGTTCAGTAGTATACCAGTGTCACTGAAATTCATGCTTAGAAAATACTTAGAATGACTTTGAAATGTACCTAAGGCCAAATAAAAAATCACATCTCCTCTAAATTACTCAATATAAATTTGCCTGAATGTTTACTTACACCAATTTACAATAAGTTTGTTGTTGTTGTATTTTTTGGATTAGTTTGGTCAAATTTCACTTGCATAGGCAAATAATGAACATGGCAGCAAAAAAAACTAGTCCGACGAACAAAAATCCAGAAACAAAATAATAAGCTTTCAAGAAGAACAATTAAATGGATAAAAATTAACTTATTTTAAAAGTTTTGATTGGCTTAAAGTGAGAATCAACATTTTTAAATGTTTACAAGCACTTGTGAATTCATCTTCAATAAAACTAAAATTAATTTGGTTTAAAAAATAAACTAGGGTAGAGAAGAACTTGAATTTGATTAAACAAAAAAATTTGATAGTAATTCATTCGTCGTTGTTGTGCCATAAAACGTATTAATCGACTAACCCGTTTTCGATCATTTCGAGTACTTGAAGTTGTACGATTTTGTTAGATCTAATTTTTGGGGAACATTTATTCAATAAAATGGCGAATTGTTACTGAAATTTTGAAGGAGTGCGATTCATTATAAACATATCACAAATATTTGATCAATTGTGATGCTCCAATCACAATTGATCAAATCTTTGTGAAATGTATATGAGTGAATCACACTCCTTCAAAATTTTAGTAAAAAATTGCCATTTTATTGAATGGAGGTTCCGTAAAAATTTGAAATATCAAAAAAGGTGGGTGGTGGTTAATCTTATACATAAGATAAATATTCGTATCTTGTTCCATATATAACGTATACATATACATATACACAAATCCATGTGAAAAATAACAATTTTATTGATTTTGAATTCTAATTAGCTCATAAATAAAATTCGGAAGGTTTATGGAATGATATAATTTATGTATTCTGTGTATATTTACATAATTATGTTTGCCTTCGATAAGGATTTACATATATCTATGTTTACACTTACATATAACTTTATTTATTTAATAATTTTAGCTTTCCTATATAAATAAGTACGTGCAGAAATTAGAAGGCTACCCCATCAAGCACATGTACAAAATTATCCATGTGTGTTTATCGAAAACGATTCGGTTTTTAAAATTAATCAAAAAAAGGTTACACTAGATTGAAACCCCTAATCATGAAGCTAATGAATTAAATTACATTGAATCTATGATATGGAATATAGTTTTGAAATTGGATACAGTATTACTGGAGATTCAAAAATATTAGTAATAATAATAATGTACACACACTCAGTATAACCCTTAAAATATTAAATATTAATTTAAAACGAAAAGCTTTTGAGAATGAAGATATTTCCACAAAAGAAACAAAAATGTGAAAATTTGTTTTTCCTTTTCATTTTATGATTATTGTTGCTGGTGGTGGTGTTAAATGAAAAGTAAAAATTTCCCTGCTATTAAATATTAAAAACCAGAAAATATGAACGTTTTCCATTAAGAATACATAAGATGGTGTGAGTGAGTACAGGATTGTGGTGTGAGTGTGTGTTTTTAAAAGCTTGATAATAAAGATTTTTTCTATGTACCGAAGTAAAAGTGTTACAATAAAAAAAGCTCGAATCGAAATAGTTTTTTGCTTTACTACATTTAATTAATTGCAAAATACCAAAACAAATGGCAACAATTATATTATTGATTGATAAGATAAAATCAACTTTGCGTTCCTGGGAACAAAATGGAATTTACATGTTTAAAATGTGTATTGTGTACGTACAGCCTTTGCTGAAATTAAAATTCCGAATTAAATTGAATTTTTCTCTTTATGGTACTGTGCAGGTCTGTAAAATACTTAACATTATAAATTTTTGAAATATCGTAACTACAACAGTGAAAAGAAGAACAATCGTTTTGCTAATTTTCGTACTTTGTTTTAATTAAAATTCTTTGGTATACAAGCGCGAGTTTTTTAAACATAATATGCGGCTTGGGACTGAACGTTTAGTGAAACGAACATTTTCATTCATTAATTATAATGATTCCATTGAGGTTATAAATTAGGATTGAAATCGGGCGCTCATGAACCATCAATCTTAATCGAATTTGATTTTTGTTTATTGTTCAAATATTTAGTTGTTATATAGGATGTTTCATAGATTTGTTGAGGAGATTTAGCCTCATAAATTATGGCTAAAACGTAAATTATGGATTCTTACAGTAATTTATAGCATCCCAGAAATTGGCTAATGGATGGATGTGTTACCCATTTCGGCCATTCAATGCGGATTCGTAATGGATTTTGCCAGTAAAACACTCAGCGTTTAAATTTATAAACTGTATTTCCCAACACCTTTAACTGCTTCAACAAATTTTTTATCCCTTTTTTGACTCTTTCCCGTACGGCTATAGGACCGATATTAAGTTACCATCTGCGCATTGCATTGCTTCATGCCAGCTTATAGTACTGAACATGAAAGATGGGTCAGCCCATGAGTTTTACACGCCGATATGGGGGTCGTAGTTGTGTTTCTTGTAATCACAGATCGTAATCTGTTGATGACAATTTCTTTTTTGCATCCTGCCTCTATCGGGATTCGAACCTGGTACCTCCCGATCCAAACACCAAAGCTTTAATCACTGTTTACTATTTCACTTTTTCTTCACACTGATAATTTTTTGTAGTGTTCACTGTTAAATTACATTGCGATAATAATCGCTCAATAAAATTATTGACTCGAACTGCACCACTCTGTGTTATATCTGTGTATAGAATAGTAACACTACTCCCAAACTCATGCACTTTCGACAACTTTAATCTTATTTCTGGGGCCTAGTGTGATTGATGATTTTATAAGATCCTTTCCAACTTTGGTGTAATTTCAGTGATATTCCTTTCCTTCTCTTAGATCATATCTCGCTTTTATTTTATCGCCGGACTTTGCGATGTAGCTTCTTTCTTCATTATATGAATAATGTTCATTCTCCGTCTTAGATCTGGTACATATTTGTGCTGAGCGTCTTGTACGTTTCTCGGTAACCCAAACATAATAAAACACAGTGGACGAGGCTATCTAACAAACAACTTCCTGACAGTATTATGTACTTAACTGCGACATCCCAACCTGGACAGGGGTATATTTCGATCCCAGTTATCCTGGTTGTGATTGACTTCTTTCCGCAGATGCTCTTTTAGTGTCCGGTAAACCTTCTCTGGCATTTCTTTTGACAAAATTGGGTGTCTCAGGAGAAGTTTCTACCTTGATCAGAGTATAGTTCTTGCGATACTCTGAATTTGTAAATACATCAGATCAAAAATGTATCGGTTATTGTTTCGCTTTCTTGATTCAGAATCGGAGAGGTTTCGACCCAATTGCTGAAGTATTCAAAACACGATGGGGTTATTATTTATTCCGAAACAATAGTTGTTTGACTAGAATTCTACTATCGTATACGTATTTCAAATTTAATTTCCCGCCTGACACAGACTCAACACAGACGGGTGTTTTTTTAGGAGGTTTGTTTTTCCGATAGATGTCGTTTTATTTTATGACAGTTGTTTTGACAGCTCAAAGTGGCATTTCTACTCAGTATTGTTTGGCAAATCATTATGAATAGGTTAACTCCAGAACAACGTTTTCAAATCGTGGAAATTTATTTTCAAAATCAGTGTTCAATTAAAAATGTTTATAGAGCACTTCGTGAATTTTATGGTGCACATAATCGTCCGTCAGAGACCACCATAAAGAACGTAATTACCAAATTTCGGTCTACATTCACTCTTTTGGATGCCAAGCCACCGACAAGAATGAGAAGAGTTCGTACAGAAGAAAATATTGCTGTCGTTGAGGCCAGTGTCGAAGAAAACGACAATTTATCGATTCGTCGTCGTGCTCAGCAAATTGGACTTTGTCCATCGACTTTATGGAAAATTTTACGTAAAGATTTGGGTTTGGTGCCATACAAAATTCAATTGGTGCAAGAATTAAAGCCACACGACCATCGTTTGCGCCGTGAATTCAGTGATTGGTCGTTAAATCAATTGAACGAAGATCCATTTTTTTACCGTAAAATTCTCTTCAGTGATGAGGCGCATTTTTGGTTAAATGGATACGTCAACAAACAAAATTGTCGCATTTGGAGCAAAGATAATCCACACGCCGTTCTAGAATTACCAATGCATCCTGATAAATGTACTGTTTGGTGCGGTCTATGGGCTGGTGGGATCATCGGTCCATATTTCTTTAAAAATGAGGAAGGACGACGCGTTACCGTGAATGGAAATCGATACAGAACCATGTTAAATGAGTTTTTGTTGTCAAATCTTGAAGATATGGATATGAATGAAATGTGGTTTCAACAAGATGGTGCCACTTGCCATACAGCACGTGAAACAATCGACTTATTGAAAGAAACTTTCAACGACAACATTATTTCGAGAAATGGTCCGGTGAATTGGCCTCCGCGTTCGTGCGATTTGACGCCACTCGATTACTTTTTGTGGGGATACGTGAAGTCATTGGTTTATGTGGATAAACCTCAATCGATTGACGCTTTGGAAACCAATATTCAACGTGTCATTGCTGACATACGCCCTCAAATGCTTGAAAAAGTGCTGGAAAATTGGACCTCCAGAATGACATTTGTGAAAAATAGTCGTGGTAGCCATATGCCAGAAATTGTGTTTAAATGTTAAATGCCAAAAAATTATCTACCAAATAAAAAAAAATTTTGGTCATTTCATAATTTTATATGTGTTTTATTCAAAAAAAAAATCGGCAACCTCTTAAAAAAACACCCTTTAAAATCACCTCAGTAGTCGCAAAATTAAATTTGAAATTCATTTCAATTTCCAAGTTCTATTCTAATTTTAGGCCGGTCATATCTATTGTTATTCGTTCAAACGGTGTTCCAGCGTGTCCTTACTTGCAGCATAAACTTCACACGGTCTGCACCAATTTCCAATGTCTTTGTAGCAATTGACGGTGTTCCTATCTTATCCAACGTGTTATTGATTCCCGAACATGCTACGGATCTTTTATCGAGTATGTCTTGTAGATATTTTATATCCGATTGAGTGCCAATTCGTCCAATAACTTTTAACAATGGCGCTTTAAGATACAATTGCATGACACTTTACTGATCAAAATAACTCATCAGGTTCCTAGTTTTCTTTCAAATGATCCTTGCCTAGCTATTTGCTGCTTCATACTGGATTCATGCAATAACTGTGGAACAGTTCTTTAGTTTCTGTCTTACGCGTTTCTTACCCTAAACTGATCGGACTTTTGTATAATCCATCGGCATTGTTGTGCAATATAGCAGCTGTTCAGTCTTGTAGCAGATAAGCCATAATGGGAGCGCTACATAAATTAGTTTGGCCTGTAAGACCAGGGCATTGAAATCCTGAAAAAGTTATGGAAAATGACCCAGATCCAAAACCTCTTATTTTAACGTTTTGAAGATCCCTTGTCCATCTCTTTTCCGTCTGAATGGATGGATAGATGTACCGATGATATCTCAATTCATTTTTTTTCTTTAGGTTTTAATTCAGTAAATTGAAAAGCTTTTGGGATCTCTACCTCAAGAAGGAAGAATACCTACCATATAGTAAATCACCCAGAAAAACAATCCAACACCAACTTTGCATTATTCTATTGTCAGCCAACAATTTTGACGATACCACTTTAGTTCATAAATCCACCATTTTGGCACTGGTAGCTAATTATTTAATTATTATAGGATGTTACGTGTCGCTTATCATTGAGGAGGTCTTAAACAATGTCTCAAAATGAGGTGTTGCAACATAGTACTAAAAACTTCTGTTATTGCGCTGACAGCATGCCGTATGTGGCATACCGTTTCATTGGTCTTCCTGATCCCAAAAATTCGAAACAACAGTTTATCCGTTCGTCTCAATATCTGGATGTCTTGATGGATGGATGTCGCTGTACCGATGAAAGATCAAGAACGACTTATGCGATTTGAATTTTTTCAGCAATCGTCTCTTATTTTTAATTCAGATAACTGAAAAGCTTTTTGGGATCTCTACCTCGAAAGGGTTGGATACCTGCCATATAGGAAATCACACAAAACACAAGCCAATATCACGATATTGCTTTACAATTTTCCATTATACTCGTGTAGAACATACTCAAACAATATATTGAAAGGCCAATATATTGTTCATCAGGTTCTTCAGGTTCAGGTATTTTATCAGACGAGTTTCGATACAACTTTAGTTCATAAATCCAGCGTTTTGGCGCTAGTAACTAATTATTCGTTTGTCCTATATTGTTGAAAAGGTCTTGAAGATTGATTTATATTTTTCTGAATACCTTAACACTCAAAACTACCTTTGTGGAGCTGAAACCGGTTACAACTTTTATTATTTTAATATAATAATGTGGCATATCATTCAAAGGGCTTTCTGTTGCGCATACAATTTTCAAGGCAGTTGCAGCTTTCTCTCGGACAGCCAAAATTAGTGCATTGAGCTGCTCCTCTACGCCCCAGCAATTGCGCTGCAGCTTGGAACTGCACTTTAAAATTCAAATATGATCTCACCAGGGAATGTCCGAGGCTTTAAAATTCCTCTTGAGCTTTCGGTAACATACACCATTGAACATAGTTTTATTTAGCTTGCCAACTCGAATAGTATATGATTGTTGCACCTTGTTCCGCTCGAAATTCTACCAATTAGCCGCGATTATTTACGTAGATCAGGAACTTTGTTCATCCTGTTCGACTAATTTTGCCGCTTACTCATTGCTGAGTTGATCTGCGATCTTATCTTTTAGCCTTGTTGTTTTAATTTGGCATCGAATTTAGCGACCATGCCCTTCAGCTGAAGCAAGAGCGCTTTCAGCATATCTCTCATGTCCCTTCAATGTTTATGGTTTTTAACCATCTGCAAAATCCCACTTCTGACACCAAACGTTTCGAATTTTAGGCATTCGATACGGATACGTACTTGATTTGCAAATAAAATACTCAGTACTTAAAGTTTCTAACTATATTTACCACCACCGAATGTAATTTCGATAGAAATAGGAAATAGAAAAATCAAGGTGAGGTTACTAAGACGTTGGAAGTTTGGTTACTTACTAATGAAACATTAAATTATTTAAATAAAAAAATTCGGTTAAAATACTTTGAACTTACATACAAAGTATAATCGCAATGCCATTACGAGTTATTACGTTGTCAATCCCTTCGGAACCTTGAATTGTATAGTATATGGCGCACACATGCGATGTCTGTATGAAATTTTGGGTTATTCTGAGTGATAGACGGATATTATTTGTACATCAAGGTATGAGGTTACCAAGACGTTGGTTTCGAAGTAATAAAACATTGAATTCTTATTTTTATAGAAATTAAAATAGAAAAATTAGAAATATGCATATAAACTACTTTAAATCGTTTTCCATCACTAGGCACAATGTAAGACTCAAGCCAACTATTAGTTGCTGAGATTAAGGGACTATTTTTCAACTATACCACATAGAAAAATTCTGGAAAAATCCTAGAAATTAATTTAATGGTTCCTCCATTCCTAAACATAAGCCAATAGTCCGACCAACGAAAAGTTGCTGCGTTTGACACCACTACACATAATCAGAAAACCGGCGAACGAATGGTCCATATACTTTAAACTTTCCTCCAGTACTAGAAGCCAGCAGTCTGGCCAGCGAACAGTTACTGAGTTAGTACCTTACAAAAGAGCCCGCACTTTTAAGATAACTCCATAAAAAGAAGTAGGGAGCAGTTAAATTAGGTGTCCGTGGAGGCCAATCAACATCACCAGATTTCCAAATTAACTATTGTGAAAACATTTCTCGTAACAATTCCATGGTTTCTCTAGCAGTATGGTATCGTCCTGTTGACACCGTCCTGTTAAAACTACATGTTCTCCAAACCATTGGCATGTAATTTTAGTCTAAAAAAAGTTCCTTGTCATATCACGAAAACGTCCGCCAGTGACTGTAACAGCTGAACCATTCGGATTCTCATAAAATTATGGTTCAATGATTCCTCCAGCCCAAATTGCACACCATTCCGTAACGTCCAAGGGATGTAATGGTGTTTGATGAATTATTTGTGGATTATCTACTGCCCAGAACCGGCTGTTTTGTTTGTTTACACATCACTTATGTGAAAATGAGGTTTCAAAATTAATGATTCAGGTCAGTTTTCATGTTGGGAGTCCGAAAAAACTCGATTGAATATATCGCACACACAAAATTTGAAATTTTTTAAAAATTTACCGTTTTAAGTTTCACAGCTGGAAATAGATTGAAATGAAAGATCTTAATGATGCTCATACCTGGAAAAACTGTCAGGTTAATTTTCATGTTGGGAGTCCGGGAAAACTCGATTGAGTATATCGCACACACAAAATTTGAAAATGTCTAAAAATTGACCGTTTAAAGTGTCATGGCTGGAAATAGATTCAAATGAAAGGTCCTAGTGATGTTCATACGTGGGAAAACCTTCAGGTCAATTTTCATGTTGAGAGTCTGGGGAAATCTCAGTCGAATAAAACATATAAAATGGTTAAAAAATCCACAGAAATACCCAGCCGAAAAATGCCGATAATGCAGATTAAATTTAACTAAGATTAATTGACAGCCGAATAATGTCGATAATGCAGATATAAATAATTATTTTTAACATGAAAATTGACCTGAAATATTTTCCTGATATAAGCACCATAAAGACCTATCATTTGAATCTATTTCCAGCCATGACACTCTAAACGATCAAATTTTGTGTGTGCGATATATTCAATCGAGCTTTCCCGAACTCTTAACATGAAAATTGACCTGAATTTCTTCCACATGTGAGCATTAATAAGACCTATCATTTGAATCTATTTCCAGCCATGACACTTAAAACGGTCAATGTTTAGAAATTTTCAAATTTTGTGTGTGCGATATATGCAATCGAGTTTTCCCGGACTCCAAACATGAAAACTGACCTGCATTTTTTGAGGTTTTGCTTCATATATTTCTTTGAGTTGTCTCAGTGGTAAAATAATTTTAATGCATTTAATGCAACGAACTAAACATTTTGGATTAAAGAGCAAATTACTGTTTAACATCAAATGTATTTATCTGATTTAACGACTTTTTTATTCTGGCTATGTATACGAATCTATCTTACCGACTTTTACTAGTGGGCAATTCGTATTGTTTTTAATCTGCATTATCGACATGACCGGCTGATAAATAATGCTACTGAAGTTAGCCGAAAATTTCAGCCGAAAAAAACCCTGCATTATCGACATATTTCGTATCAGGTGGTAGTACGAAATTCTATTGATATTAGCCGAAAATTACATGTTATTGAAGTTAACAGTAAATTGCGGCGGAAAAAAAATTGAATAATCAATATCACATAATCCGAATGTTTAAAGGTCATATGAACAGGGTGAAGTTAGACCATTTCGTAAATAGCTGGATCCCATATTTATAATTTGTTGTGTTAGGGGCCATTATGGCACTAACAGTGAACACCTGTGCCAAAAATCAGGCCATATTTTATGTAGCATCATAGTGAAATAAATTAAAAAACTGGACGCATATTTAGTGGTAATTTGTACTTGGTGAAGTTATACAGATTCGTAATTAGCTGGCTCCCATATTTATAATTTGTCGTGTTAGGGGCCAATGAATTTGAGTTGTGGCACTAACAGTGAACACCTGTGCCAAAAATCAGTGGTAATTTGTATTTCATATTTTATGTTTTTAATTTATTTCACTATGATGCTACATAAAATATGGCCTGATTTTTGGCACAGGTGTTCACTGTTAGTGCCACATAACAAATTCATTGGCCTCTAACACAATAAATTATAAATATGGGATCCAGCTATTTACGAAATGGTCTAACTTCACCCTGTTCATATGACCTTTAAACATTCGGATTATGTGATATTGATTATTCAAATTTTTTTCGGCCGAAATTTACTGTTAACTTCAATAACATGTAATTTTCGGCTAATATCAACAGAATTTTGTACTACCACCTGATACGAAATATGTCGATAATGCAGGTTTTTCCGGCTGACATTTTCGGCTAACTTCAGCAGTATTGATCAATATTAGTAGTTACATCCGAATCTGCATTGTCGACATTTTTAGTTTGGCATATTTTAGTCGTTACATCCTAATCTGAATTATCGACATTTTCCAGGTGGAGCGAGTCGGCTAACTTTATCAGTATGTTTGTCTGGTAAAAACTATATGAATGCCATTTAGGCAAAATATTGAAATATTTGAATATTTTTCCAATTGAATTTATTATTTACAAAAAACAAACATTTTTTGAATTGGCTTAGTAAAAATAAATACTTTAATAACCTGTGCTGTACTAAGAGTTTCGGATTTTCTTAAGAATTTTCTTAAGAATATCGAGAATTAATATGTCTATCATTTAGTTCTGTATGATTTTCTGAAAGGTAACGATTAGGACTTTAAAACTTCTAAACCATTTATCCCATTAGCTTTTTAATGGTTTAAAAAGTTGGTAGATCAAATTTAGTTCTTTCATAAAATCATACAGACCTAGGGATAAACATATTATTTCTCGAGATATTCAATTTTTTATGAAAATGTTAAATAAAATTGCTACGTGTTACCTGAAATGTTAATTGTTAATTCGCCTAAATGTCATTGTTTGCTTTTTTTCCAACACATTTACACATTTTTAATTTTTGTTGGTTTAGGGTTAATATTAGTTCTAACTTCAAACGCGTATAGAAGCTTGAGAAATTTGTGCTAAACCAGACCTAAAGTTAGTTCTTTCCTAGCTAGGTCTAACTTCACATGCATTCGATTCGTTTTTCCCGTTATGAGAACTATCACGAGCGTTCTATAAAACCTACCCACATGTCAATCTTTTGAAATTTGTTGCTTTAACCCCTTTGTAAAACACCCGTTATTTATATCGCCGCCCCCGCTCTTGGTTGGCAATGACAATCCGGATTTTTTTGAAACATTAATTATGGTCATTATGCACGACGAACCTCATTTTCACTGCAGTGACGTGTAAACAAACAAAACAGCCGGTTCTATGCAGTATAATCCACAAATAATTCATCAAACACCAGTACATCCCTTGGAAGTTACGGTATTGTGCCATTAAGGCTGGAGGAGTCATTGGACCATATTTTTACGAGAATTCGAATGGTTCAGCTGTTACAGTCACTGGCGGACGTTTTCGTCATATGGCAAGGAACTTTTTTTAGACCAAAAAACGTTTTCACAATAGTTAATTTGGAAATCTGGTGATGTTGATTGGCCTCCACGGCCACCTAATTTAACTGCTCCCTACTTCTTTTTATGGAGTTATCTTAAAAGTGCGGGCTCTTTTGTAAGGTAATACTTAGTAACTGGTCGCTGGCCAGACTGCCGGCTTATTTACTGATGGAGGAAAATTTAAGTATATGGACTATTCGTTCGCCGGTTTTCTGATTATGTGTAGTGGTGTCAAACGCAGCAACTTTTCGTTGGTCGGACTATTGGCATATGTTTAACATGGAGGAACCATTAAAGTAATTTCTAGGATTTTTTCAGAATTGTTCTTTGTGGTATAGTTGAGATCAGATTTTGTCTAGTGTTGGAAAACGATTTAAAGTAATTTTTGTGCATATTTGAAATTTTTCTATTTTAATTTAAAGAATTCAATGTTTCATTACTTTGAAACCAACGTCTTGGTAACCTCATACCTTGATGTACAAATAATATCCGGCTATCACTCAGAATAACCCAAAATTTCATACAGACATTGCATGTATGCGTCAAATACAATACAATTCAAGGTTCCGAAGGGATTAACAACGTAATAACTCGCTATGGCATTGCGATTATACTTTGTATGTAAGTTCAAAGTATTTTAACCGAATTTTTTAAATTAAATAATTTAATGTTTCATTAGTAAGTAACCAAACTCCCAACGTCTTGGTAACCTCATCTTGATTTTCCTATTTTCTATTTCTATCGAAATTACATTCGGTGGTGGTAACTAAAGTTAGAAATTTTAAATACTGAACGTTTTATTTGCAAATGAAGTACGTTTCCGTGTCAAATGTCTAAAGTTCGAAACGTTTGGTGTCAGAAGTGGGATTTTGCAGATGGTTAAAAATCATAAACAAGGAAGGGACATGGGAGATATGCGGAAAGCGCCGTTGATTCAGCTGAAGGGAATGGACGCTAAATTCGATGCCAAATTAAAACAACAAGGCTAAAAGTTCGATCTACTCGGCAATGAGTAAGCGGCAAAATTAGTCGAACAAGGTGAACAAAGTTCCTGATCTACGTAAATAATCTCAGCCAATTGGTAGAATTTCGAGCGGAACAAGGTGTAACAACCATAAACTATTCGAGATGGCAAACTAAATAAAACGATGTGTAATGGTATATGTTGCCGAAAGCTCAAGAGGAATTTTAAAGAGTCGGACATTCTCTGGTGAGATCCTATTCGAATTTTAAAGTGCAGTTCCAAGCTGCGGTACAATTGCTGGGGCGTGGAGGAGGAGCTCAATGCACTAATTTTGGCTGTCCGAGAGAAAGCTGCAACTGCCTTCAAAATTGTATGCGCAACAGAAAGCCCTTAGAATGATATGCCACATTATTATATTAAAATAATAAAAGTTGTAACCGGTTTCAGCTCCACAAAGGTAGTTTCGAGTGTTAAGGTATTCAGAAAAATATAAATCAATCTTCAAGACCTTTTCAACAATATAGGACAAACGAACAATTAGTTACTAGCGCCAAAACGCTGGATTTATGAACTAAAGTTGTATCGAAACTCGTCTGATAAAATATCTGAACCTGAAGAACCTGATTAACAATATATTGGCCTTTCAATATATTGTTTGAGTATGTTCTACACGAGTATAATGGAAAATTGTAAAGCAATATCGTGATATTGGCTTGTGTTTTGTGTGATTTCCTATATGGCAGGCATCCAACCCTTTCGAGGTAGAGATCCCAAAAGCTTTTCAGTTATCTGAATTAAAAATAAGAGATGATTGCTGAAAAAATTCAAATCGCATAAGTCGTTCTTGATCTTTCATCGGTACAGCGACATCCATCCATCAAGACATCCAGATATTGAGACGAACGGACAAACTGTTGTTTCGAATTTTTGGGATCATGGAGCTTCAAAACGTCAAAAAAATGGTTTTGAGTCAGGGCAATTATTTTTAATAATTTTTTCAGGATTCAAATAACTTAGTCTTACAGACCAAAGTTGATTTGCGATATTCCTCAGGACCATTTCTATGACATGTTACAACTAAATTCTATAAAAAAGTCAACCATTATCAAATAAAGTGCTGATAACAAAATTGCAGCTTTTCCAAGACCAATGAAACGGTATGTCACATACGGCATGCTGTTAGCGCAATAACAGAAATTTTTAGTACTATGTTGCAACACCTCATTTTGAGACATTGTTTAAGACCTCCTCAATGATAAGCGACACGTAACATCCTATAATAATTAAATAATTAGCTACCAGAGCCGAAACGGTGGATTTGTGAACTAAAGTGATATCGTCAAAATTGTTGCCTAATATTAGAATAATGTAAAGTTTTTGTTGGGGGATTTTTCTGGGTGATTTACTATATGGTAGGTATTCTTCCTTCTTGAGGTAGAGATCCCAAAAGGTTTTCAATTTACTGAATTAAAAACAAAATAAGATTAGGTAAAAAAAAACGATTTGAGATATCATCGGTACATCTATCCATCCATCCAGGCGGAAAAGAGATGGACAAGGGACCTTCAAAACAAGAGGTTTTGGATCTGGGTCATTTTCCAAAATTTTTATCAGGATTTCAATAACCTGGTCTTACAGGCGAAAGTAATTTATGTAGCGCTCTCACTATGGCTTATCCGTTGGCAGGTTAGGTATTCATTTTGATTACAGATGCTTGCAACAAGGAAATATATGCAGTGTTATTACGTCGATCCCTCTCTAAAGCAGAGAAACACTATTGTGTAACAAGCAGTTGGATGTGGTGGACATTATTAAACATTTGCCCAAATATCTGTACGAGCAAGAGTTTGTTCGTCGAACAGACCATACGGCTCTCAAATGTTTGGACTACAAGACTGAACACCTGATATATTGCACAGCAATGCAGATGGATTATACAAAAGGTTCAGGGTAAGAAACGCGTAAGACAGAAACTAAAGAACTGTTATTGCACGATTCCAGTTTGAAGCAGCAAATAGCTAGGCAAGGAACATTTGAAATAAGACTAGGAAGCTGATGAGTTATTTGGGCCAGTAAATTGACATGCAGTTGTATCTTAAAGTGCCATTGTTAAAAGTTATTGGACGGAGTGGCACTCGTTGAGGATAATTGGCGGATTGCTAATAATCTGGGAATTTGCTAACGGCAACAACAATAAACTCGAAATTTCTATCTAATCGTTCGATTCATTTGTCCCGTTAAGAGAACGTATCACGAGGATTCCAGAAAACCTACCCACATATCAATCTTTTGGGAACAAATTTGGGATTGTTTGGGACTTATTTCACTTGGGTCGAAGTCGAAGTTTTTGCGCGCTTTGTCTGATTGATATAAGTTGGATTATCTCGTACACTTTCACGTGTACAGCAGCAATACTTTCTGATGTTTTGACTATACGTTGTTGCACACACTTTGGGTTATTTGCCACAGTCCTTCTTGCTTCAAATTTTGTAATAATTAAATAAATTTTCGGCTATCAAAGGCACCATAATTGTTTCCAACACTTGCACGTAATTTGCCACGTGTGTACTTCACAACTGTCAAGAATGACAGCTGTGAGAGCTGTGTTTCTTGAAGCTTGATCTTATCCCGTTCAGTTATTGTTTGTAGAAACAAACAAATGGTTTGTTTGGTTGCAAATCCAAATTTGTGATTTTAAACCAAATTTGAGTGGTCTAGGTGTTCGATCATCTAATCGAATATTATATACTTTAGTGCTTTCTCAATTCACGTAAAAAGTTTTTAGTATTTAACATGTATTGCGGAGCGGTTGTACAGCCACTGTACTTTCTATACAGCAGACGCTTGATTAGACCATGGAATGCACATGTTCTGAGTTCTCTATTAATCAATATTTCTAATTTATGTATTTACAATTACTTTTTAACTTATAAATGAAAGTAATATAATAGTTGGTTTAATAAATTATCCTATTTATTCCGTTCGACAAGTGAATACATTCCTACAAACTAAAAATGTTTTTGTTTATTGATTTTGGTTGATTTATTTATTAGCAGCTGATTTGATGCCACTGTTCGACACCAACTAAAACCGAAAATAGTTATTTATTGGTTTGACATCAATACATAAATATGGTCGTAGCTAAAGTAGTCTCTAGTACAAAAGGTAAATGAGGCAACGCGTTCTTGATGCTTGTAATGAACAATAATATTCAAATCATTACCATATCACCGTAATTGATCAATTCCGATCACGAATAATATTGACAGAACATAAAAATTATTCTACCTACCTATCTACCAGTTGTGTGTTTTGTACGAGAATGCCTTAAAGACATAAATGAGTACATTTTCGAAAATACATTATCAGTATCACATATCCGTTAATGTTGTTCCTTATGATACATTTTAATTTTTTTTTATATCTAAGCTCAATATCTGGATTTATACACAAAAAAAATACGTTTCCTCCTCATGAGATTTTACATTTCGGAAAACACAATCGTATCATGTAAACGCTTCCAGTGATAAATTTTTAATTATATTTTTCCTATGTAAGACGAAAAAGTTCGGTTTATTCGTTCCGTATGGCAAACATAAAATTCACTATACACAATGGCAAACGTAATAACAAAGTTTTATTTGTGTATAACAACGTCGGATAATGGGAAATTTTTCCGTTTCTAATGTATGAGTGAAATATGAAAAATTTAATTTTAAATATTTACATTTGTATCTTGGCACAGTGATATACTACTTCACATTGTCTAACTCGTAAGATTCTTCTTTTAAAAATAATAATACAGTCGGGGTAGATCATAACGGTGTGTGTGTAAGTGTGCGTGGGCACAATTGAAATATAAATACGATGGAATCATACTGAAAAGTCAACAGCAAAAAAAAAATTCCCAAAATAAAATTCATATTTACATAAATTTAAAGTGTATGATAAATCTATTTTCCATTTTTCGCCTATTTAATTTGGAAAAACTGGGGGTGCGGGTGTATAAAACTTATATCGTCTTATAACAACCGCGATTTATTTACACATTTCGTGAAAGGCGTGTGTTAAAATCAAGGACATTTTTATTGGGCTATTTAATACGTATACTACATAATGGGGATTTAAAGCAAAATCAACTTTTATTGTACACAAAAAATGCTTAAATGTTAATATCGCATGTCTTTGATCAAAATTCGTGAAAATTGATTAAGGGTCATAAATTATAGACAGCGACCAATTAACAGACAGAAAGGCTGTGTACTATATACGTATATGTAAATTAAAAATATTAATTTGAAATTTAATCTGATTTGATTTAGGTGCTAAACTAGAGTTTAGTGCTGTTAATGATGTCGAGGCGTAGTTGTTATATTCTTATCATTATTCCGATTATCAATTAAGAGCGTTGTTTATGGATAGGATATAGGTAACTTAGTAAATAACTGATCATTTTGAAGTGAAAGTGGAATCCTTTCAGCTTTTATCAAAGCTTTCAGTTTGTATTTTTTTTTTTGACTTTTTAACAATTTAAAGATTCTATCCTTTAAAGAGATTGTCGTAATTATAATACCTGAGGTGCAATCATGAAATACGTCCGGGAAATTTAAACGAATCGAAAACAACTGTCGATCGATACTCGATCAAATTTATTAAAATTAGCCTTCATCCAAAATTTTTCATTTTTCAGTCGAACGATTTGAAAATATCACTCAAAATTGTGTATAAAAACAGCGTTTTTCAAAAGTAAATAAAAATACATTCTGATAAGTAAAATATTTACTTATATTTACTTACCCGAAAACCACCCCTAAGGGGTGCAATTCTTCAAAAACCATAGTTTTCGTTAAACCATGCTTTTGGCATTTCAGTTAATATTTGTTGTATCGTACTGGGGGTGGTACTGTAATTTTTACAAATTAATTACAACATATTGGCACAGCTCAACCCTCAAAAATTACCCCTAAGTGGTTTAATTCAAAAACATATATCTTTCATCACACCACGCTTTCTGTATTTCTCTGAATTTTTGTTGTGTAGTACTGGGGATGGCACTAGAATTTTTTTACAAATTGATTACAATACAATAAATTAATCCTCTAGAAACTATCCCGAATGGAAGCAACCATTTAAAATCATTGATACTAAAAGTTTTAAAAAATAATTACAACACAGGGTGGGATCTAACTTTTTTTTGAACTAGCGGTTATTTTGAATGACAGAAAGCTAGTTTTATTCTTCCGCTAAACGAAAATCGTTGTGTATTTGCTTAAACAACGATGAGAAATATTGAAATATTACTTCGAAAATCATGGTAATGTTGCAGAATGACAAACGAAGCGCCGGGAGCTCCATATGTGCGTTATTTTGTGAATAAAGTTAAAGAAACAGGTTTGCTAATTAATAAACCAAAACGAACCAAGCAGCCAACCAAGCGTACACCCGAGAATGTGCGTGAGTCGCCGGGAACGTCAACTCGTCATCGTGCTCGAGAATTGAACATTTCACGCACAACATTGCGACGAATTCTGCATAAAGATCTTGGTATGCCACCGTATAAAGTTCAATTGGTTCGCTGTTCGTTTTCGGTTCGCTGAGTGGGTTTGCGATCGACTTGAATAAGATGCCGATTTTGGTGAAAAAATCATATTTTCGGATGAGCCGCATTTCTATCTTGGCGGCTATGTAAACAAGCAGAATTGTTGCATTTGGGGCACGGAGAACCCTCACGTAATTGTAGAGAAGCCGACGCACCCTCAACGAGTGATTGTTTGGTACGGATTTTGGTCCGGTGGCATCATTGGGTCATTTTTCTTTGAAAATGAGCAAGGAGCCGCCGTTACTGTCAATGGTGAGCACTACTGCGCCATGGTAAACGATTTTTGGTTCCCGACACTTGAAGAGGAGGAAATAGGCAACATTTGGCTTCAACAAGACGGCGCTCCGTGCCACACAGCACATGTTTCAATTGATCTTTTGCGTACTGTGTATCAGCCGAAATGCTGATGTGATTTGGCCGCCTTGGAGCTGTGATTTGACACCGTTGGACTATTATCTTTGAGGTGCCATCAAAGATAAGTGTTACGCCGATAAACCAGCAACGATTGACGCTCTCAACAATATTCGCATTGCCATTGCAGACATAATGCCGCATACCATCGAAAATGTGCTAAAAAATTAGACCGGCCGTATGGGGTACGTCAAGGCTAGCCGAGGCAGTCATATGAATGATATAGTATTCCATAATTAATCGGAAGGATCCGATCTTTACAATGAAAAAATAAATTTGAAAAAATATTGAGAACTTTTTGTTTTATTGCATTTTAAAAAAAAAATTATTTGGCTCACCCTATAATAGTTCAATAAACAGAATCTGGCTCTAAAAAGTGAAACAATATTTCTCTGCAAAGGTCATACCTCCTTAATTTATCATAACAGTTGACACCCATAAAAACCGATCAAAATGTATCGAACTTCTTTCATATGCAAGAAATGTGCCGAAGAATTTATTACAACAGCGCACACCCACAAAAATCCATCGTGATGCTTCGAACTTTCTCCTATGCAAGAATAAGGTATCCCTGAATTTATTTCAACAGCCCACATCCACAAAAATAGATCAAAATGCCTCGAACTTCTTTTCTATGCAAGAATTTGGTATCCCTGAATTTATTACAACAGCCCACACCCACAAAAATCGATCAAAATCTATCGAACTTCATTCCTATGCAAGAAATAGGCACTCCTCAATTTATTTCAACAGCCCACACCCACAAAAGTCGATAATAATGCATCGAACTTTCATCCTATGCAAGAATTTAGGTATCCCTGCACTTATTACAACAGCCCACACCCACAAAAATCGATCAAATGTATCGAACTTCCTTCCTATGCAAGAAATAGGCACTCATGAATTTATTACAACAGCCCACATCCACAAAAGTCAATAATAATGTATCGAACTTTCATCTAATGCAAGAATTAGGTGTCCCTGAGTTTATTACAGCAGCCCACACCCATAAAAGTCGATCAAAATGTATCGATTTCCTTCCTGTGCAAGAAATGGGTACTCATGAATTTATTACAACAGCCCCCACAAAAATCGATAATAATGCATCAACTTCCTAGGCAAGGAATAGGCACTCCTGCACGCTCTCAAAAATCGATCGTAATGCATTAAACTTCCTTTCAATGCAAGAATTAGGTGTCCCTGAATTTATTACAACAGCCCATACGCACAAAAATCGATCAAAATGTCTCGAACTTCTTTTCTATACAACAATTAGGTATCCCTGAATTCATCACAACAGCCCACACCCACAAAAATCGATCAAAATGTATCGAACTTCTTTCATATGCAAGAAATAGGCACTCCTGAATTTATTTCAACAGCCCACATCCACAAAAGTCGATCAAAATGTATCGAATTTCGTTCCTATGCAAGAATTATGTATCCCTGAATTTATTAAAGCAGCCCACACTCTCAAAAATTCGATCAAAATATTCATTGATCAAACGATCAAAGGAAAAAATTTCGATACATTTTGATCGATGTTTGTGGGCTGTTGTGATAAATTTAAGAGGTATGACCTTTACAGAGAAATATTGTTGTAAAGAGCTTCACTTTTTAGAGGCAGATTTTGGCAAATAAACTATTCCACTATATTGTAATTTATTTTGTAAAAACTTGTAGTATCACCGTCAGGACGATACAATGAAATTAAATGGTTGCTTCCATTCGGGGTAGTTTTCTAGGGGATTAATTATGCCATTTTATTGTAATTCATTTGTGAAAAAATCCTAGTGCCATCCCCAGTACTACACAACAAAAATTCACAGAAATACAGAAAGCGTGGTGTGATGAAAAATATTTTTTTTTTAAATTACACCCCTTAGTGGTAATTTTTTGGGGTGGAGCTGTGCCAATATGTTGTAATTAATTTGTAAAAATTACAGTACCACCCCCAGTACGATACAACAAATATTAACTGAAATGCCAAAAGCATGGTTTAACGAAAACTATGGTTTTTGAAGAATTGCACCCCTTTGGGGTAGTTTTTTTCGGGTTGAACTATGCCGATATGTTGTAATTAATTTATAAAACAAGCCAGTGCCACCCCCAAACCGATACAATAAATATTAACAAAAATACGAAAAGTGTGGTGTAGCTTTGTCTTATGCCAGTCCACACACGAATTGCAGAATAACGGGACTTGTAAAAAATTTTCTAACCGTGTAACAAAGTTGTAATTAATTTGTAAAAATTTCAGTACCATTTTCATTGGATTGTGCTACAAGTGCTGGTTCAGCATTAGGGTCATCTCAATCGGATCTTAATTTTTATAATTTTTTAATATTTTGCAAATTGGCTTGGAATTTTTTCCAATATCTTAAAATGTTAATTTCTTTTGCGAATTGAGTGATTTTTTGTAAGAAACTTCCTGTTTTTGTAAAAAAATCCCGTGTATACATATAAAAATTCAGGTAGAATACAGTACATGTATTAATTAGTAATTACATTGTTAAACAAAAATTTTGGCAAAATAACTATATTATAATAGAAAGAGACGAAAATAGGCGCAATATTTTTTTTATTTTGCAGAAATGGTAGCAACCCAAAGAGTAAGAAACGAGTTCTAAAACAACAAAATAAAACACACTAAGTCATTTAATTGAGTTCAATAAATTGATTTAAAACTATATATAGAATTTAAACATTATTATTTAAACTAAACATTATTTACTATATATTAATGTTACAAATACAAAGTATAACTCAGAACAGCGGCTGAGTGGCTTTAGTGGAATTCATTGATAGAAATAATTTAGAAAATAAATCGTAGTCTGCCGGAAAATTCGACTACGTTGAAATGATAGCCTAACGATAATAGCCAAGCGCCCTTTCCAAACGAAAAGTAGTGATAATATTTTTCGATCTCGTAATTCAAATCCATTTTATTGGTCCATTATTGGTTTTTATTGGTTATTGGTCCATTTTATTGGTTTGAGTATTTTATTTTTTTATTTTATTTATTTTTTATTTCATAGTTTTATTTTAGAAAATAATATACAAATAAATTAAACCTAACAATTGTTAGAATAGTAAAATAAAACTAGCTAGTGAACTCCTGATTTAAAAAATGTCACGGAGTCACGATTCATAACTAATTAAAAAACGAATATAATACAAATTAGAAGAATGTAACATTAAAATAAAAAATAAAAAAATAAAAATTACAAATTTTTAAGCAATATTTGCGCATGGTCTGAATATTCGCCACATATAAATAAAAGTAGCGTAATATACTATTTAGGATAGTGTTCTAAACAAGACCTCAATGTCATTTATTGAGAATAACCATTCTTTCAACAATTTTATAAATACACTAAAAGTACCCGCGGTTGCAATACAGGTTGGTAGCTGGCTATAAAGCTTAGGTGCAGTGTAAGAATTCTAGAAATGCTCTTTAAAAGATACTATTAAAGTTAGCCGAAAGATTCCAGCCGAAAGATAAAAAATCGGTAATGCAGATAGTGTCTTCGCTATCCCAGCCGAAAGCAAACAACATGGACAATGTTAATTGATTTTCTTCAGCCGAAAGATATCAGCAAATAAATAAACATATAAATATATATATATATAGACATATATATATATATATATATATATATATATATATATATATATATATATATATATATATATATATATATATATATATATATATATATATATATATATATATATATATATATATATATATATATATATATATATATATATATATATATATATATATATATATATAAATATATATATATATATATATATATATATATATATATATATATATATATATATATATATATATATATATATATATATATATATATATATATGTATATATATACATATATATATATATATATATATATCTATATATATATATATATATATATATATATATATATATATAAATAATTTCAATTTTCAATGTATTGAAAATTCATTGAACGCTCTGTTGCGCCAGATAAACGACCTAGGCCGTCAATGCCACTATAACTATTTGACAGGCCATATTGTTGTTCAACTCTGGTCTCAATGTGGAGTAAATCTGAAGGAGATACAGGGTGGTTTTTTTGCAAAATTTCCATTTTCAATGTATTGAAAAATTCATTCAACGCTCTGTTGCTCCAGATAAACGACCTAGGCCATTAATGCCACTATGACTATTTGATAGGCCATACTGTTGTTCAACTCTGGTCTCAATGTGGAGTAAATCTGAAGGAGATACAGGGTGTTTTTTTTCCAAAATTTCCATTTTCAATGTATTGAAAATTCATTGAACGCTCTGTTGCGCCAGATAAACGACCTAGGCCATTAATGCCACTATGACTGTTTGATAGGCTATACTGTTGTTCAACTCTGGTCTCAATGTGGAGTAAATCTGAAGGAGATACAGGGTGGTTTTTTTCAAAATTTCCAATTTTCAATGTATTGAAAAATTCATTGAACGTTCCGTTGCTCCAGATAAACGACCTAGGCCATTAATGCCACTATGACTATTTGATAGGCCATCTTGTTGTTTAACCCTGGTCTTAATTTGGATAATAGTGGCATTAATGGCCTAGGTCGTTTATCTGGAGCAACAGAGCGTTCAATGAATTTTCAATACATTGAAAATGGAAATTTTGAAAAAAACCACGCTGTATCTCCTTCAGATTTACTCCACATTTAGACCAGAGTTGAACAACAGTATGGCTTATCAAATAGGCATAGTGGCATTAATGGCCTAGGTCGTTTATCTGGCGCAACAGAGCGTTCAATGAATTTCAATACATTGAAAATGGAAATATTGGCAAAAACCACCCTGTATCTCCTTCAGATTTACTCCACATTTAGACCAGAGTTGAACAACAGTATGGCCTATCAAATAGTCATAGTGGCATTAATGGACTAGGTCGTTTATCTGGAGCAACAGAGCGTTCAATGAATTTTTCAATACATTGAAAATGAAAATTTCGGATAAAACCACCCTGTATCTCCTTCAGACTTACTCCACATTGAGACCACAGTTGAACAACAATATGGCCTATCAAACAGTCATAGTGGCATTAATGGCCTAGGTCGTTTATCTGGAGCAACAGAGCGTTCAATGAATTTTCAATACATTGAAAATGGAAATTTTGAAAAAAACCACGCTGTATCTCCTTCAGATTTACTCCACATTTAGACCAGAGTTGAACAACAGTATGGCCTATCAAACAGTCATAGTGGCATTAGTGGCCTAGGTCGTTTATCTGGGGCAACAGAGCGTTCAATGAATTTTTCAATACATTGAAAATGAAAATTTCGGATAAAACCACCCTGTATCTCCTTCAGACTTACTCCACATTGAGACCACAGTTGAACATCAATATGGCCTATCAAACAGTCATAGTGGCATTAATGGCCTAGGTCGTTTATCTGGAGCAACAGAGCGTTCAATGAATTTTCAATACATTGAAAATGGAAATTTTGCAAAAAGCCACCCTGTATCTCCTTCAGATTTACTATACATTGAGACCAGGGTTGACCAGGGTTGAGTATGACCTATCAAATAGTTATAGTGGAATTAATGGCCTAGGTCGCTTTTCTTGAGCAACTCAGCGTTCAATGAATTTTCAATACATTGAAAATTGAAATTATATATAAATATATATATTTATATATATATATATATATATATATATATATATATATATATATATATATATATATATATATAACATTGTCCATGTTGTTTACTTTTGGCTGATATAGCGAAGACACTATCTGCATTATCGATTTATTAAAAGGTTGCGGAATACTTATTCTATTTCTATTACGAAACAAGTATGGCTCACTAAATATATTCATTAAACGATTCCCACTTATTAAATAATACATTTTCAAAATTTTAAATACGTATAGAAACCGCAGTGGTAATATTTTTTAATTTAAAAACAATGAGAAAGATGGTGTAGCTCTTGGTAAATGATTCAAAATTCTAAGCACACTTTTTGTATCGTCAATAATGGTTTGATGTTAAACATGTTAACCCATTCTGAACATGAGAATCAATCAAAGCGTAATAGAGACATTTTAAAAATTCGGAGCTGCAGATATTACGCAAATGGAAAAATGATCTTTCGAACGACGGAGTTTTTGTTTTAAATTAATCACGTGATTTTTAAAGTTAAGCTGTGAATCAAGATTTAAACCTAAGTCTTTGAACGAACTAACTGTTTCAATGGGTACGCAGAGATTGCTGCAATTTGAGTCATTACACGACAATGAGTGATAGGTCTCTGAGTCATAATTAATTACAGGACTACTCAGATTGAAGTACATAATTTTAGACTTGCAGCTAAGAACCATGAAATGAACCATTTCTTTAGTTATTTTAAGTCATATTTCAACGAATCCATATTCAAATTTGAATACTGCAACGCAATATCATCGGCAAAGGCGACAATATTACCACGCAAATCAAGATCAAAAATAGAATTACAATAAATCAAAAAAGTAGTGGTCCCAACACAGATCCTTGAGGAACTCCAACATCACCCATTTTTTCATTGCTTCGGACATGATTAATTTTATATACATACACTTTGAACGCGGTTATATAATTAGGATTAAAACAGCGAAAGTGTCACACCCCTAATACCAATATACGATAACTTCTCCAGTAACACTTTATGATTAACGGTATCGAAGGCTTTAGTAACGTCTATAAAAAGAGCGGATACCTTAAGGTTATTATTCAAATTGTTATGAACAGGCATTAAAAATGAAAGAAGATCCAGTTCGGCTGAAAAATTTTTAATAAAACCAAATTGCCGTTTATCGAGAAAATTAGTTTTACCTACAAAATTCAATAATCTAGATTTAATACTTTTTTAAATTTTTTTAGAAAAACTGTTCAATAGGGTGATTGGACGATAATTATTTGGGTCAGCACGTGAACCCTTCTTAATAAGTGGTTTCACGATACCTACTTTTAACTTATCAGGAATCACCCCTTTAGCAAGGAATAAATTAAAAACAAACCTAAGACAGATGCGATACTAAAGATCACATTTTTGACCACTACATTTGAAATTCCATCAATACCGCAAGATTTAGTATTTTTCAGTTCACAGACGCCTGACATAATTTCCAAATCACTAACTGGGGGAAAAAAAAGGTTGTAGCATCCTCAGGTACATGAAGTCCGGTAACAACAAGTTCATTCATAATTTTATCTTGCTCGTTTAAATCGATTTTAGCTTCTAATTTGTTGATCGGCACTTCATTCTCCGAGCATGTAGAACTCAGTGCTTTCAAACTCTCTTTAAGTATTGCATTTTCAGCAAGCAACAACTTATTTTGGTTTTTTCACTCGTCTAACGAGTTAAATAAAAAATCTTGAGATTTTTCAACATTTTTAATTATTAGTTTAAGGTCCATTAAGGTGCTCATTATGTCAGGCAAACTAATGTTGTCTGAATTACTCGGCGGATGATGTTCAACTTCACAGATAATAAGCGATCAACAGCTAACTTTTAGGCATGGCTCACAATTCCAAACAGCAGTACCTTCTTTCAAGTGTTCCATTAAATCGTCGGAGGTTTTTACACAGGAGGCGTGATAAAGACGTTTACTTAAACTGCTGCATTTTACACTTAATACACTTTTGTGGCATTTTCCCTTAAGCACACAACACTGATTTACAGAAAAATTTACAAGTTCACAGCCAAACGTAAAAGGCGCGAAACGCTAACGAGACACTTTCACATAAATATTTTAGTGATAAAAATTTATATTGTAGTTTATTAAAAAAGGCAAATAAAAACTAATAAGTTTCACTGTTTAACTGATAACTTATTTTTAATTAAATATTGCTCAAATTAGATTATTAATATTTTAACTAATTTTCTATATTTTTATACAGTCTGTACACTTTGACATATGAATTACGAATGAATTTTAATTTATATAAACACTGGATTTCGTAGAGGTTGTCGGAAAATTCCGCTAAGTGAAAATGGCTGCTTCAGGTTCCAACATGTGTACTTAGTGAAATTATCCGACAAAATCTACGATATCGAGAATTTATCTAAATTAAAACTACTCAAACCCATAAAATCGATTAATATCGTAAATCAATTACGAGAACGAAAAATGATACTTAGCCTTAGATATAGAAATTTCTTTTGATTTATTTGATTATATCAAGCTAAATCTAACATTTGCACATAGTGAAATTTTCCGACAAACCCTTAGATATCCATAGTGAATCAACCAAATTTTGTTCAAACAACAAAATCGTCTTCATTTGCCACAACTAAATAGGATATTCCAACTCTTTGTTTGGAAATGACAGTTAACTCAATTAATTTTGCCAACTAAGGCTATTCATAGGTGTATTCTCCGATAAAGTTTACGATATCTACATAGAATTTATTTTAACAAAAAATACGCAAACCAATAAAATCGACTTGATTTAGCAGAACTAAAAAGGATACCCCTCTCTCAATTTGGAAAATTGATTCATTTGATTGGGTTACCTTGTAGCCATTTATTTAAACTAAAACTACCCATACTGAACGAATTGACTTAATTTACCAGAAGAAAATTCAGAAGTGTCCCTTTTTTATGGAAAGGTCCGTTAGTTCACTTGATTGTGTTGATTGTGTCGTACAATTTCCACATAGTGGCGTTGTACACACATTTTCTATACCTGCATGTAGAGATATTGAAATGTTATCTTCTGCAAAACTACTTAAAAATGAAAATTTTCGTTTGAGTTTATTTTCTAGTTTTCACTTAAAACTCTTATAGGAATTTTTAACAGTGTATTTAGTAGTACTTGTTTTTTGTTATTTGGGACATATTCACTGCCATCATTATACTTCATTTATTTGTGTTTTCATACAAAATATCAAAATTCCGTATTGTTAGATGTGTAAAAAATGTATGTAAACAATTAAAAAATGACGTAAACAATGTAGAGAATGTAGGCAATATCGAAAATTATTGTTTCTGTTGGCAATTAGCAAATTCTAAGATTTCTTTGTGAATAAAACAATTTCGACTACATCCATTTCTACTCCTCTGTATATGTAAAAAATCGAAATCTATGAAATGAGAGTTCTAAATTCTCGAAATGGTTCACTCTACACCCCACGGAATATTTTTTATGGTGTTAGTGCAAAATGGAATTTGGAATGCTCCTCATGGCGTGTAGCCCTCTGATGTGCAATAAATAAAGCTGCGGAGATGTAGGGACGAAGGCCAATAAATATTTCATACCAATCGAAGCTCTCAACATGGTTTTTAATCGTGCAAACGAATTGAAAAAATTAAAATTTCGGACATTTATCGATTTCGGACTTTAACCGAAACGTAAAATATATCTTTATTTACTCGGAAAACGGAGTGATAAGAAAAAATTAGTGTTTTTCGTATTTACATTCTCTAGCTAAACGTATTTGAAAAAAGTCAAAACCTGTAAAAAGTAGAATTATATACACAGTTAAATTTTTAAAACCAAATACAGAAAACTATAAAATAAACTACTTTGAGCCACGGTACTTCATTGAACAAAGTTATCTGAATGCTCCGTTTGTGTGCTCGCTAAATCTCTTTGCCGCCCTTTTGCTTAAGAAATGGATGTTAAACTTGGGTAATAAAAGTAAGTACAGGACTCTCATTTCCTCCAAAACAGTTTTTTTTAATTTTTGTTCGGACAATTACCGAATTCGGTCTTTTACCGTAACATACTAACAAACAAATTGAAAAACAAACTCGTGAGAATATTTTTCGTTAGCCGACTGGTGATTAATAGCGTAACATGGTTTTAAATTGAAAAGTTGCTAATTTTGATGCTGTATTAGATAGCGGACATTTCTCAGCGGAAAATAAGAGATTTCGCTACTCGCTGCAAGTGGCAGCACCATCACAAAAGATAATTTATTTTGCTATATAAATACCAGCGGAAATGTTTTATTCATTCTGTATCTCTTTTTTCACTAAGTAAAACATCTCAGCGGAATAAAATATTAAAAGTGATCATTAAAATGACAAATTGATTGATCTCAGAAGTAAAGGAACTCGGTAAATGAAATCATGAAATTTAACAATAATCCGTTTTTCCGCCATTCCAAAAGAATGACGATGAAATTTGGATAATAGTCTTGATCACGGGTCCAAAACTAAGGATAAAATTCTAGGATCTGTTCATGCTGGACTAAACTTGGCCATTTCATAACCAATACTTGTAAAAAATTTAATTTATTTTCAGTTTTTTGCCAATATCTCAAAAACTTACACTAGTAACCAATAGTTTCGATTGTTTTTCTAATAGCTTAGGTCATACTGAGACTACCAGGAAAAATTGGGGAAAATTGATGGATTAGAATTTTCACTATAATTTTTTGATTTTCTGTGGCCATTTAAGATATTTTCAGTTTTTGGCCATTATCTCAAACACTTCCAATAGTAACTAATACTTTCGACTGTTTTTCTAATAGGCTAGGTCTTACTTAGAGTTCGGAGAAAATTTGAGGAAAATTGATGGATTAGAATTTTCACTAGAATTTTTTGATTTTCTGCGGCATAATAAGTTATTTGGAGTTTTTGGCCAATATCTCAAAAACTTAAGCTATCAACCAATGCTTTCGATTGTTTTTCTAATATATTAGGTCATACTGAGACTACAAGGAAAATTTGGGGAAAATTTATGGATTAGAATTTTCACTAGAATTTTTTGATTTTCTGCGGCCATATAAGTTATTTTCAGCTTTTGACCAATATCTCAAAAACTTCCACTAGTTAGCAATAATTCCGATTGTTTTTCGAATAGATTAGGTCATACTGAGACTACAAGGAAAATTTGGGGAAAATTTATGATTTAGAATGTTCACTAGAATTTTTTGATTTTCTGCGGCCTAATAAGTTATTTGGAGTTTTTGGCCAATATCTCAAAAACTTCTACTAGTAACCAATACTTTCGACTGTTTTTCTAATAGATTAGGTCATACTGAGACTATCAGGAAAATTTGGGGAAAATTGATGGATTAGAATTTTCACTATAATTTTTTGATTTTCTGCGGCTATTTAAATTATTTTCAGTTTTTGGCCATTATCTCAAACACTTCCAATAGTAACTAATACTTTCGACTGTTTTTCTAATAGGCTAGGTCTTACTTAGAGTTCGGAGAAAATTTGAGGAAAATTGATGGATTAGATTTTTCACTAGAATTTTTTGATTTTCTGCGGCCTAATAAGTTATTTGGAGTTTTTGGCCAATATCTCAAAAACTTAAGCTATCAACCAATGCTTTCGATTGTTTTTCTAATATATTAGGTCATACTGAGACTACAAGGAAAATTTGGGGAAAATTTATGGATTAGAATTTTCACTATCTAATTTAGCCGAAAAATTCAATGTCAACCACACCGCATAAGTTTGCAATTTAGATGTAAATATCATTTGATATTTTGGATCAAAAATATTAGAAACACTATATGTGACTAGTAAGTTGGAAATTAAGACAAAAACATCGACGCCATGCACATGGTATTAGATGAAAACAATGATGTGATACAGGCAGTAGATATAAGTTACTTGGACATCTATTTCATAGCTAGAACTTAAAAATATCCAGTCATTCAATCAAAACTTGCGGAATTACAAATGGTTGTTGAAGTTATCTACGAGTAGACGACGTTATCTACTGGTAGTCGACGTTTTCATGCTCCCGAGTTGTTTACGCAAAGAATTATGGATTGTTGTTCTGTCGTTTTGTTTTGTCGACCAGAATTGAAATCGAGAATCTAATAGTATTTGTTTCATTTCATGAAACTATTTTGGATTGATGGCCAAATAAGAAACGTAGTTCGCCTTACCCTCAATTTTGTTGCTTACAGCTCGCAGATACCAATTGTACACTGCTGAGCCGTTACTATTGGTCTGAAGACATTCTATCTGTTTCAGCCGTCTTCAGTCAATCGTCAAGCTGCTTCGACTGTACAAAAATGCTGCACTGTTACAAATTCTCACCTCATTATTTTATTCGTTTTTTTTTTATCAAAAGCAATCTCCAGTCGACATGTAACACCTACAAATTTCATATACGATTATCATGATATTCTTAAAAAATCATATTCTACTTTGTATGTATCGTATAGTGTAGGTCACTGAGCATTAAAATAATTTTATGGTAACGACACAAGATAAAGTTTTCTAATTTTCTAATGCCGTGAATAGAAATATAATAATATTACAAAATAGCATACCCCGCGCGCCCCCCTCCAAAAACATAATATTATAAAAAATACAAATTCCAATTCCATTATTTTTTAGTATAAAATGTACAAAACAAATTTTATTTTACTTTTATGTGACATAATTTCGTTTTTTGGAACGAACCCGTAACAAACAACGATAACAACAATAACAGCAACACACCGAAAATCCCAATTACGTATCACCAACCATAAAAGTGAAATTTAATAGGGAAGTTAAGTAACATAACCTTAAACCTTTCAATTTCGCAACAACAAAAAAATTGTGAAACGTAAAAAAAATACGAAATTTAGACATCAAATGTTACAAAATTTTATCCGGATTTTTAGTTAGTTGTCGAAAACTGTGATGTCAGTCAGTGTTGTTGTCAATCAATTTTGATAATTTCATTTTCACTCCAACATTTTTTTTTTATGGAATCTGTATGCTATAAAATAATGTGTGTTTTAAGGCGATATAAATGTCATTATGGTGATAGGATAGGTTTGATTTTTTTTACGGTTCGTATGCCGGTATATTCGTTATACGTTTACTACATAGTGTTTGGTCTGTCACTTTTCGAATAGGCCATATGGATATGTGTTTACGAGGTGTTAACTTTATAACGGAGATATGAAATTTTTCATTACTTTGATGACGGAATAGACTCACAATGTTAAGTCTCCTGAAATGTTAAAGTTTGATGATCGGTGAGCGACATCCTAAAATTTTTATTAGATATAAAGTTTTATGTTTCCTAAAATTCTGCCCCACAATTCACCATCCTAGGCCTAAACAATTCAACTTGTCAAATTAAACCATTTATATAACCTTAGGAACTGCAAAATAAAACAATTCTATGATTTTGAGATTTCACCGAGTCTGTAAGTTATCCCGGGTGATATTTTAATTGGTGTTCAACTAGTTGTGGAAAACGATTTTTACTTGTTAATTGTAATGACTAATGTATTTAATGTTATGTAATGTTATTTAAATTTCCCCATCAATCAAATACCGAAATGCCGGTTCTGTTCAGATTTGCATAGGCATATCTGGAATTATTAATTATTATTGGCCATCAAAGATCTACAAGGGACGAGGACTAAAAACAAGAAATAATTACCATTTTTCGGGCGCGGGTAAGAAGGACACATCTATATACAATCTATATACGGACGCTGCATATAGGTTTTTCGATATGATCTTGAACACCCATCATAGGTTGGATCACGTGGTTAGAGATTTACAAGTTTAACACATCGTTTAACTTAATTTGAACATCTGAAGGCATCTTAGGCCAATAGAAGTACCCCTGTAGTAGACTGTGCGCGTAATATGTTAATCCAGCTCTTAATTGCAACGGTACGTAGATCTTTCATGGTGACAATTCGGAATAATCATTTTTCAGCCCAGAGACATTAAAAAATCAATCAAAATGGAGGATAAAATTTGCTAGTAGTTTCGGTGAGTTTTTAAGGGTATCTATTAAGTTTTGTGTATTCAGTAGACGAGAATTCTGGAGAATCGAGATCGAGGGGAATATTATTCTGGAGCCGGAACCACATTTAAACTGCCTTTGCGATGACTAATGGTACAGGCTTCTACTGGGGGTTTAAGCTCCACCGAGTTTATCTTTCGCTTACATCTTTACTATTCAAAAGCCATTTAAGTGATGCGTGATTGGTGAACTAACTTTTCTCAACATCACCCGGAAATGTTTAACAGTTCTGTGCGCGGTTCTACTTTTTAAACATGTAAAATATAC
>OY829914.1:197038205-197139902 GCA_963691935.1 Nephrotoma guestfalica | reverse complement strand
AAAAACAAATTACGAGATTAGAAGCATTTTAATACATTTCTAGCGTAGTCGTTGAAAAAGTTCTTAATTAAACGCTCAACATGGGAGAGCCATGTACGTATTTTTGTAACTTATAACTTTGTGTTACTTTAAACCGTTTGTTATTGGCATTATTACATTGTACTATATCGACGTGCATTTTACTTATTCAGGACACGAACTGAACATATCACTGTATACAATTATTAGTCACATGATTTAGACTTAAATGTATGTCACTTACGGCATACGAGCTGCTATATTTCACAAAATTTAATGATTCACCAAATAAGAAGAAAACATTGAAGGTATTACACATCTATAACATCCTGCAACTAGCAATTAACTTGCCTTCGAGAAAATTCGTGAATAAAATTTTGATGTACTCGACCGCCGGTCAAATTAACTTATATTACTTTCCCAAACAAAATAATTAAGAGTTAATGAAGTCACATCATATTTCGCAGAGGACAGTACAGTTCACAAATTAAAGGAATTTGAGCAGAGCCGAACGAAAATATCGCCAAGAGAGTACATTTTACATTCAATCAGTACGAAAGAACAGTGGCAGAAAGGTAAAAAAAGTTTTCCCAGTTTTATGAAACTTTTATGTGTTCAAGCGGCGTAATTGAATCTTAAATTCTTGAAATCATTAAATTGCTAAATTCTTAGGAATTTAGGAATCTAATTGTGCCGCTATGCGTCTAGAAGTTTCATGAAAATGAACCTGTAGGAAGAAGTTAGTGCGCTGTATCTAAAAAGCATTCGTCATAATCCGACACTTTTATAAAATGGGCTGTGGAAGCGATTGAGCATCAAAAAATTGAAGAATTTAATATTCAATTGTCAAATCATCATTCGCAACAGGAAGGATACATAATTTGTGGATTGGCCATTTCATCTCGCCGGATTTTGTCTTAAGTGTTACGACTCGCACTTTTCCGTCAGAATGAGATTTTATAACTTTTCCCATAAGCCATTGGTTTGGTGGTAAATTGTCATCTTTCACGACGACTATATCGTTAATCTTCATCGATTCTTGCTGCTCTTGCCATTTTTGTATTACTTGAAGCGACGCCAAATACTCAACATGCCATCGTTTCCAAAAAGGCTGGGATAATTGCTGGACCATTGCGTGTTGGTTTGAGATTGGAGATGTCTTCCTCAGAAATTTTGTTAGCGGCATACCCGATTAAAAAATGTGATGGAGTTAAAATATCGATATCGTTGGAGTAGATGGAACATATCGGTCGGGAATTTAGAATTGCTTCAACCTCTGCTAATAGCGTATGCTCCTCTTCGATTGTCAAAATCGTCTACTTAATCACTCGTTTTAGATAATGCTTGGTGGATTTGATACCGGCTTCCCATATTTCACCGAAGCGTGAAGCACTGGGCGGATTAAAGTCCAGGAAATTCGCTGCCTTACCGAGTAGTTGGAAATATCATTCGAATTTTTTTATTAGTTTATGGAATTCTGCCCTTAATTGATTGTCCGTCCAACGAGTTCGTCCCATTGTCGCTGTAAATTTCCTGGCAGACTCCTCTCCGTGCAATAAATCTCTTGAGACCACCGATCTTCCTCTCGCTGATCATTTCGTAAGTGAATAGGGATTGGTCCGGCATAGTCAAATCCGATTTTCATGAATGGACGAACAAACTATACTCGGTATCGTGGCAAATTCCCCATTAGCTGTGTTTGCGTTTGCGCTTTGAATCTCGTACAGATACGGCATTTGTTGATGATTTATGTTGCCTTGTCCCTACCTCCTGGGATCCATACTTGTTGTCTCGCAATAATTAAGGTTAGTGTCGCTCTTGCGTGTTTGTTGTATAGATGTACTTCTTCGAGGAGCAGTGATGCGATTCTTGATTTCGCTTGATTTGAGCTGGAGCTCTGATACTACTCGTTTTGGAAACCGACTTAATTGTTTTTAACTAATTTACATATTTTGGATAAAATTGGCTATGTTCATATTTATAAATCGTATGAGTAGCATAAAATATTTCTTCTCGTTTTAAATAAGTACCACTCGTTCTCGAGAACACCTGTAATTTTCGAAATGTGGAATATCTTTCGAATTGGTCGTCGATCCAAGCGTTGCGAACCGTGTTTGTGAAACTAAGCATCTGATTGCTTTCTTTTTCTATCTGGTCGTATTTGGATTGTTGAACCTGCTACATAGTTATCAGCGGTTTGGACTAACCATTCAGGTCCATTCCACCAAAGTGCGTGTGACCTTAAGTCCAGTGGTGATAAACCTAGTGAGGTACAGTCGGCTGGGTTTTCCAATGATGGGACATGCTTTCCATGTTTTCTTGGCCAAGAATTTAAAATTTTCGCCGTTCGATTACCAATCTAGAACGATCCATGAGTCCGTCCAACAGTGAACTTCAGAGATCGTCAGTTGTGTTTCATCTTTTATGAGATTGAGCAGATTTGTTAATAAAATAGCTGACTCGATTGACTCGATTCTAAAGAATACTACTGCTGCATAATCGTATTGGCTGGCGTCACAGAAGCCATGCATTTCAACCGTGGATGGATTCCAATTCATGCCTAGTATTTTTACTGACTTCGGTGTGGTCATTGATTTCCTTGGGATCATGAGTTTGGTCATCCTTGTCAATTTTCTGTAGTATGGCAGCCGTATTCGAGGACCATTTGCGTAGAATGAATCCATGTTTCTTTAGGAGATCTGTAACCTCGCGTTGTAGCTGAACTGATTCTTGCTCGGTGTCTGATCCTGACATCAGGTCGTCCACATAAATGTCGCGTTCGATAATTTGTGATGCAAGCGGTAATACATGTTGGTTCTCTTGAGCAAGTTCCTTCATTGTCCGAGTTGCTAAGAACGAAGCCGATGCTAGGCCGTAGGTTATCGTTAACAGTCGGTAGAGTCGTATAGGCTCGGTTGGAGAAGTTCGCCAACTATTTTTTTGATATTTGGTATCATCCTTCGAAACCCGTACTTGGCGATACATCTTCTCCACATCCGCTGAGTAAATAGTAGGAAGTTCTAGGAATCGTACTAGTGTCGCGTACAGCGTTGACTGTACCGTTGGACCGACAACTAAAGAGTCGTTCAAAGAGATTCCGGAGGAACTTTTTGCAGAACCGGATTTACGGAGAACACCATGATGTGGTAAGTAAAAACAAGAGTTGTCTATCTCTTTTTGTGGGATTTCCTCCATGCGTTGCAGTTCATGGTATTCCAGCATAAATTTGTGATAGAGATCCTTGAATTCTGGATCACGGATAAGTCTACGTTTCATACTTCTCAGTCTTTGAACTGTGCTGTTTATGGAATTTCCAAGCGAATTTGGTGATCTTTTGAGTGGTAGTCTCACAATAAATCTGCCAACATCCGTTTTTTGAACTGTTCCTCGAAAGTTATCTTCGCAGAGTTGTTCCTCAAGAGATAGTGGCTGTGTAGTGTCGGAAATTGACTCGATTTCCCAAAATCTTCTTAATGTACGGTCAATATGAAGAAGTGAATTTTTGTTTAGAGATCGATAATGAAACTGCTTGACTGCGCGATGAATTATTAGGTCTGCCGGCTGCAACCCATCCAAATACTGTGCTCTAGAGTGTGAGTTCTTCCTTATTTAGCTGTATTTGGCCTTCTTCTAAGAGTTCGAAGAAATGGTCGGCACAAATTAAGACCTCGATGTTGTTGGATACATGAAAATTTTGTTCCGCTAGTTTGGTTCCCCGATGAGCATCAACATTAATTCCGCTAATAGTCTGAATTGGCAGCTCCGTGGTGATCTTCGGCAGTATAAATGCTTCGATAGAAAATTCGGTGCCTCCGTCAATTCTTATTCTGATAGTTACCACTCCTTTTGTGAAACCTCCTTTGGATTCTCCAAAACTGCACACGGATAAGCGAGAGTTTCACCTCTTCAAATTTAGGCGCTGTGTGATAGCTTCTTTAAGAGGGCTCTGAATGTTTGCGTGTGACCATTTCAATCAACTATACTAGATTATAGCAGTAGATAAGATTGCTTGAGACGGTGATCTAGCTAAGTAGAAGGCTGAATATGTGGTTTTGTTGATCCCGATGCTATGATGCTTACGTTTTTAATGCTGACAGCGTCGTTGAGAGGTACATTTGAACACTGAATGTTTCAGGCTCAGGCAAACATCGATGACTTATTTTCGGCCATTTTTTTTTTTGATACTATTCATGTATTGAACGCCGGACATTGGAATAGAGAATGGTCTTCTTTGCATTGGGCACATTTGAAGCTCGGATCTTTAGTTGCAATGTCCCCGGATATCATGGGATTGGAATTAGTTTGCTTCGTTGAAATAGTAAAGGAATCCAATACCTTGATTCGTCAAGCCAGAAACTTCAAAAAATTCACGAATGCAGGATTGTCAACGTCTGTTGTGGTTTCTGCCCACTGTGATTTAGATGTTTCGTCTAATTTGTTCAATAATAAATAGATGAGCCTTGGGTCTCGGGTTTCAGCGCTTCCTCCCATTGCCTTTAGACCCCGAATAACTTCGTCCGTTGATATTGGCAGCAGTTGCCGTTTGGATACCGGGATGTTCCCAGGATGTTCAATTTGGCCAGCGCTCCCATGTAGGTTGCCTTTGTAACACTAATGTGACGCAGTAATTTTTCCGGTTCTCCACGCAATTGACCCTTCAGGTACTGGAACTTTTGTACGGGATTCAGTGAAGTTGACTCGTGTATTGTGGAACAGTACATATCGTAGAAGGATGGCCATTCGATTTACACTCCGGAAAATATCGGTATATTTATCTTAGGCAATCTAAATTCCGTCTGGCCGCCTGTTTGAGTCATGTTTATTGAAGCATCTAATTCTCCAAACGTGCCTAACGATGCGGAATTTGATCGAATCGATGTATTCAGGCCCGTAATTGCTTTGTAATAGCTCTCGGCGTATTGGTAATCCGAGTATTCATCTGGATTGACCTTGAAAATTAATGATTCGATGACCGTGAACTCGGACATCAATTTTTCGGCGCGCATCAAACGTGTTTTTAAATCTTCGATTGGTGTTTGATCATCACATTGATCCACAAAATTCACGATTTGCGTCATTCTTCCTTTATTTGAGGCGCGTTGTTTCTGTATTTTGAGGCACGTTGTGTTCCAGGTTGATTTATGTTTTTAGGTTGACAAATGATATTGTGTGTCAGTACCAAAAAAAATGAATATGTAGGAAGAAGTTAGTGTGCCGCATCTAATTGATCCTGTAAGAAGATATTAATGTTCTGCAACTTAAAATTATTCATCCTAATCCGACATTTTTATAGAATGGGCTTTGGAAGCGAAGCTAAGTTTTTTTTTATAAAATGTTAACATTATATTAATGGGACGACTCATTTATATAATGTTAACACTTTAGTAGTTATGTATAGGTGTAATTCTCGGGCTGATAGTAATCGGATAATAAACTTTTGCTATAGTGATAGCTGGGCTAACTTTATTTTCTGGGATGACAGTTTTCCTGGGATGAAATATTCTGAGATGGTAAAATTCCTGGGCTGATAGTAATATCCTGTGTTAGTGTTATCACCGTCGTTTTGTGGGATGAATCCTGGGTTAACTTTGTATACGAGTACATGTGCCAAAAACTAAAAAAATTAATTTTTACAGAAGAACAAATTGAGAACATTTGTTATGCTCTTTGGGAAACTCTAATAAAAACTTGATAGTCAAGGACACTAGTCTGGTATTAGTAAGCTTTCAGCTATATAAACATTATCAAGGTACGCTCATATTAGCCTTAAAATTTATCACCAGTACACCAGCGAAAGTTAGATTGAGCGGAAAGCCAATTACCTACTATCAGAAAACCTAATTTATTGAATTTTACAAAACAACGACCACGGAAAATATACTAGAACAACGAAGTGAAGCCTTGAAACACCTAGGGATCTCCGTAACCTTATGAACCATCCGGAAAATTACACACTATATACGTAATTGCACTACAATAGCTTAAAAAGTCTGGGAGTAGGGTCCATAACTAACTCTCTAATACAGGGGCCATCAGAATATGGTAGAGTCGGTTTTCTTGATGACTGGCGAGTGCAGCAGCAAATAAACGACTTCCGCCTTGTCAATATGCGGATATGCACGGTTATATTACGCACTGAATGAATTACAAGATCTGCAAGACATCATCAGTAACATCCCGCACCATGTTATAACAGTCATTATGGACAGGCTGTATTCCCCACAGCTACTCATAGCGAGTATCCGTTCATTCAACATAAGAAAATCCAAAAGATTACTTAGCGATCGAATGACGGAAGATTGGAAAATCAAATTGATCACGTTATGATCTCGGTGGGACATTCCACCAGTATAGCCCACGTTACATAACATGCCTAGTATTTTCAAATATAAGTGCAAACAATCATCCACATTTACCGAAACTTGGTTGAATGATGTTTTCAAATCTGAAGAATATTTTCCAGCATGTTATTCGGTGTTTTGCCATGATCGAGTGCCTTATATTATCAATGTCGGTGGAGGAGTAATTATTGCAGTAAATAACGACCTAAAATTTGATCAAGTCAATGTTCACAATGCTTGTGGTCTACTATATTCTCGACCAAATGTGTTAGGTTTTGGCTATTTATTATTGGAATTACCATACCATATGGAAATATCGCTGACGTTTACCAGTGTTTCATTCAGTTGGTTCCCAATTCAGTTCTCCTGTGTGGACTGTGGCCAGGTGTTGGTTGCTGGCGATTTTAATCTCTTTTTGTGGGCTTTCTAACTATGCAATGGACAACTGCACGAGTTATGGGATCCTACAATTTATCGCCGTTTTCAATTATTATGCAGGTGATTTTTGAAGTTGAATCTTGTCCGGATTTAGCTGGACACCATTTATAATTTTAATTTTATTTTTTAGATTGTGATTTGGTTTCGTCAATTGGATACCGTTATTTGACGGGCTGAACATTTCGTAAGCTACCTCGGAGTTTTAAATAATTGTTAGGAGTGGTTTCGAATTATTTTTTTCGATAAAAAGGGCGCGCTCAACTTTACCGAGTTTTAAACCAATCGTCGCTTTAAAAATATTCCAAACGGTAAATATAGACCTTTCAAGATATTCTAGCGTTCTGTGAGCGAAATCGCAAAACGAAAACATCCCGTTAAAATGTATTTTTAAAAAATTTAGAGTGAAATTTCGTTAAAACCGAAACGAGTTTTTTCATTCTTAAATGATAAAAGGAAAACACAGGGTTTTCCGAGGATTTTAACACTTTAAAATATTTTTTTTTTTCGGTTTCGATTAGTTCGATTTTCAGGTTAGAATTCTGTTGAATGTGGGAATTCTAATACAGTTCTATGCGATGCCTCAGAAATTAGAATTGGCTTAGAAGGTTTAAGCACGATACAAGCGACAGGTCCTCTCACCCTTCATCTTGAATAAATTGCTCGCTCTAAATAGGAACTTCTGATATTTGAAAAATGCCGTTTATTATTTCCGTAATTAAATCGGGTAAGAGAAGCAAAATTACTTGTTATAGAGGCATCTAGAACAGAAGAGATGGCGCGTAGCGAAACATAGTAATTGGCTGGGGCATTGTGATTATGCTTTGTATGTAAATACAAAGTATTTCAAATATTTTTGTCCACTGCAGTCTGATGAGACGACCGATTCTTTTAATTTTTCAAGTTTCATTAGTTCGCAACAAAGCTTTCAACGTCTTTCTAACCTCATCTAGAAATAACTTAGAATTAATTAAATTATAAAGATAGATTAGATAGAGTAAAGTAATTAGGTGGATACTGTTTTATTGGTCAATATTAAATCAATTATTTGATCGAGTAGTTGATCTACTTTCGTAAACATATGTTCAGTTTTAGGAAACAATTCACTTTATGGGCTTTGTGCAATATTTTCTAAGCTATTCCTAACTTTTTGTTTTTGTTTTGAGGATAGATTTATGAAAATCTTCACGCGCATATAGGTACAAAGTTACAAAAATAAACAGTTTCCAATCTAACCCAGATTCTCATACTCGTATGTATCCCCCTATATAAATTGTGTTCATAACTGGAAAACCATTAGGTTACTTCTCAAGAAAATTCGAAACAATGTCAATAATTTTTTTGAAATTCACGTCAATTATTAAGTGTATAATAATACCAAATTTATAAATACGAGTATATTTACAAGAATTTTCCAGCTCAATAAATATGAAGACAAGAATGTATTATTTCAAATCACTTATATACTACCAAGTATACGAGACGCATGTATAAACAGTACGGTTCATTTGATTACCGCCACTTAAAAAATTACACGAAGTAATAGCATTTTGTGTCATTTCTTACCAAACATTTTTATTTTATTTTCTGTTTCCCTCTTTCGTATGCTTTACGTGTGAGCCAGTCGCAAACCATTTTCTACTATGGAATATTGTGGGCAAGTCTTTACAATGCGAGCTGTGTGTACGGGCGCGTTATCTTGTTGGAAAATTCATAAGAGTGGTGTAAAAAGGTCATGGATTTTAGGGAAAACAGGTTCCAGCTACGTCTTGTAACTGTTTCCTGTCATTTTTGTACATTGAATTTTTTACTTTAGAACACAAAATCTATTGTGCCATAATAAGGTATTGAACCCCAGACCATTACGCCCCCTTCACTACTATGATGGCGATTCAAAAACACTTCCTCTTTCCTAAGGTCGTGAAAATAATAATTATACCCATCTATGTGTTCCTTTGCGAATTTCAATCGATGTGCTTCCGTTCATCATTCAGTGTTTTTTTCTTTAACTTCAGATGCTTCAGATATTTTGCACTTAAGATACCACGGCGGACTCGATTTACTGGCATTAACGCCAGCTTGAACAGCAATTTTTGATGTAGAAAGAACCGAATTGAAGGCTAATCTAACACGTATCCTACGAATAAATCGTGAAAGTTCTTTATGATGATTCTATTTTGTCCCTTTCTGATAAAGCTTGATTAAAAACTGAATAACAAAAATAATAATTTTTAACTTCCCTTTCCATTTAAAAAAAAGAAAATAGAATATTCAGATTCATGAACAAGGACTACATGTTTGGTGGCGAAAATCAAATTAACCGAAACAAAGTCATGAATTTCTGACTCACTTTTCAAAATAGAACAAAAAACACTCGATGGCTGCGGTTTTTCCTTTTTTTATTGTATTCAGTACTAACATGGCTACTCCACCTGACATATTTTATACCATTAACATAAATTTGCTGCTAGAAAAAAAAATACAAATGGCGTTAGTTCGATGTTCGGTGAGGAACACTTACAAGATTTTGATGTTTCAAAATCATTTGTAATTTGTAAAATGTTGTGAAAAAAAATGAAAATTGCCTTAGGGTGAATAGTTCTACAAAAGCGAAAGCGGAAAGCACCGGTGTTTGGATTAATCCAGTTTTAATTAAACGTTGCGACCATGATGTGGAAATGCATTTGTTAAAAGATTTGGACTGGAGTTTGGAACCTACTTTCAAAATTTTACAAGGATACATATAGAATCATTCGAGGAAATTTTGAATTTGGTAGGAGTATATGCGTAACGTGTTATGTAAAATTCGTATGTCCTATTTTGTTAGTCTAACATACTAATACTCGTCCCATTTTGCTATAGGTAAAAATGCAATAACCAAAAAAGACACCATAATGAAAGACGCTGTTTCAGCAAGAGTTAGACGCGCTATAACGTTGAGATTTATTGAAACAGGTGACTCTACCGTTCTTTGGAATATATGTCGAAAGTTTCTCATGAATCGAAATTTGTTCCTGAGGTTCTTCAAGCCATTTGGCTTGCGCTCGTACCAAAAGTAAATTAAATATACATAAATACATTACTAATTAAAAATGTTTTACTAATATTAGGTTCCACAAAGTAAAGTTGAGTGGTATACGATTATAGACAATTTTAATAAAATATGGCAATTTCCACACACATTGGGTGCAGTAGATGGAAAGTGAATCAAACTTTTACTGTTATAAAGGCTATTTAGTATTATTTTATTCGGAGTTGTTGATGCCAATAACGACAGCACCATATACCAAGAAAGCCGAGGTGCAAGTTGCCAAGGCAGGATATTGAAACACCATTTTTTATCGAAGTCGGAATGAGTGTTGAGTTTGCTTTTGGCAGATTAGTAGCGCGGTTTCAAATATTCCAAAGACCACATCACTAGACACTACCGATTTAATTGTGAAGGCTTCGTGTGTACTTCATACACTCCCTAGTACACTCCCGTTAACAATTTTGCTTCAGTCGAACAAAATAAAAAAAATAAAACAAATATTGATTACTAACAGGTTTCATATTCGATGTCCGCTTGCGTTTTTTAATAAATTCGAACTGTTCGGCGTTCACATTTAATTTTGGGCTACTATATGGTGGCTGTTGAAATTTATTCTGCCAGATAACGATGATAACATGAGTTAAATGGAAGAAAATTAACTGTGGTTTGATGCTCCTGCCGTAGTTCCCTGCGTTACGGATTTAAAACTTGCACATCGGTCATCTGTTGCTGGAAAGATGTCATAGGTGGCAATGCGTGTCTTAAAGGTAATTTTCGAATAGTTGAGGCCATTTGAAGCCCAAAGAAATGAAATTCATCTTCAGTATCAGAATACACAGCCGAAATAGATTCAGTTCCCTGAATTTCCAAATTCTTCATATTTTTTTATCATTTTATCGGTGTTTTACCGCATTTTGCCATATCTGGATATCACGGATCCTAGATAGAAGGATGAAACTGAGGTAGTGAATGTTAAACTCAATACCTAAAAATAAAATCGATATCAGAAGAGGGATCAAAGGCTTGATTTATCATGGTAAACCTATGAACTTCCAAATTATTCGCATTTTCATCATTTTATCGGTGTATTATCGAATATTGCCATATCTGGACATCACGGATCTTAGATAGAAGGAGTAAACTAGGCTAGTGAATGTAAAACTCAATACCTAAAAATAAAATCGATATCAGAAGAGGGATCACAGGCTAGATTTTCATGGTAAATCCCTGAACTTCCAAATTATTCGCATTTTCATCATTTTTCCGGTGTATTATCGCATTTTTCCATATCTGGATATCACGGATCCTAGATAGATGGATCTAGGGTAGTAAATGTAAAACTCAATACCTAAAATGAAAATTGATATCAGAAGAGAAATCACAGGCTATATTTTTCATGGTAAATCCCTGAACTGGAAGTTATAGTATAGTTGAATATGAAAGGGAAGGAGAAGCTGAAAGGATAAATTAATTATTAGAATTTTATTATACATTTTATTTATTTGCATAATATTTATACGGAATATTGGCTTGATTATTTGGTATATACATTTTTAGGTCATACAAATTTATTTTACTAATACATTTACAATACAAGAAAATCTGGTACAAGTTAGCACAAACTTCAAAGTCGTATTTCGCGGTCCAATTCGTATTGTGGCGGTTCATGTATGGTATGTTATGATCCTGACAATCATTCGTATTCTCGTAAAATAAGTATAATAAAAACTTACACTTAAATATATTTGGTCTTTCCGATAAACAATTTACATTTCTTCATAATTGAATAAATTTGGCTTTTACAAGTCTTCAAGCCCTGCCCCTGATTTTATGAAATTGCAGAGACTTTTTATTTTCTTTTTAACGATTTCCTCGTCTATTACCATTCCACAGGCACTCATGGTTTTATAAAGCTCACTTAATTTCAAAATTTCTTGGTTTGAATTCATCACTGCACAAAAGCAATTATTGTCTTTCAATTGTTTTAAATTGTCTTAAAAACACAAAATTTTAAATATATAATAGAAACACACACAATTTTAATAAGAGTTTTATTACAAAAAACACAAATTTTATTTAAGAATCGAATTAATTTTTACCACCCACAAAAAGAGCGACACAACAAACAAATCACGCCAAATAAATGATTCCGCCATTTTGAAATTTAAAAATTGATACAAATTGGACTAATTTGTAGACATGCAAAGCCGGTACTAAATATTTTATCAAATCTGGCAAGACATTAATATTTTGCGTGCCCACCTACACCTGTCAGAATTTGAATGGTATAACTTGCTGTTAATGGCAGGTGGAGAGCGTGTGTAAATACACTTTCTTTCCCTTTTGCTTCATTTGATTGAGTGGCGGTAATCTACTGAACCGCAGTGTACATACCACGTACATATATAATGGAAAATATTTAATATACAAACAAAAAAATCTGAACGAACAAAAAATATTTTTTATTTTGCTGGTATGCCTGTAAATATTGAAAATTCAGCATGACGGAATTTTTGTTTACAAACATATAATAAAATATTTTCCGATTGGCATACACCGCGCGCCATATTATTATATGAGAATAGATATGAGTACGTGGAGGCGGGATTCGCCACAATGACAAACGCCAAAGATTCTCTCACCACAAATCGAAAATGTTACTCAAAATTGATTTGTTAAGTACCAAGTATTAATTTAATATTCAAGAAATATTTATAACTATTTCAGTGTGTACGGAGTATGGCTTGCGTTTGTCATAATGAATTGTGGTGTTAAGTGCGCAGTGGGTTGGGAAATTGTCGTATTTTGATATTTGTAGCACGTCCCATTGATTTCGATGGCATACAGAACGAGAGCACTGTACAAAGTTTGTGTACTCTTGATTTATGTGGTTTTACTTTCTATTAAGTAAACATGATTTATAAGTATGTGCGGTGTGTGATACCAACAAAAATTTAATGAACATATTGACTCAATATTTTCTGGAAATACATTTCGTTGTCGTTTTGAATTGGAATTTCTGATATTTCTGATTAAACTGAATTTTGATTAAAATCTATGTAGCGTAACCTTAATTCTTGTATAGAGTTATATAGCACGAACGAATACGCCATAAAATAATATTAAAGCAAGAATTTCGTTCTAATCCACAAAGAACCACAACATTCGTAGACTGTTTTAAAATTCAAACTACTATCAAAATTTTCATTGTACGTTTTCATCAAGGTTAAAATAATTGCTTCCATATAGAATGAATGTATAACAAAAAATCTATTCTCCATGAGTAAAATGAAATCTGCTAAAACGCATGTTCGAATATGTACAGGGTGATAACCGAATCATCAAATCCCTAAACAATTCCGCTATAAAAACAACGAATTTCTTATGATACACCCATTTCTTTATATAATTCCCCTCGTTGGTTATAAAATACTATTTACCCTAATAATTTATAATTCACTAGTACTGTGCGAACATGGATTTTGAGTATATATACTAAATCGAAAGAGGTACGTATGGGATGGTCCGTTGCTTCATTGTACAGAAGTATGGCCTACTTTAACAAGGCCACCAAACACTAAAATATGATTGCAAAATCAAAGAAACCAGAATAATAATGTAAAACGAAAAATGTTTACTATTGAAATAAACCAATTGGTTCTATTAAGAACTTACATATGAAGCGTTAAAAATGACCATCCTTTTTGGTGTTCTGTGTGGTGTAAACGTTCGACACAATTTTTTTTTTATCAAAATGAACCAAGTCGATCTAAGTCAGACTCATCTCGAGCTGTTCGAGATTATTCTTTTTATTGCATCTGGGTACCTATTTCGCCCGGAAATTGAGAGACGAAACCAAAAATTTGTGTATACGTACACGAAGTATAATACACAATTTTGAATAAATGTGTTGTCATTTGTTATGCAAGTATGTGTGCTTTTTTGTCATCATAAGCATCAAAATTTATCGAACTGGAAGGAATCGGTTCAAATTTTTGGTGCTTCCACTCCTGTTTTGTGACATTTTCCTATGGTAATGAGATGGGGAATGTAGTTTTTCAGTTTAAATTTAAACATTTCATTGTTTCGGGCTCATCGTTAAAGCGCAAAATGGTTAGTTTTGATGTTTTAACGTTTAACGTTTTTTAATGTTTAATTTATGTTTTTAATAACAATATATCAATATATATATATATATATATATATATATATATATATATATATATATATATATATATATATATATATATATATATATATATATATATATATATATATATATATATATATATATATATATATATATATATATATATATATATATATATATATATATATATATATATATATATATATATATATATATATATTGCGAATTATAACACTAGAACTATTTAAAGATTCCCATTAATGCCCAACAAAAATTTATTATTTATAGGATTTTGTCATGTTTAACTATGGGAGTCTCTTTGGTTTCACTGCAGCCTGCGGCAGCCAACGCCGGACAGACTTGTGGGAGATAATAACTTAACAATTAAATGCATACTCGTTAAATCCACGAAGAGTAGAGCAACACTAAAAAAAATATTATGCGGAAATTAAATAAAATTAGAGCGGCACTTGAGCGGATTTTGTTTTCCTTTATTAATTACAACTGAGACTGTGCTCATCTAGCAATTTATCAAATTTTTACAAATTTTGCATCTTTGATGTATTCCATCTGTAAGTCCCTGTGAAGGTCTTTATTTCTTGTGTACACGGAGCATTTATGTTGCTAGGCAGAACCTTATTTTGAAACGTCTGTATCATTTTGGCATTTGTTTGCTTAGTACATCCCCAGAGTTGAATACCGAAGATCTATATCGGCTTCAGTATTTGCCGATACAGCAGCAGCTTCTTGTGTATTGTAAGCGCAGAGCCTCTACCTATAAGCCAATACATTTTTTTGAACTTAATATTAAATTCATTTTTCTTTCTTTTTGGCGTGCTCCCGCTCCACTTGAGCTTGACATCGAGTGTCATTCCAAGGTATTTAGCTTTGTTTGCATATGGTCGTGAGGTAATTACTATCGGTAGATGGGGCACCTTTTGATATGTAAAGTTAATATGCGTGGATTTCGTCTCATTAAGCTTCATTCTTCAGCGCTTAGTCCAGTTACAAACCGCATTGGCAATTTAGAGTTTGCTCGTTGCATCAGTGGCATTACTTCCAATCGCCATGATTGCCGTGTCATCTGCAAAGGTGGCTATGGTTCCTTCATCTGTTGTTGGAATATCCTTTGTATATAATAAATACATGATTGGTCCTAAGACACTCCACTGCTGGACACCGGCAGAGATTTTCTTTAGTTCGGAGTATTCATCCTCATATTTCACACGAAAATGTCTATTGGATAAATAAGATCTTAGTTTGGCATAGAATTGACTCGGCAGATCTTTATGCAGCTTATATTCCAGTCCACTGTGCTAAACTTTATCGAATGCTTGCACGACGTTCAGAAATATGCTTGAGCATACATTTTTACGTTCTAACGATCTTTCAATAATGTTGAAGAATCTATGCACCTGTTTAATTCTGGTCCTCAATTATTGGTTTTAGTCGTTATAGTAATAATTTTTTAATGAAATTGGCCTGTATAATTTTTTATCGTTAGGTGGTTTATCAGGTTTTGCTATCATAATTACTTCTGCTACTTTCCATTGCCACGGAGCATATTTTAACCGAAAGCTTGCATTGATTGTGTAACAGCTTACGAACTCCTTTACCTGGTAGAGCCTTTATTATCTAGCAAGTAATCAAGTCATAACCTGACACTTTTTATCATTCATGTTGCTTTTTTACGTCTACTTTTAATGCTTTGAGAGTTGCTGGGCGTATATCAGAATCATCTAGCTTTTGGAATGACACTACATTTTCATTGGCCGTTTGCCTTGGTAGTGGTTGGAAGGTATCCTCGAGATACTCCGCAAACAGATCAGCCTTCTCTTCAGGACCTCTTGCCCAGGTTCCATCCTCCTTTTAAGTGGAGGCACTTGCATTTTGGGTGTTTTGAGTCCCATCGTCGCTTTCCACAGTGAATAATCAGAATTTTTTTCATCGATTAGGCTAACTAGATATCTGTTGATTGGTGTATTTTTATCTTCTTTAAGAACAGATTTGAGAGTGGTATCTAAATAGTTAAGAATTGTTTTGTTCTTCGCTATAGGTTTTACGTGCCCGTCGTTTTTCTCTTACCAACTCTCTACTTACTAGCCAAAGCAGCATATTGAATTGTTTCATTAAGTTGTTCTTATTTATCTGCGAACTGGTGAGAATTTCTTATCGGACCTGAAGATTAAATTTTTCCTCCGAAGATTTAACTAGATGGCTTTCAGATATTAAGAAAATGTCGATTTTTTCTGAATTTAAAAATATTTCTATTACGTTCATAATCCCGTTCGCATTCCAGATTGCTATTTTGATAGTTGTATTCTTACTTAACATTTTAGTCATCAAAGCCATCATTTTTTTAATAGCTGCAATGCTGTTCATAATGTTTTCTATAATTTGGTTATTTTCGGAGTCCATTTGTTTGGTTGAATCCAAACCATTCACTACCCAGGCAAGTGAACTTCTTTGCCCTGTGTTGCTTAGTTGTGGGTTCTGATACAACTGATTTGATATTTGAACCCTTCAAATGATTTGATATTTGACCCTTGATTTTCGTGGTTTTGCGGTTGATTTCTTGTTTTATCTCTTAATTTTTGGAGTTGTTTAGCAACCTCACAGCCTCGGTAATTAACCGAATGTTGGCCCTTACAATTTGTAAACCTGGCTAGCACATCTCTCCCTATTGTACATTCCTGGGTAATATGATTACCTATGGCATTTTACACATCTTGGATTCAGGCCGCAATATCTTTGAGTGCGAATAAATGTTAAACATTCCTTGCATTGGGGTATGCGTGTTGTACGCGTATATTTGGGGTATGCGTATTATATATAGACATTAACTCTTCATATGTAAGTATTTGATGTGTTATTATCGGCCATATTTAATTTGACAACAACAACAATGTTTGACAACAACAAAATTTTGACAATGATCTAAAATAATTCAATATTAATCCCAATTTGAATAAATTTAAATCCGAGTTCAGTAATTATTTATAGATATTTAGTCTTCATTTGTATAAGTATTTAATGTGTTATTATCAGCCATATTTAATTTGACAACAACAACAATGTTTGACAACAACAAAATTTTGACAATGATCTAAAATAATTCAATACTAATCCCAATTTGAATAAATTTAAATCCGAGTTCAGTAATTATATAGAAATCTAGTCCTCATATGTAAGTATTTAATGTGTTATTATCGGCCATGCTTATTTTGACAACAACAACAATGTTTGACAACAACAAAATTTTGACTATGATCTAAAATAATTCAATATAAATCCCAATTTGAATAAATTTAAATCCGATTTCAGTAATTATATATAGACATTTAGTCCTCATAAGTATTTAATGTGTTCCTATCGGCCATGTTTTTTTGACAACAACAACAATGTTTGACAACAACAAAATTTTGACAATGATCTAAAATAATTCAAAACTAATCCCAATTTGAATAAATTTAAATCCGAGTTCAGTAATTATTTATAGATATTTAGTCTTCATTTGTATAAGTATTTAATGTGTTATTATCAGCCATATTTAATTTGACAACAACAACAATGTTTGACAACAACAAAATTTTGACAATGATCTAAAATAATTCAATACTAATCCCAATTTGAATAAATTTAAATCCGAGTTCAGTAATTATATAGAAATCTAGTCCTCATATGTAAGTATTTAATGTGTTATTATCGGCCATGCTTATTTTGACAACAACAACAATGTTTGACAACAACAAAATTTTGACTATGATCTAAAATAATTCAATATAAATCCCAATTTGAATAAATTTAAATCCGATTTCAGTAATTATATATAGACATTTAGTCCTCATAAGTATTTAATGTGTTCTTATCGGCCATGTTTTTTTGACAACAACAACAATGTTTGACAACAACAAAATTTTGACAATGATCTAAAATAATTCAAAACTAATCCCAATTTGAATAAATTTAAATCCGAGTTCAGTAATTATTTATAGATATTTAGTCTTCATTTGTATAAGTATTTAATGTGTTATTATCAGCCATATTTAATTTGACAACAACAACAATGTTTGACAACAACAAAATTTTGACAATGATCTAAAATAATTCAATACTAATCCCAATTTGAATAAATTTAAATCCGAGTTCAGTAATTATTTATAGACATCTAGTCCTCATATGTAAATATGTAATGTGTTATTATCGGCCATGTTTATTTTGACAACAACAACAATGTTTGACAACAACAAAACATTGACTATGCTCTAAAATAATTCAATATAAATCCCAATTTGAATAAATTTAAATCCGAGTTCAGTAATTATTTATAGATATTTAGTCCTCATAAGTATTTAATGTGTTATCATCACCCATATTTAATTTGACAACAACAACAATGTTTGACAACAACAAAATTTTGACAATGATCTACAATAATTCAATATTAATCCCAATTTGAATAAATTTAAATCCGAGTTCAGTAATTATTTATAGACATCTAGTCCTCATATGTAAGTATGTAATGTGTTATTATCGGCCATGTTTATTTTGACAACAACAACAATGTTTGACAACAACAAAACATTGACTATGCTCTAAAATAATTCAATATAAATCCCAATTTGAATAAATTTAAATCCGAGTTCAGTAATTATTTATAGATATTTAGTCTGCATATGTAAGTATTTAATGTGTTATCATCAGCCATATTTAATTTGACAACAACAACAATGTTTGACAACAACAAAATTTTGACAATGATCTAAAATAATTCAATATTAATCCCAATTTGAATAAATTTAAATCCGAGTTCAGTAATTATTTATAGATATTTAGTCTGCATAAGTATTTAATGTGTTATCATCACCCATATTTAATTTGACAACAACAACAATGTTTGACAACAACAAAATTTTGACAATGATCTACAATAATTCAATATTAATCCCAATTTGAATAAATTTAAATCCGAGTTCAGTAATTATTTATAGACATCTAGTCCTCATATGTAAGTATGTAATGTGTTATTATCGGCCATGTTTATTTTGACAACAACAACAATGTTTGACAACAACAAAACATTGACTATGCTCTAAAATAATTCAATATAAATCCCAATTTGAATAAATTTAAATCCGAGTTCAGTAATTATTTATAGATATTTAGTCTGCATATGTAAGTATTTAATGTGTTATCATCAGCCATATTTAATTTGACAACAACAACAATGTTTGACAACAACAAAATTTTGACAATGATCTAAAATAATTCAATATTAATCCCAATTTGAATAAATTTAAATCCGAGTTCAGTAATTATTTATAGATATTTAGTCTGCATAAGTAAGTATTTAATGTGTTATCATCAGCCATATTTAATTTGACAACAACAACAATGTTTGACAACAACAAAATTTTGACAATGATCTAAAATAATTCAATACTAATCCCAATTTGAATAAATTTAAATCCGAGTTCAGTAATTATATATAGACATTTCGTACTCATAAGTATTTAATGTGTTCTTATCGGCCATGTTTTTTTGACAACAACAACAATGTTTCACAACAACAAAATTTTGACTATGATCTAAAATATTACAATATTAATCCCAATTTGAATAAATTTAAATCCGAGTTCAGTAATTATTTATAGATATTTAGTCTGCATATGTAAGTATTTAATGTGTTATCATCAGCCATATTTAATTTGACAACAACAACAATGTTTGTCAACTACAAAATTTTGACAATGATCTAAAATAATTCAATATTAATCCCAATTTGAATAAATTTAAATCCGAGTTCAGTAATTATTTATAGATATTTGGTCTTCATTTGTAAGTATTTAATGTGTTATTATCAGCCATATTTAATTTGACAACAACAACAATGTTTGACAACAACAAAATTTTGGCAATGATCTAAAATAATTCAATACTAATCCCAATTTGAATAAATTTAAATCCGAGTTCAGTAATTATATAGAAATCTAGTCCTCATATGTAAGTATTTAATGTGTTATTATCGGCCATATTTAATTTGACAACAACAACAATGTTTGACAACAACAAAAGTTTGACAATGATCTAAAATAATTCAATATTAATCCCAATTTGAATAAATTTAAATCCGAGTTCAGTAATTATTTATAGATATTTAGTCCTCATAAGTATTTAATGTGTTATCATCACCCATATTTAATTTGACAACAACAACAATGTTTGACAACAACAAAATTTTGACAATGATCTACAATAATTCAATATTAATCCCAATTTGAATAAATTTAAATCCGAGTTCAGTAATTATTTATAGACATCTAGTCCTCATATGTAAGTATGTAATGTGTTATTATCGGCCATGTTTATTTTGACAACAACAACAATGTTTGACAACAACAAAACATTGACTATGCTCTAAAATAATTCAATATAAATCCCAATTTGAATAAATTTAAATCCGAGTTCAGTAATTATTTATAGATATTTAGTCTGCATATGTAAGTATTTAATGTGTTATCATCAGCCATATTTAATTTGACAACAACAACAATGTTTGACAACAACAAAATTTTGACAATGATCTAAAATAATTCAATATTAATCCCAATTTGAATAAATTTAAATCCGAGTTCAGTAATTATTTATAGATATTTAGTCTGCATAAGTAAGTATTTAATGTGTTATCATCAGCCATATTTAATTTGACAACAACAACAATGTTTGACAACAACAAAATTTTGACAATGATCTAAAATAATTCAATACTAATCCCAATTTGAATAAATTTAAATCCGAGTTCAGTAATTATATATAGACATTTCGTACTCATAAGTATTTAATGTGTTCTTATCGGCCATGTTTTTTTGACAACAACAACAATGTTTCACAACAACAAAATTTTGACTATGATCTAAAATATTACAATATTAATCCCAATTTGAATAAATTTAAATCCGAGTTCAGTAATTATTTATAGATATTTAGTCTGCATATGTAAGTATTTAATGTGTTATCATCAGCCATATTTAATTTGACAACAACAACAATGTTTGTCAACTACAAAATTTTGACAATGATCTAAAATAATTCAATATTAATCCCAATTTGAATAAATTTAAATCCGAGTTCAGTAATTATTTATAGATATTTGGTCTTCATTTGTAAGTATTTAATGTGTTATTATCAGCCATATTTAATTTGACAACAACAACAATGTTTGACAACAACAAAATTTTGGCAATGATCTAAAATAATTCAATACTAATCCCAATTTGAATAAATTTAAATCCGAGTTCAGTAATTATATAGAAATCTAGTCCTCATATGTAAGTATTTAATGTGTTATTATCGGCCATGTTTATTTTGACAACAACAACAATGTTTGACAACAACAAAATTTTGACTATGATCTAAAATATTACAATATTAATCCCAATTTGAATAAATTTAAATCCGAGTTCAGTAATTATTTATATATATTTAGTCTGCATAAGTAAGTATTTAATGTGTTATCATCAGCCATATTTAATTTGACAACAACAAAATTTTGACTATGATCTAAAATATTACAATATTAATCCCAATTTGAATAAATTTAAATCCGAGTTTAGTAATTATTTATAGATATTTAGTCTGCATAAGTAAGTATTTAATGTGTTATCATCAGCCATATTTAATTTGACAACAACAACAATGTTTGACAACAACAAAATTTTGACAATGATCTAAAATAATTCAATACTAATCCCAATTTGAATAAATTTAAATCCGAGTTCATTAATTATATAGAAATCTAGTCCTCATATGTAAGTATTTAATGTGTTATTATCGGCCATGTTTATTTTGACAACAACAACAATGTTTGACAACAACAAAATTTTGACTATGATCTAAAATAATACAATATTAATCCCAATTTGAATAAATTTAAATCCGATTTCAGCAGTTATATATAGACATCTAGTCCTCATAAGTATTTAATGTGTTCCTATCGGCCATGTTTTTTTGACAACAACAACAATGTTTGACAACAATAAAACATTGACTATGATCTAAAATAATTCAATATTAATCCCAATTTGAATAAATTTAAATCCGAGTTCAGTAATTATTTATAGATATTTAGTCTGCATAAGTAAGTATTTAATGTGTTATCATCAGCCATATTTAATTTGACAACAACAACAATGTTTGACAACAACAAAATTTTGACAATGATCTAAAATAATTCAATATTAATCCCAATTTGAATAAATTTAAATCCGAGTGCGGTAATTATTTATAGATATTTAGTCTGCATAAGTAAGTATTTAATGTGTTATCATCAGCCATATTTAATTTGACAACAACAACAATGTTTGACAACAACAAAATTTTGACAATGATCTAAAATAATTCAATATTAATCCCAATTTGAATAAATTTAAATCCGAGTGCGGTAATTATTTATAGATATTTAGTCTGCATAAGTAAGTATTTAATGTGTTATCATCAGCCATATTTAATTTGACAACAACAACAATGTTTGACAACAACAAAATTTTGACAATGATCTAAAATAATTCAATATTAATCCCAATTTGAATAAATTTAAATCCGAGTTCAGTAATTATTTATAGATATTTAGTCTGCATAAGTAAGTATTTAATGTGTTATCATCAGCCATATTTAATTTGACAACAACAACAATGTTTGACAACAACAAAATTTTGGCAATGATCTAAAATAATTCAATACTAATCCCAATTTGAATAAATTTAAATCCGAGTTCAATAATTATATAGAAATCTAGTCCTCATATGTAAGTATTTAATGTGTTATTATCGACCATGTTTATTTTGACAACAACAACAATGTTTGACAACAACAAAATTTTGACTATGATCTAAAATATTACAATATTAATCCCAATTTGAATAAATTTAAATCCGAGTTCAGTAATTATTTATAGATATTTGGTCTTCATTTGTAAGTATTTAATGTGTTATTATCAGCCATATTTAATTTGACAACAACAACAATGTTTGACAACAACAAAATTTTGACAAAGATCTAAAATAATTCAATACTAATCCCAATTTGAATAAATTTAAATCCGAGTTCAGTAATTATTTATAGATATTTAGTCTGCATAAGTAAGTATTTAATGTGTTATCATCAGCCATATTTAATTTGACAACAACAACAATGTTTGACAACAACAAAATTTTGGCAATGATCTAAAATAATTCAATACTAATCCCAATTTGAATAAATTTAAATCCGATTTCAGCAGTTATATATAGACATCTAGTCCTCATAAGTATTTAATGTGTTCCTATCGGCCATGTTTTTTTGACAACAACAACAATGTTTGACAACAATAAAACATTGACTATGATCTAAAATAATTCAATATTAATCCCAATTTGAATAAATTTAAATCCGAGTTCAGTAATTATTTATAGATATTTAGTCTGCATAAGTAAGTATTTAATGTGTTATCATCAGCCATATTTAATTTGACAACAACAACAATGTTTGACAACAACAAAATTTTGACAATGATCTAAAATAATTCAATATTAACCCCAATTTGAATAAATTTAAATCCGAGTGCGGTAATTATTTATAGATATTTAGTCTGCATAAGTAAGTATTTAATGTGTTATCATCAGCCATATTTAATTTGACAACAACAACAATGTTTGACAACAACAAAATTTTGACAATGATCTAAAATAATTCAATATTAATCCCAATTTGAATAAATTTAAATCCGAGTGCGGTAATTATTTATAGATATTTAGTCTGCATAAGTAAGTATTTAATGTGTTATCATCAGCCATATTTAATTTGACAACAACAACAATGTTTGACAACAACAAAATTTTGACAATGATCTAAAATAATTCAATATTAATCCCAATTTGAATAAATTTAAATCCGAGTTCAGTAATTATTTATAGATATTTAGTCTGCATAAGTAAGTATTTAATGTGTTATCATCAGCCATATTTAATTTGACAACAACAACAATGTTTGACAACAACAAAATTTTGACAATGATCTAAAATAATTCAATATTAATCCCAATTTGAATAAATTTAAATCCGAGTGCGGTAATTATTTATAGATATTTAGTCTGCATAAGTAAGTATTTAATGTGTTATCATCAGCCATATTTAATTTGACAACAACAACAATGTTTGACAACAACAAAATTTTGACAATGATCTAAAATAATTCAATATTACTCCCAATTTGAAGCTCCACTTTCATTGTGCCTTTTGTTTGGAGTCAAGAATTGGAAATTCCCCTAACCCAAATGTTATGTCGCGTTTCTTCTTCTGAGTTGTAGTCGCAGGGCACATGACTCGTTGATGATCGACGCCTGCGAACCCGAGTCTAACAATATACGGCATTCAATCGATTTTTACAAAGTTGCGACTACTGCAGTCGGTAACTGCGCACGGAAATTAGAACGCTCACTTACACTAATATTAGTCTTAATGTCACGCGGACCTTGAGTATTACCACCACTTGTGCAGGGCTGCTCACAATCCGTTGCTATCGAAGTCGATCCCAGTCCTTCCAGCCTGTTCGGTTGTATTAAATACTTACCGAGTATTAAATACAGAATTAAACTACATCTCAACTTAGATCGTCAAACAGTTAAAAAGTGTGTTTGGCTGAGGTAGTTGAAGCAATATCGCTTTTCGGCAATAAATCCTCGTCTTTGGTTGACAGTTAGTTCATTAAACTCTAGAAGACCGTGAATGAATGAATGTTCTTTGTCGCATTTAAGACATACCTTGGTATTTCCCACTGTTGAATGCATGGCCTTCACTTGAAGCCTTCTCTTATTGTTAGTGGGTAATCCTTTATTACTGGATGTCGTACAAGTTTCTCAAGCCTGGCTACGCTTCTCTAGAAACGTCATTAGTGCATCGAATCACATCATCGCTTGTATTACACAATTGACTTAATTGCTTGGATGATCCCTCTTTAACCCATGGCTGGTGAATGAATTGATCAAGTTGCTACTTTACGACCTGGTTTTTCTCTCGTACCGCGTATTAATTTTTTCCCAAGCTTCAGCGTACTTGTTTTCGGTTATCTCAACATGTTTCTCTAATTGAGCTGCATCATCTTTAAGAAGACTTCAAATATTGCAGTTTATGAAGTTGCGGAATTTTTGGGTCGTTATGCACCGAAGCTGCTATGCATCGTCCAGAAAATGAAGGAATATTTACCTTTGGTAACCGAACTTCAATTTCCCCTGCTCTTCTTATCGTTGGCATTTCTTCTAAGAATGTCTTCTAATGTTCCAAGAAATTTACCATCGATACATTATTGTCATTTCCATGAGACTGCGGTATTCGCGTTTGATCCGCAGGTAAAACAGCTTTTTATAATTTGCAATAGCCATCTTCAATTTTAGTTTGGAGTTCCAGGTTTTTTCTGATTCCTGGACCTTATCACATATGTTCTTGTATTCGCTCCATTCATCCTGAAACATTTTTAAATTAACTGTAATATTTTCAATCCCGGTCGCATCTTTTATTTGGTTCAAAAATCCGCTAATGCTCACAATGTTTTTATGAATACGTTTAAGGCTGCGTAATTCGGCCATATCCTATGAAATAGTAGTTTATTGCACGGTTTAAATTTTCACAAAATTCATACTAAAGTCGCGGAACGGAACTTTCACAGTTATTTATTAAAGTTTAACAATTCATAAACATTTTACAAATTAGCATCAATATAACGGAATCTATAACTTTTAGTTGATTCAGGTTATTTTTAATTTTGATTGTTAATGTAGGTTGCCCGGATCAATTTCGAGCTATCCGGCTCGAAGGACCATTGAATAGTTCTCGATGTTTGGTCAATACAAATTCGCAGTTATGTATTAACCGAACTATCAATTTTTATTTGTGTTTTATCACCAAAATCGCTTGTGTGTAACCTCGTACGCAGCTGTTACATGAATTGTGTGGTTTTTTGTTCTGTCTACAAAAATGGTACAAATTGATATCGCCTTTACAATATGAACTTCCATAAATCCATTGTACCACAACAGTCGCTAGTGACGCCAGCACGACGTGAAAGGATGCGGTTGATCTTACCTCTATTCCCTTTCTATCCATTTAATGTTAAAATTACGAGATTTCGCAACACAGAATTTTGGGCTGCACCCATTTTAAATCCATACATTGTTAGAAATTTTTTGTAAAAGTATAATAATTTTACAATTCTAGATCATAAATAATATTAACGACACTGCTATTGGAACACAATGTGACAGTTATTTTGAATTTATAAAAAAAATAAGATTTATGTTACATATTCAAAGCGAACCGTTCGTTAAATTTAAAGGACTCTGTTCTATTAAACTTTATTATATGCAGATTATCCTTCCGCGAAGCGGCGACTACTGATCGAATGCAATTTTATATGTGGCATACAAATTCAATGCATTTAATAGCGAATATTGTTTTCTTTTGTGTATTACATCACATTCTCTGTGTAATTTGCATTGCAATGGTACAGCAACGCTGGCTGCTCCATTTAAATATTAATGGAGATAAAGAGTCGCATCACAGAGCATATCGTTCCAATAGAAATAAAATATTTATTATTTTCTTTGCATTTTATTATCCTTCTAAATAGAACTGGGTACACTGATACCAACAACACTCAGCCAAAATGTTTTGCTTGTTTTCAGTTCAGTTTTTTTTTATTTTCCGGGGTTTATACGTATGTTTCCAATCACAAATTGATTTTTAGTATTTTCTTTTGTGTTGTACAACTTTTGTGCGCCACTAAAGGATAGGAAAATGTGTTTGCTTCTTCGATACTGCTCTGAATATGTTTGTGTTATTGTGTGACGTGATGACAAGTTTTATTTGGCTATAAAAATTTGGCCTCCTTTCATTTCTTAAAAAGATTCGTGTATTTTTATTTTTATTTATCCTTTTGATTTGCTAGATTGGCTATGTTTGTTTGTTTTCATTCAATAATAATAACAATACACACACACACACACACACACACACACACATACATACCAAGCCGTACAGCCCGTAACGTAGTAAATTCGTGGAAATTTTTTTTTCGTGCCAAGAAAAAAAATCAAAGCTAAGGTAAACTGGGAGATTTCTTTTTATATCGTGTTTGGTGACATAAAATTCATGAAATTTTATTGATTTAATTTATTGATATAATTTTCCGAGCGTTTTTATTTTATTTTATTCGCGATTCATGCGATACTATTAAAAGAAAATCAATTTTTCCCGCAGCAAAAAAGGAAATTTTGCAGCGATGGTTATCTATTTGGTTGGTGTGTGTAACACTGTGCATATAAACGCCTATCTAAATTTGAATGTATGTGTAAATACAATATGCGTACCGAAGGAAAATCGAATAATAAAAATTTTAAGTATTAAAAATCAGTTTCCATTTGTCATTGCGAAAGAGACGACAGGATAATAATTTATGTATTCTGTCACCATCTGGAATGATTATTAGAAGACCAGTGCTCGTAATTTTTTATTTTATTTATATTTGTTTATTTTATTCTAATTTTTCGTGATTTTCCATTAAAATGAATTTAAATTTAGAAATAAATGAATTAAAATGAGATTTTATTATGTATCGTTTAGCCTAAATTTTCATCATTTTTCTTTCTTTTGTTTTTTTTAAACCTACAATTTTATTTTGGTTATTCCTTATAAATGGAATCCGAATATTTAAAAGAAATTAAATTTCTGTAATCTTTTATTCTCTGCCTGATTTCGGTTACGAGGATCAAAAATTCCTTTACCATATACGTTTGACATTTTTAGGCTCGTTGTTTGATGATTAAATTCAATTTTTGGCCTTGAAAAGATTTAAACATTTTGGTTGAATTAAAATTTACATAAAAATAGAACACACACACACGATTGAAAACTTTAAGGATTTCTAATTCTATTTATTCTAATTATTAATATCGTAAATATTTAATCGTAAACCGCATCATCGTATCGATGATTTTATTGATTCCCAAACGATTTTCTTATGGCGATTTTACAGTTAGTCGAAATAAAATTATATCGATTTAGAGTAGATTTGGGAACGGGTTATTGCCGTGAGGTGCATCTTTGAATCAAATTGAATTGCTATGTAAATTTGGATGTCAAAACACGAAAAAGAAATAGACAAGCATTACGTCAAGAGTACGTTTGTTAAGATTTTTTTATTATGACGGACGCTATAACACACTGTATGTCGCAGAAAATTGTACACCTATTGTTAATATCTATATAAACATGTCCTATTTCTGCAGTGGCTAATTTACAGTCAAGTGATGTTGCTACATCTTCCTGTACGAATTTGTCAAAAAAGCCATTTTCCGAATTAGTTGTATCCAACCCATCTTCTACGGTTATGAGGATGAGGAACTCATCTTGATACATCTCGTCTTCCAAATAGTATTAACCCTGTTATTAAACATAACTGGATCTACTTCTAGTGTCATAAACCAACCGATTTGTTTGATGCGTTAAAACCATTATGCCGATGCTTTGGTTAAACATATCGAAATTCAATACTAATACGAACGAAAATGAAATGTTGTTGATGGTAAAAATATGTTTCGTAAATTGGTGCCTAAATGACGAGATCTTGGCGATAACCAATCGTTTTTTTTTGAATATTTAAAATAACAGAGTTAATAACTTCCAAACTTTTAAAATTAAATTAAACAAAATTAAATTTAAAAATACCAATTTTTTAAATTGCCATTTTGCATAACTATATATAGCCACTGTATAGAAAATAAATTAAAACAAAAAGATTAAAATGCCGTTAGCCAACCTTCTTTTCCTCTATATAGCCAAAATCCTGTTCGGCATACTTCTAACCAAATAATTGATAATTTTGGGTAATATTTCCTCTCGAAAATGGCCAATTTTAATCCATTTATTGTCTCAAATTGGTTATTAGACACAGATTTACAAATATTTTCGGTTGGGATTTGATCTGCCGAACAAGCTCCTGCTCGTATGTACTGGAACGTTATCTTACTGAAAAATGCATCCTTCTGCTTCATATTTGTATAAAAACGGTAAGAGATGAGTTTCTCAATCGCCAATGATACGCGAAAGTAAGCGGTCTTGCTAAACAGACAGCCCTCTCGCCCTCTATTAAACTACCACTACCAAAAGTTCGTTCAGAAAAATACTTTGGCTCTTTTCTAAGATCGCTCATCAAGAATAATTTCTATTTCATTGGATAAAAGCCCCTGTAATTGAACAATGGTTCGCTATCTCTACTGTGCGAAATGATTCATATCGTTTCCATTCTCATCGTTTTACTTTATACGACAGGGGATCCCCATTTATCTAAATTCTTTTTTCTTTTCGATAAAAAATGATTTTATTTTTTATGTTTAATGTATTCATGATTGTGAAATACATACCAAAAATGTACACTGTTAAATTTAAAAATATTCCAATTGGATTTGTTTTGTAGTGAAATTGAAACATTTTTAGACAATATTTAACATTTGTACTAGAGAAGTCCCTGAATCCGTAATAGTGTCGCTGTAACGATCAAATAACTTTCTAACAATTTTTTGTTTCAAAACAAAGTTTTTTTTAATTCAAAAGTAGATTATTTTAGACACTGTTTCTACTTTTCTTTCTCCGAATCTAGAGATGTTCATGGGGTCTTACCTATATTTATTTATTTATTTATTTATTTTAATATAAATGTTTGAAGTTCTTATGAACTTATTACATTAGTGGCAAACTACTTTATTCTAATCTATTACAAATTTTATTTATTAAATTAACCTATAGGTGTACAGCGACATATTAGCGATTCAAAACTTGAAATTGGCAAAAGAAGAAACATAGAATTTTGATATTATTAAGCTGAAGAAAAGTATTTTTTCCGAAACACGGCAGGAGATTTAGATTTCTTGACGTCATTACTTAACGAATTCCACATGCTAACTCCCCTCACAAAGAATGATGAATTCATCAGATTACATTTATTAATAGCCGGAGTCAAAAGATGAATATGACGATTGGAAGACGAAACTAATTTCTCAACAATATAGGTGGGCTGTTTATACTTTAAGAACTTGAAAATGGATAAACAAACTCGAAACTCATAGAATTCAGCAAGAAAACAACCAAGTAATGAATTAGTAAAATTCGAGATGTGGTCGTACTTTCTTAGCCCGTATACGTATCTCACACAAGAATTAAATATCAATCGAAGTTCATTAAAGTACTTCTTCTTTAATACAAAGAAGACAATATCTCCGTACAAAAAATGTGGAAGGATGTAAGATTTCACCAATTGGAGTCTGAGATTGGTATTAAAGCACTTCGTGGTAGCCCATAACATTCTTAATAAAGAAATTACTCGATTACAAACTGATTCGATGTGGTAACTCCAGCATAAGCATTTGTCAAAAGTTAAGCCTAAATTATTCACAGAATCAGAGAAATCTACCTCCTCTCCAAGTACACTGATTTTAGGTAGGTAGTGCGTATCACGAATTGTAGAAGATATAATAATAGATTTGGTTTTTCCACCATTAAGTTCAAGATAATTTTCTATAGACCATTTCGTAATCAATTCGATATCGGAATTAACAGTTCCAATAGAATTTGTTATCTCGTTGGGCCTACAAAATCTATAAATTTGCAGGTCATCAGCGAAAAGGTGATATTTGCATTGAGTGATTACAGCAGGTAGGTCGTTTATATACATCATGAATAGAAAAGGACCTAATAGGATCCCTGGGGAACACCGCAATTAGTATAACAAGAGCTAGAAATTCCTGAATTAGATCTAACCAATTCTGATCGATTTAATAGATATGACAAAACCAAACGACAAGCCGACATTGAGAACTTAAAACTGTTACGAAGTTTGCTAACCAAAATTGAATGATCAATTTTATCGAAAGCTTTACTAAAGTCTAGAAGAACCAGCGTACAAAGATAACCCTTATCTATGGCCCTGCGGATGTCGTCATTGATGTGTAGTAAAGCACTATTAGTGCTGAAATGACGTCTGTAAGCAGACTGGTACTTTGATAGTAAATTTTCCGATTCAACGTAAGTTAATATTTGTGATTGCAGTATTTTTTCAAAAACTTTAGACAAAGCGGGAAGCAGACTAATAGGGCGAAAATCAGATAAGCATTTGGGATTTTTATTCTTAGGAATGGGAATAATGATTGATTGCTTCCATTTCTCAGGAAAGATAGAAAATGTTATTAGGCTATTAAAATTATGTAGTAAGTAGCAACCTTTGGTAAAATAAGTTTAAGGAATTTAATTGGTATTTCGTCAACTCCGACAGCGTTTGATTTAACGGAATCCAAAGCATCCATAAGGTCAGTGATATCGATGTTATTAAAACTAAAGTTACCTTCCATCGAACTAGAGTGCATTAGAACATCAAAGATTGGTAACCCCGCTGAACGTGCACTGATATGAGAAAAGTAATTATTGAACTCACTTGGTGAAAATTGCGTAGATGGTTTTTCGTCGGATGATAGAAAGGAACCAACAGATTTCAAATTTTTCCAAAACACTTTTGAAGGAAGAGATGGGTGCAATCTAGATGAAAAATAATTGGACTTTGCGCGTTTTATAATATTGTTACTCTTATTTCGTACAGCTTTATATTCTTGGTACAGTTCAATTCTTCTTGTACGCTTCCACCAACGTAAAATAAAATCCCTGAAATTTATGGTACCCCTGATCTCATCATTGAACCAATGCGGCTGTTTAGGTTTGGGTGATATAGTCCTTAGTGGCACAAATTCCTCAAACAAGTCTACAACTAGTTCTGTAAAGTATTCTACTTTATCAACAGGGTTGTTAAAATTATAAACCATGCTCCAGTTTATGTTATTACATTTATCAAGCAAATCTGATGAGTTAATGCTATTATAGTCGCGAAATGAGATTTTAGGAATAGATCTCTCATGTTTAATGTCATAGGAAAAGTAAAGAAGATCGTGATCACTAAATCCAACCGAGATTTGGTTATGAAATACAATTTTATCCGTATTAGAAATAATACAGTCCAATAATGAACTAGAGTGTGACGTGAAAAATGTTGGCTCGGTATTCACAGGAGTGAGAGAGTATTCAGTTAGTAACCTTTTAAATTTTTTCGTTGTCGATTTAGTTGCTTTAAGGTCACAATTAAAATCACCGCACAGTACAACATCATTATAGTTAACACTATAATTTTGCAAGAAGGTCCCAAAATCTTCAAGGAAACGTTTATTCGGCGGTCTATATGCAACAACCAACAACACCTTAGTTGCTCCGAGTAATAGTTCTATGAGAATTACCTCCAAATTAGCTGCACAATGACCATGTACCAGTTTATATCGAATGCCTGATTTCAGGAAAACGCAGATTCCACCTCCCTTTTTTATTGAATCCAAATATCGGTCCAATCGCAACATATTGTATCCAGAAAGACAAATTGAAGCATCCGGAATGCGATCAAGGAGCCATGTCTCAACAAAGCAGAGAATATCAAGTTTTACACCGCACTCTAACTCCCTAATTTCATCAATCTTATGAAGAATACTACGAGTGTTTAGAAAAGAAAAATTCAGACCTGTGTACCTGTTAATTGAAGATTTGAGAACCACATTGTTTACTATTGAGGAGGAAGCATGTGAATTAACACGTAGATGATTCATGTAACATCCCAGTATGTTTCGGAAAAAATGAGATATATAAGAAACATATAAATCAAAATGAAATTAATATCAAAATTAATGAATAGCCTGTCGCTGCACACACACCTCTAACACTAGGAACTAACTTACTAAAACTATATATGGGTTATCCAATTCGAGGTTGATAAAGTAGAAATCTGTATACCGACATCTGTCAAAGATAAACGTCAAGTACGCTGTCATTTATTTAGTTGACATTCTGCCATTTAAGAATATGGAGCATTTAACAATCGACCAACGCGTTAAAATTATTAAATCTTATTATAAAAATAGTGATTCTGCCGTATCCACATTTCGCGCTTTACGAGCAGATTATGGTCGTCATAATCGTCCTACAAAGCAAACCATATTGAATACAGTGAATAAATTTGAACAAACTGGATCTGTTACTGATATTGTAAGGTCTGTGCATCATCGAAACATTCGCAATGCTGAAAATATCGCTTCTGTAGCTGAAAGTGTGGAAGATGATCCAAATTTGTCAATTCCTCGTCGAGCTCAACAATAAGGCCTATCTTATGGCTCATTATGGCTCATTTTGCATCTGGATTTGCATCTTCATCCGTATAAAGTCCATTTTACACAAGATGACTGCTGACCATGGACAACGAAGAACATACGCAAATTGGGTGTTGGAAAAACAGGCCGTCGATGCTGATTTTTCGAACAAAATTTTCTTCAGTGATGAAGCTCATTTTTCGCTTGGTGGATACGTTAATAAGCAAAACTGTAGAATTTGGGGCTCAGAAAATCCACAATTGATTAATACAATAATTAGTACAATAATTTTTTAAGGATGATCCCTTTTGTGGTATTTTTCTGGGGATTAAGCTCCTAGCCAGTTCATTTGTAAATAAAGATCTCTCTCCATTTTCGTTGGATTGTGGCACAAGTGCTGGAGCTGCATTAGAGTCATCAAATTTATACACCCAGAACAGAAGAAAACAACTTCTAATTCGAAAACCATCAATGATCCGACATCTGTTAAAATTTGCATGTACTTTGCTTGGCTTACGTGAATATATTATTATATATGGATGCCAAAATAGTAAGAATGAAAAAAATTTGATACCTTTGGAATTGGTGTTATAGAATCATTTTAATTGATTTTCAATTTTTATTTATTTTTCATTTCCAATGAGTGCTCGCTCTCTTGTATTGATGCATGAGTTGCATTTTTTAGTTTATCGTTCGATTTCTGCAATTCAAAGCGTTATTATTTGTGCTACTGCTGCTGCTACTGAAATAAAATAAAAACACTCAACGTTTCGTTTTCCTCTATGTTTATTTGGGAAAATCGAATAAAATTTTCCCGTGGCATTGTGTATGAATACATGTATTATGTATGGTTGTGGTGCAAACATACGTTCCTTGCTATATTTTCGGTATATTTTCATTAGAAACTGATTTGATTTTATTAGAAATTTGTATGTGTGTTCAGCAGCTTCAAGGTTGATTGATATATTTTGTCACAATTCATATGTAGAAACGACAGATATTTTTTACCAGTGATTGTTAGCTATGGATTTTTGTTCTTTCAAGCGCTAGGATATAGATAACAAAACGTTTTAATTTATTTAGGGATTTGGAAGAAGTACTCGTTGATATAAAATTTATACAAATAATAGCGACAATAAAAAACTGTGATTAGATTTGTTTGTCTATAGCTCTAAACGAGTAACATATTGGGAGATGAGAAAGATATTTTGCATATTTTTTGCTTCATGTGTATGTGACGTATTCATTTATATTTATGTAGATATATGCGCTGAATTTGGAATAATTTACAATAATAGAATTAAAATTCAGTTGAATATATTTTTTGTTGATTTTAATGCCATTCGATTTTAGATTAAGTATTTAGAAAAGATTTGAACTGTTCTTCAAGGAACGGTTCAGAATACTAAACCTTTCATTTTATTCCAAAGCTGCGGCGGAAAAACAACATTAGTTATGATTAAGACTTTACATAGCCAAACGAGATTTTACCAGAACCTTGATACTCTAAACCTATTTTCGAGTAATTTATTTTAGATGCGGAAAAATGTCATTTATGAACATGATTGTAAGCAGTGTCACAGTAAATTTTCGGAAAAGAATGACTGGAAGCAACGATGGGAGAAAAAACTTCAATGCACGATTCGATTACCAATACGGATCCACAATTTTCCCATAATTATACTTTATTGAAAGGTATAGCTTATTTTATCTCAGCCCTCTCACCATTTCCCCGTAAATATAGGATACAAATATCCCGTCAAGTATATAATGCCGTAGCTCGCTGCCATTTATGAAAGTTATGGTAGTCTAGTTAAAAGTAACTAACGGTTGTGAAACCAAATGGAAATAGTAGATTGCGTATCTACTCCCGAAAAGTGCACCATTTTTGATTAACGAGGTTAATCTAATTATCAATATTGACAAGCTGGTTGTGTTCGGTTAGATCAAGAAATGATCTACTTTGAATCTCTCTGTCTCTTCTCTCCTTTCTCTCTCTCTCTCTCTCTCGCTCTTTCTCTAGTTTTTATACATCCCAAGAAGTGTTTTTGGCACCAACATTGTGGTCTTTTAATTATCTCCGTTCATCGCACGCTCCCTTCATTTCCGACAACCTATTTTCCTTGGGTCTTGCTCGACGTTGTCGCCCCAATTTAGCCTAGGACTTCTCTTGCGACCTAGACCACCGGATTGATGATGGTATGTTTTTTTTATCATTCGTTCTTCTAGATGGCTGGATTTAATGAATTCGATAATGTCACAATCTCCAAGGACACGTATGATTTCGTGTTGAATCCGATATTCGTTGTTCGCAACCATAACTGGACCACAAATGGATCGAATGTTCTTGTTTTCAAATGTAGGTAAGAATTTACAATCGCTAGTGGCCAAGACCCAACTTTTTCTTCTTAAACTTAGCACAGGTTTGTAAGTGATTTGCAGAGTATAAGCTTAAACGACTGTAACAATATTTTGATCGCAAAACAACTTTGGCTGCTCGTAGAAGACTCGGTGTCGGGCTGCTATGTGGGATCTAATGTCTACCTTTTTGATGATTACTTTCAGACACAGTCGTTTAAGGAGGTGTTATTAAATTTTCCTTGATGATCGTTAGGTCTCCGGCCAAAAACACGGTACCATCTGCATATCCAAAACCCTGGCTTGTTGAATATGCAGCGCACGTTCTTGTGCGCCAAAATAAACAGCAGAGACGGGAGCGCTTATCGTTGTAATCTCGAAGGAGTCACATAAAGTCCTTTCAACCTTCAATCAATTCTACACAGCGAGCGACTTAACAGCGGGATAACACCTGTGCGGATTAATATGTGACGTATAGTACCGATTTTTACGTTGAAGTTGCTTACGATAATTTTGATATCATGGTGCGAGAAGAAGTTGATGCCGTTTTTTAAGCTCAATACTGAATAAATGTTTTACATCATCTGTAAAACTGTGTTCTGAGTCTAATCGTGCATGCCGCATGCTGATCGGACAAAAACCAATAATATAATGTGCCGTATACTCCTCGGTGGATCAAAATCCCAACAACTAATTATTTTCCGTTTTGATGGCCACTGTAGTTGGGAATGTAACCATTGGTGATATTATGGATCCCACTCCCAGACCATATAAACTCTTGTAGTGCAAGGACGTCCAATGTTTAAATTTCCTTTTGGTTCGAAATATTCTGGAGATCCCTATGTCTTGAAAGGCTTAGCACGTTCTATCTTTTCATTATTTTAGTATTCTCCTATGTTGTTGTTGTAATTAGTCCGATAAATTAGTCCGAACCCTTTGTGTAGGGTTCAAAATTTGATGTTTTTCGTTCAACCCAAATATTGCGTACGTGGTTCACGTACTAGTGATAAATCTTCAAGCTTCCAGTTCCACCTGGAACACGGCAGACGCTCGTTTAAACCACTCTTAACTTGGGGAACTGACGATGATGTGTTATTGGTTAATCGGCGCGAATAGTTCGCCATGACATGTAGTTTCCATGGCTATAAGCCGATTTACCCCTACATATCGATTGACTATTGTAAAGGTTGAACCAACAGCGTTGTTCCCTGCTTCTTATTATGTAATCAATAATCATTTATCCCAGTAAATCGGTACCGCGGAATAATGAGTTTTTATTACACAAGTCAGATTTTATCAAAAATCCGCTAGATATTTTTTTCGAACGTATAGTCGTCACGTAGGTCACCGAGTTTCTTATGAAATTTGATTCTCATGAGGTCATATGTCATTCTTTTCATCATTTTCAACTTCCAGATTTTTAAAATCGTTTCCTTTGTTTTCTGTAGCTATGGAGTAAAAACCCATAAGCATCTTCCGGTTAGTTGATTCCAAAGATCAATCTGTCATGAGTTGTGTCTGTGCGTTTATGTTTCGTTGTTTTATAATCTCAAACAAACTTTTCTAGAAACAAAACGAAAATTTAGCTGAATTTTTATACCCTAAAAAAAATTTCTTAAAATTGGAACCCATCGAAATCGATTCCTTGCTTTTGAAATAGCAATTCGCCAATTTTTACGCGACGTTGATGGCTTGCCTAATAAAAATAAACAATGGAACTCAGCCCCCACCGGATTACTATCTAAATGAATTTTCCCGAAATCAGGACCCAATATTATTCGTTCCTGGCAGTCGAAAAAGTCCAAAAACCGTGCAAGTTGAAATAATTAAATATTGGAATTGAATTCTCACTGCACCAACTAAATGAATTCTCTCCCAAAATCAGAATCCATCGCAATCGCTACCTCAACAGATTTTTATAAAAATCGTGCGAGAAAAAAAATAAGTAAAAGGACCCGTTCCCCACCCAGTCGACATTTAAATCATAATCATATTTCACATCGTCGAACAAAAGAAAATGTGAAAAGAGATCAAGGTCAAAACATTAATAAGATCGCGAACAACCAACATTTGCAAAATAATGCGATAAGTCGTGATAAGTGCAACTATTCAATGTCTCATAATGCAACCATCAAAACTTGGTGCAACATTCCACAATATGATAGAACAAAATGCCAGATACAACTTGCTAGCATAATCCCACAATATGATGCAACATTCAACAATATGACTCAAGGCAGTGACGCAACATGACGCAACACACACGACAAACCTCAACAAGATGTAACATTACGCAACATGTTGCAATAACATCCCAGTGTAATATACCACAAGGACTCCTAAATGAACTGTTCAGGAATCAGAAGTCCTTGAATCGTTTTCTGATATTCGAATGCCGGTCTCGCCAAATTTTATCAAATCTGGTGAAGCGTAATAAAATATAAAAGACGCAACAAAGTGAAACATCACACAAGTACAATATGACGTAGTTTGTGCAACACAATACAACATAACGCATGAACATGACATGCAACGTGGCGCAACGTAATGCAAAATTTTGCAAGATTATGCATCGTGTTGCATCACAGTGAAAAATAGTGCAAGGCGACATTACATGGTGCAACATCACGCAGCATGGTGCAAAATGACGATCCATTTGGAAGACTCCTAAATGAACTATCCAGAAATCAGAAATCTTTATAATTGTTTCCTTGCATTCGAAATTTCTCACTTAGGGACTTCTAAAATTAATTTTACATATATAAACTAGGATTCATCGCAATCCATTCCTGCCATCACAAAATTCTTTCGTAATTTTTATCTAAATTGTTCGAGCCGAAAAAAATTAATAAGGGTCCTTGATCTCATCGAAAGATCCCCGAAACAAATTTTTCCGGAATTAAAACCCATCGAAATAAATTCCTGGTTGAATTTTGTTGAAATTTGTTGAAGACCCATCGTAATTGATTTCTGGTACGCGAAACCTCTCTTTTAGCATTTTTCATGAACATCTTTTTAGCCGTTTTCGAAAATACCCTAAATTAAATTTCCCGAAATCTAAATACCCATTATTAAGGACCTGAGGCCCAAGCAGTCGACATCACCATACGTACAACTTTTAACTATTTTATCCGATATTGGGTTTATAGAAACCTATCGAACTAGCCAATTTTTATCTTAAAAATAGAAAAGTGCGAGTTAATGCCAATGGTAATCTTAGTGGCCCGAAAAGTATGAGAATTGGAGTACCTCAAGGTTCTGTGTTAGGTCCCCTGCTATTTTTAAATTATTATAATTCATTCTTCAGATTAAAATTGTTTGAACGCGATATCTAATTTTCTCATGACATAATCTAATTCTATAAGGAACACAAGTTCCTAGTAGTGTATTCGTATTGAACGCAATTACTCGCATATATTGTATGAGCTTGATTATTTTCTTTGGCATGCCCATTTCACAAAATGCCTTCAATATTGAGCTACTGTGTATTGTATCGACTACACGTTCGAAATTCACGTAGGTGCAGTGATGAATCCCATTCATTAGACTGCTCAATTATGAAGCGTGTTGTGTGAATATGATTAGTGCAACTTTTCCATGGTCTGGAGCCAGCTTATGTCATTTATATTTTTGAGTTGATTGTTTGTGAAGTTCTATCTATGATGAAAATTTATTTTACCTTTATGGTTGGGTTGCGGAGAGATATACCCCGCAAATTTTTATATTCTCTTAGGTTACCTTTTTGGTAATCCATTTACGCTGTGTTCTACCGGAAGTTTATACTTCTATTTTTACTTAGTTAGAGTTGTTGCTGTTATCGTTATGTCTTCTTGGAATCTATCAGCTCTGAAATATTGTTATTGAAATAATCCTTCCATCTCTTCAGTTATGGTACATCTGATGTTAATGTTTGACCAGATGCATCCCTTATTAGCAGAATAAAGGTAAATTTTCCACTTACGTCGTACGTGTTGATGTGTTGGCGCATGTTCCGGATCTGCTACCTTGAGAATGGTTTAAATGATTCGCCAATGGTCAGTCTTCCATTTCATGATTTCTGTGTATTGGTAGCTATTTCCTCATTGGTTTGGAAGCTGAGCTTGAGCACTTTCCAGCTCTTTCCTTAAATTTATTCCAATTTGAATTGATGCAGTTTACAGCCTTAATTTTGAATTGGGATATTACCAGTCGTTGGTCACTGTGAATGTCTGCACCTCTTTTTTTTTTACATCTTGTAATGGCGTGAGAAATTTGTTGCTAATCATTACGTGGTCTATTTGGTTTCTTGTTCTGCCATCAATTTTTTTGAGAGAACTCATACTTGGTTGCTTAATCTGCGTCTTCTGTTGGGACATATCACGATATTATGGTTTGTGTTTCGTATTTTTGAATGAACTTTTGCTAAGATTATTTGGCTTTTAACTGGGTTCCATTCAATTAGTGTCTTCTTTGCTTTAGCTTTTGTTAATATATTATCGCATCCAGAAGTACTTTCCTTCACTTGTGTTTACTTTGCACTGTTTTGCCATCTTACTTGCCTGAAGCAAAGAATTGCGATTCTGCGATGCTTCATTTCTCTCTGTAAGAGAGAGTTCTGATGTTTCAATTCCCGTGTGCCGAGGGTCGATATTTGTGTTTCTCGCTTTGTATTATTCCTTCTAGTATTCCTTTCTGTAATCGTTTTGATTGGATCATCGAATAATTGAACCATTGAATCCTAACCAGCTCCCAAGAACGCTGATTTTGGCATATGGCATGCCGGGTAAGTGGTCACCCAAATTTGTAGTAATCGAAGCAATGGTAGCTTGGAGTTGGTGATGAAGTTGTTGTTGCCTTATCTACCTCAAGCAATATAGTTCCAGTGAAAAAAAAAACAGGAAAACAAACGTCGATTGATAATCAATTGGTGAATTTATTGATGAAAAATGAAATCATTTATGATTGTACCTATATCGAAGGCATCGAATCGTCAAGTTATTTCAATCAGACCAATTTTATTATAAAAATTGAATTTTAATTTTTAAAATATTGGTATGTTCCAATTTAAACCCCAATTTAAAAATTGGAAAACTGTAAGATGACGAATCCGTACAGAAAAACAATGGCAAAAACAACAAAAAGCAATAATATACATTGTCTACGAATTGTCTACATACTCTACCAATTCTCGACATTATCTACTTAAAAGTCAATTGTCTACGCAATTTTCGATACCAACATGTAGACAATTCGGAATTACGCGTAGTCGCACAACACTGGTGTTATGTCTGGGAAAGGTCTGCACATACAAAGTTAGAAAATTTGTAAAACTCAACTTTAAAGTGTTATGTCTGGAAAAGGTCTCGTTTGAATCGGGTCATCAATGGTTATCGCTGGAAAATTTTCCAGGCCAAGTTTCATGTTGGGAGTTTGGGAAAATTGTAAAAATTCAACGTTTCAAGTGATATGTTTGGAAAATTTCGAAGTATGTACGTGCATTTCATCCATAACCATCGACAAACTGATTCAAACAAGACCTTTTCCAGACATAACACTGTACACGTTAAGTTTTTGTACTTTTTTGTTGTTTGACCATATACAGGGGTGTCCGCCGGGAAGGTATACTACTTTGTTTGTTTATGATTTTTGATTAAATGAAAGAGAATGGATCTTATATTGATAAATGTTTTATTTAATGTCGGCAATTATGTATGGAATATAATATCAGATAAATGTCCGCCTCTGTTAGCCTCACCAATGCGAGCCCTTTTGAGCACATTTTTCATTACATTCTCACACATTTCACGCGGTATTTCATTAATTTCATCACAAATATTTTGTTTGAGTTGCTCAAGCGTTTCTGGTTTGTTTGCATAAGCCTTGCTTTTTAGATATCCCCACAAAAAGAAGTCCGGAGCAGTCAAATCAGGCGACCGTGGAGGCCAATCAACATCACCATTTTTTGAAATAACTTGTTGTGGAAAGAGTTCTCGCAGTAATTCCATTGTAATCCTGGATGTATGCGATGTGGCACCGTCTTGTTGATACCACATGTTAATCAAGCCCAAAATATGCAGTTGTGGCGTTAAAAAGTTTTCAATCATATCACGATATCGCTCCCCATTCACAGTTACCGTTACGCCGTTTTCATTTTCAAAGAAGTAAGGTCCAATGATTCCTCCTGACCAAATTGCACACCAGACTGTCACTTTTAATGGATGTAAAGGTGACTGATGAATAATGTGAGGGTTTTCCATTGGCCAGAACCGACTATTCTGTTTATTCACATATCCATTTAAATGAAAATGTGCCTCGTCACTCATTATGATTTTTTCATGAAAATCGGGGTTGTAATGGGCGAGCTGTAACATCCTATTGGCATATGTACGGCGGCGTAAATGATCTTGTGGAAGAATTTGACACTAAATGGCGGCAAAACAAAGTAGTATACCTTCCCGGCGGACACCCTGTACTTTATATACATATTAGGTTATGCATATAAGAATCTTATAAATTAGTTTTTGTATTTTAGTTTTATTTGTATAGTTTGTGACGAATGTATACATATTTTCGGATGATTTTGTTGGTTAGTTACTTGCGGCTGGGATTTAAATTCAATACATATTTTTTTTAACTTTCGACTGCAGTAGCTGAGACACTATCTGCATTATCGATTTTTCACTTTCGACTGGAAACTTTCGGCTATCTTTAACAGTATTTTAATATCGAAATTGTCATCTCACGTTGGTAATCTGAATCTTGGAATTCAGTAAAGTGGGTAAGTGGTGAAGAGGTTGTTTTGTGCCAGTTTACTTTTTTTGTATAAAACATCTAACGATGCAATGTCCAATTAACATGAATATTAGCACCCGTTCATAAAGATCCTAGTTTCATGACATGATCCAGTTTTGCCAAAGATGAAGAACGCTTGATAAGCTTTTAATTAATGTCGATTTTAACTGTTAAGCTATGTTTAATAAAATATTAATTAGTTTAAGAAAAGTTACTTGAATGAATAGTGCCTGATTTCACATAAATTTTTTCTAGGGCAACCCCAAGTTTATGGGCAAACCCACTGCGATAGACCAGCAGAAAAACAAAATCTTGCCATACTAAAATGATAATTTAAATGAAAACCCTTAAACCATTTCGACATGTCCGTAATTCAACCCCATTCAGAAGCGATTGTTCGTCATTCGGACCATTTGATCGGTCTAAGAACTATTTCAATCCATTGTTATTCCTAATCCCCCTTTTAAATCAGCGATGCTAATGGCATCTTTAAATTATTTTTTCCTCATTTTAATTATTCAATAAATATTACATCGCCTGAAAAGTTCCGAGTCTGACACATAGATGGTGCCAGAAATTTAAAATCAATATGTTTGTTAAATTCTATCGACCTTCAAATGACACCTGTTAAAATTTCATGACATTTCGATTATTAGGTTTACAAGTTACAGTTGTTTTAGTGACGCTTCTTTTGTTAATTTCAAAACAATGGAAAAAAACGAATTTCGTTTGTCCATGAGAAAGCTATGTTCGAAGTGAGTATCCATGGATCTTTCAATGGATGAAACATGGATTATTACATGTTCGCGGACCTAAAAAAAAAAGATCCAGGGAAAGAGATTTAGCTCCAATGCAGAAGTGATTACCGAAACTGAACCTTATTTTGAAGACAAAGATAAATCGTTGTACGAAAAAGGCATCGAAATATTAGAGAGGCAGGCGTTGGACTGATTGTATCGCTCTAGAAGAAAATTATGCAGATCAATCCAAAAAAAATTGTGTTTTCTTTGTTAGGCCAGGACTCTTCAGGCGATGTGTGCCTTGCCTGTAAAAGCTTAAATTATGTAATTAACAAACACATATTTATTTATTATCTAAAATAATAAACTCTCAATAAGCCAAATTACGTAGTTTAATTTAGACAGTCAACATAACGATAGGCACTAATTAATTATTGATATGTTTTGGAATGTAAATATTTGCATTAAACAAATTTCATAGCAGTTGTATTTGTAGTTGCGATTGTCATTTCAATAGTTCGACGATTGAATGAAAATATTGAAATATGTTAAAAATGCCGTATCAAATACAGTACCGGAAACATAATATTAATTTAAAAATCGTCGAAATGAAATTGCTACATTTTACATCAATCTGCGCGTATTTCAGAAAATATTCGCTTCCGCCCACGGCGACGAACTGTTTATTGATATTATTTGCTGTAATAACTTTATAAATGACTGCATTAAAAATGTTTTAATGGAAAAATTGTGTACAAAAATTGAAAAAATAGTTACTATGGAACGACATTGTCGTCGACATCGACTTAGTATCCGAATGAACCAAAATAGTTTAATTAATTATTTTTCCATTTACGAGAAATGCAAACAAAAATACATTACCATTTCTAATTTAATTATTTAATGTTGTTATATTTAATAATGTCAGTTTATGTCGGCAACATTAAATTTATTTATTTGCACAACTTTTTCGTGAATTTTCGCTTATCCATGTAATGGAATTTAAATTTGTATTTATTTAATTGGATAAATGTTGACGTTCGATGCGAGGATGGTGGAAATTATTAGGATGTCAGATCATTTACTATATAATATAGTATTTGTGGTTACACCTTAGGTAGGTGTTCTTTTATTTAATTTAGAATTAATTTATCCTAAACTAAACAGTTTTCATTTTTTATTGTTAGTGTTCGTTTCCGTCAACAAATGTATGGATTGGCAAGCAACCACCACATTTTTAATGTGCTTGTTAAACGGTTTAGTAAGAAAAATGCTTGAAAGAAATTTTTTAAATGGACAATCATTTCTGCTAAGTTCTAGAGCACATAATATGAATCATGAATAAATACAAATGTTTCCCATCGCCACTAAACAAATAAGGATAAGAATACCTCAATAAAGTCAATGTAGTTGGCCCGAACCCGAAATATAGAGTACGTTTAAGGCAGCAAATTTATTGTAGCACGGACCACCAGGTAGGCCTTTGTTATTACTATGAAACATAATAAGCCCATGCTTATTTCATTGCGATGAAATATTTACATTTTCATAAAAATAAGTTTCATTTGTCGTCTATGCAACCGGTGTGGAGTTTTCAACATTTATCAAAAGTGTAAATTCACAAATTAACAAAAAACAAAAATGTAGATTCGCAATTTGCCAAAAAGTGTATAACGACATAAAAAAATTGTGACAGGGTTGAAATTGATATAATTTTCACTAAATATAATCTAATCTAATTCGCGGCAAATCTCTGCGACCTTCGGGGAATTTTTTTGTTAAGTGTAAATGGAAATAATAAGATAAAAAGTGTAAACCGGGTCTTGTGGGTGTTTAGGGGCCATCAACACTAAATTCTAGAGATGACACCACAAAGTATACTCAGATTTGTGGTGTCATCTCTAGAATTAAGTGTTGATGGCCTTTACACACCCACAAGACCCGGTTTACACTTGATATACAGGGTGTCCGCCGGGAAGGTATACTACTTTGTTTGTTTATGATTTTTGATTAAATGAAAGAGAATGGATCTTATATTGATAAATGTTTTATTTAATGTCGGCAATTATGTATGGAATACAATATCAGATAAATGTCCGCCTCTGTTAGCCTCACAAATGCGAGCCCTTTTGAGCACATTTTTCATTACATTCTCACACATTTCACGCGGTATTTCATTAATTTCATCACGAATATTTTGTTTGAGTTGCTCAAGCGTTTCTGGTTTGTTTGCATAAGCCTTGCTTTTTAGATATCCCCACAAAAAGAAGTCCGGAGCAGTCAAATCAGGCGACCGTGGAGGCCAATCAACATCACCATTTTTTGAAATAACTTGTTGTGGAAAGAGTTCACCCAGTTATTCCATTGTAATCCTGGCTGTATGAGATGTGGCACCGTCTTGTTGATACCACATGTATCAACAAAAAAAGTTTTCAATCCTATCACGATATCGCTCCCCATTCACAGTAACCGTTACGCCGTTTTCATTTTCAAAGAAGTAAGGTCCAATGATTCCTCCTGACCAAATTGCACACCAGACTGTCACTTTTAATGGATGTAAAGGTGACTGATGAATAATGTGAGGGTTTTCCATTGGCCAGAACCGACTATTCTGTTTATTCACATATCCATTTAAATGAAAATGTGCCTCGTCACTCATTATGATTTTTCACAGTAATTGATGATTGATTTTGATAAAATGTTTTAACGATTAAAACACGATGGTTTATCGAATATTTTTCCATAATAAATTTGCCACGTGTCTACTTCACGACTGTCAAGTATGAACTGTCAATACTAATATTCACCTAAATGGTGGTTAACAAAGTAGTATACCTTTCCGGCGGACACCCTGTATTAGTATTTCCATTTAAACTAAAGAAAAAAAATTCCGGTCGCGAAGATATGCAGCATATCACTAAAGATTGAATTGAGTGTCCTTGAAATGCCAGTATACTCAGATTTGTAGTGTCATCTCTAGAATTAAGTGTTGATGGCCCTTAAACACCCACAAGACCCAGTTTACGCTTGTTATATTAGTATTTCCATTTACACTAAAGAAAAAAATTCCCCCAAGGTCGCGAAGATATGCCGCATATCACTAAAGATTGAATTGAGTGTCCCCGAAACGCCAGTATACTCAGATTTGTGGTGTCATCTCTAGAATTAAGTGTTGATGGCCTTTAAACACCCATAAGACCCGATTTACACTTGTTATATTAGTATTTCCATTTACACTAAACAGAAAAAATTCCCCGAAGTTCACGAAGATATGCCGCATATCACTAAAGATTGAATTGAGTGTCCCCGAAATGCCAGTATACTCAGATTTGTGGTGTCATCTCGAGAATTAAGTGTTGATGGCCTTTAAGCACCCACAAGACACGGCTTACACTTGTTATATTAGTATTTCCAATTACACTAAAGAAAAAAAATTCCCCCAAGGTCGCGAAGATATGCCGCATATCACTAAAGATTGAATTGAGTGTCCCCGAAATGCCAGTATACTCAGATTTGTAGTGTCATCTCTAGAATTAAGTGTTGATGACCCTTAAACACACACAAGACCCGGTTTACACTTGTTATATTAGTATTTCCAATTACACTAAAGAAAAAAAATTCCCCCACGGTCGCGAAGGTATGCCGCATATCACTAAAGATTGAATTGAGTGTCCCCAAAATGCCAGTATACTCAGATTTGTGGTGTCATCTCTAGAATTAAGTGTTGATGGCCCTTAAACACCCGCAAGACCCGGTTTACTCTTGTTATATTAGTATTTCCATTTACACTAAACAGAAAAATTCCCCGATCTTTCCAGCCATGACACTGTCTATTTTTAAAAAATTTCAATTTTGGTGTACAATATTTCCAAACATGTTTTTCCGGATTTCTTATATGAAAATCGGCCCAAAATGTTATCCAGGAGTGACCCTCACTAAGAGCTTTGGTCATATTTTAGAAATTTTCATATTTTATGTTTGTGGTATTTTTAAACAAGTTTTCCCGAACTCCTCGCAAAAAAAATGATTTGACATTTCTCTAAAGGCCTCGTTATATAGCCGAAAACGAAACGAAAACGAAACGGACCGAAACGAATGGAAAATTTGTGATGGTTATATATAGCCGAATCGGTTTTTGATGTTTTACATTTTCTGTTCTGTGTATTGTGATAAATACGAGGAAATAAAATGGATTTTGAATTTGCTATTTTTGACCATAGACGACTGTTCAACATCGATTCCACAAACATACGTTTCAGATTTCACTCATCACAAATCATAGATGTTGTTCAGGATCATCACCTAGAAAATAGAAAACGAAGTCAACAATCAGCAATCTGTTAAAGAATTTAATGAAAGCAAAATATCATTTCAATCGCCAATTAAAATCTTGTTGATCAACATTTGACATTTGTAGTCGTAGATTTGTTGTGTTGGTATACTTCATTGGAAAATTTACTCCTTGTTGCCAATGGAATACGATAAATATTATTTCCCAAGTGGTCTAATGAACGATCACTGCCATCTATCATTGAATATTATTATTATATTTTGAGCTATTAGAGAAATTCTTATTAGCACCCTTTTAGTTGAAATCATAATTTCCGACGTTTTCTTTTGTATTAGTGGAGAATTGGCGTTTTTGCTTGACAGTTGGTTTGACGAATCGTAGCTGTGTGCATCTTTTTTGTGTGTAAAATTATTGAGAAAAGCATTGCTCAACCACAATAAAATTTGACAAAAAATTAGATTAGCTTTTGTTTTATAATCACGTAGTACACAAAATAGTCGTACATTTATATGGTCCTTCGAGCCGGATATTTGAAGCTAACCGACAATTATTAATAAAATCTATAAAATAAAAGCAATCACCGCGTGTGTAAATTAATTGTGAGCAGTGAAGTGAATTATGGAGAAATTAAATAAAAGGAAAGGCATTATTAAGGGACAATTAACACGTCTCGCTAATTATATTGAAGCAAATGGTACGAAGCTTCCATATGATGATTTACGTATTCGATGTGATAATGCGCACAAGCTATATGCCGAATTTATTGTAACCGAAGATGTCATATTTGATCTTGATTCAACCGTATTGTCGGAAAAAGACGTCGTTGATGATAATTATTATTCAATCATCCCAAAGCTGCAAGGGCTCTTGCGTGCTACGTCGGAACTTCACCAGCCAAGTGTTCATGATTCACCACTGGATAGCAGTATCGTGGTCAATCCAACCTCAGACTTCAAGCTACCGTCATTAACAATGCCGACATTCGATGATAACCTCAAAGACTAGCAATCGTTATACGATATATTTTCATCTACTGTACATGATAATACTTCGTTATCACCGGCGCAGAAGTTTAAGTACCTCAAGGGACTTTTGAAAGGAAATGCCTACAATTTAATCAGTCATCTTCGGGTAGACCACGCCAGTTACATCGAAGCTATTCAACAACTCGTCAAACGATATGACAAGAAAAAACCCATTGTAGAAGCGCATATCAAATCGTTTCTTTAGCAACCAAAAATATCAAAACCAAATGCTGCCCAGCTAGTAGCGTTTCATGACAACATAGATGAGGTCGTAAGAGACTTAAAGGCGTTAGACAAGGAGGCCAAGGCACGTGGTCCCTGGCTCATTTTTATGGCAATTGATCGACTTGATGAGAGCAGGAAGGCGTGGAGGTACAAAACCGCAGAGGAAGACTTTCCAACAGTGCAAGGATTTCTTGACTTTTGATTGAACCACATCGATGCACTTACAGAGATCAAACCGATCTGTGAAAGACACCAAATCACATCACTCGTCTAAGGTGTTACATTTTAACTCAATATCATTACCGTCATGTCCACTTTGCAACGTCGAACGACATCGTCTTTTTGAATGTGCCAAGTTCAAATTAATGACCATCAACGATCGAAAACAATTCCTAAAGGGAAAGCAGCGTTGTATTAATTGCCTCGGGAAAGACCATAGCGTTTATCAGTGTCGATTTAGAAGAACATGCCAACTTTGCCATCGTAGATACCATACCCTCGTTCATTCTCCACCAACTGTAAATCAAGGTATATCGGCAGAAGCTAAAGCATCCGCTAGCACGACCCTAACTGCCTCCCCAGGAGAAAACCACAACCGCGCTGTGGTCAGTCACGCTGTCAGTGCAAATGCAATATTACCTACTGTGTTGGTTGAAATTCGATATAGTTACAACAACTGGAATACCATTCGAGGCCTACTAGACTCAGGCTCTACCAGGCCACTCATAAAAGAATCGTGCGTGAATAGACTAAATCTGAGCAAGGCGAATGCAAGAATCTTCTTACAAGGCGTTGGAGGATTGAAAGCGGGCTGCTCAAAGGGAATTTCCAATATTACAATCAGATCGAGAATTAATCATGAAATCTCTTACAACATTGATGCCCTCATCGTCACCAAGCTGACCTCAAAACTACCAACCAATCCAGTGATAGTGCAAATACCAAGTGGTAACAAATTAGTTTGCCTGATCCTATCTTTGAAAAACCAGGTCCTGTCGACTGACTTATAGGCAGTGATTATTTCTTTGAAATATTAAATGCTGGACAGGTGTTGAGCGATGAACAAAATGTTATCTTCGACTGGGTTGGATCGTGGCCGGCGGAAGATCGTCGCAAGACATTTCCACTACATCAAATCAGGTGTATATCACGGAGCAACAAGAAGTCGACATCGATAAGATATTACGCCAGTTCTGGGAAAGTGAAAGTATAGCACAAACAGTCGAATATACATCTGAAGAATCCAAATGCATTGAACATTATAAAGCCACTGTAAAATGTAACCAAAATGGAAGGATAACAGTTGCCTTACCATTCAGGAGAACTCCACCTCATCTGGGTCATTCCGTCAATATTGCATTGCGTCAATTCCAGACACTCGAAAAACGATTAAGTTCGAATGTTCAATTAAAGACAGAATATGTGACCTTTATGCGAGAATATGAGCGACTAGGCCACATGGAATCCATACTAAGCCACGAAATCGACCAGCCTACCACTCAACCATATTACTTACCACATCATGGCGTTTTTAAGAGTTCGGATTGTTCGAAGCTTCGAGTTGTATTTAATGGCTCACAAAAAACATCGTCAGGTCAGTCCGTAAATGATGAGTTAATGGTGGGGCCAACAGTCCAGCAAGGTCTGTTTGAAATTTCGTTACGGTTCAGAAAACACAAAGTTGTTTTCAGCGCGGACATCGAAAAGATGTACCGTCAAGTGATAGTCCGAAAAGAGGACACTGACTGCCATCATCAATTGCAGCGCTACAGACTACTGACAGTCACCTATAGTACTACATCCGCACCATTTTTGGCAGCATATTCATTGAACTATATCGCCAATAAATTTCATGCCAATTATCCAACCACAGCTGAAGTGCTAAAATCGGATGTTTATGTTGACGATGTGATCACCGGTTCAAGTACGATTAACGAAGCGTTAATACTGCGAAATGAACTAATAGAAATTCTGAGATCTGCAGGATTTAAACTAAGAAAGTGGTCTGCAAATCATCCCCATCTTTTGGATGATATCAACGAAGCTGATCTTCAACCAGTACAACGATCATTTAACGACAGTGGGAAGATGATATCCATATTAGGATTGTATTTTGAACCATCCAGTGACATTTTTAGGTTCAAGGTGGCTATCCCAGAAAATTATGTTATGACGAAACATAGTTTATTGTCAGAATCATCTAGGATCTTCGACCTGGGTTGGTTATCTCCGACCACCATCATGATTAAAGTCATGTTCCAACAATTATGGCTCGAGAAACTCGGATGGGATGTTAAGTTGCCAGAGTCGAGCAACTGGAAATCAAAAGGTGGCTGTATTCGACCGAAACAATAGAAATTCATGGGTTTTGTGATGCATCTAAGGATGCCTATGCTGCAGTTTTGTACTCTCGTGCAATAAGATCACCAATAGAAGCTTATATTAATATCATCGCAGCGAAATCAAGGGTAGCTCCCATAAAAACAGTGTCAATTCCCAAACTGGAGCTCTGCGCAGCTGTGTTATTGGTGAAATTAATGGAAACAGTTACAAAGACACTAAATTTCCAAACCATACCAAAACAATTCTTCTACACCGATACCAAGATAGTATTGGACTGGTTATCTAAACCACCTAAATCGTGGCCGACATATGTTACAAATTGGACTGGACTCATACTATCCTACACGAACCGAAATCAGTGGCATCACGTCAAATCAGCAGAAAATCCAGCTGATCGAGCAACTCGTAGTATGCCCCCAACTGAGCTGAAAAATGATACCTTATGGTGGATGGATCCATCATGGTTACGTACCAACCCATTAGAAATTCCATCTGAAGGCATTGGAGTTACTCAAGATGAACCAGATTCGCATTTCGACCATATAGTGCAACAAGTCGATGGAATTAACCAGCAATTAAAAGAGATGATCGTACGAGTTTCGAAATATCCCATAATAATACGAATAGTTACTCCTATTCGCCGATGGTTCTTAAATGCACAACGATCAATTAAATCAAAATCGTACGGAAGTTTCACAGTTGATGAACTCAACCAAGCCGAGAATTACATAATCAAACACGTGCAAGCCCAAGCGTTTTCGGAAGATGTCAAGTTAATACATTCAGGACAGCTATCACAAAAAGTAAGTTATTTAAACTTTATCCATTCGCAGACAATCATGGTATTCTAAGGGTTAGTGGCATATTAGCCAATGCACCATTCAATTTTGACACTCAACATCCAATCATTCTTCCGTCAAATCATTTATTGGTGCAGATAATGATAGAACACTATCATCGAAAGCTATTTCACGCAGGAAGTTCGCAGATGGTTTGCTATACAAAGCAAAGATTTCACATTGTTCGCGGAAATCACCTTATAAAGTAGATCATTCACCACTGCATTACTTGTCACCGTAACAAGGTCAAGGTTCAAACCCAGTTAATGGGTCAACTGCCATCGTCAAGAGTGACTTTTGTTAGGCCATTTATCAAAAGTGGTCTCGATTATGCTGGGCCATACCGAATTAAAGCCCATGAGATACGGAACTCAAAAATATTTAAAGGCTACATCTGTATTTTTGTGTGCATGGAAGTTAAAGCTGTTCACATCGAGCTGGTCACAAATCTCAGTACAGAATCATACGAGAGGAATCTGCACGGAGTTGTATTCTGACATCGCGACGAACTTCATTGGGGCCATCAACCAATTACAAGAGCTCCAAGACCTCTTTAACTCAACACAATTTTCTCATAAGGTCAGCACCTGGGCAGCATTACAGGGTACGCAATGGCATCTCATACCACTGGCAGCGCCAAACTTCGGAGGTTTGTGGGAGGCTGCCATCAAATCGACGAAATTTCATATAAAACGCGTCATCGGAGAAACCATCATGTCGTATGCTATGTCGTAACGATGAATGTGAGGACCCACTAACACCAGCACATTTCATATTGGGCCACCCAATGACACTGATACCAGAGCCATCACTACTTAATACCAAAATTAATACATTGTCTAGATGGCAAATGATTCAAAAACTGATTCAGCAATTTTGGGTTCGCTGGCATGCCGAATACCTAACCACTCTGAACCAACTTAACTGATCTAGCCATTTCAAAGGAAGAAAACGTACCACCCGCACGATGGCCGCTAGGGAGAATTTTAGAAGTTCATCCTTGACGAGACAATTTAATACGAGTTGTGACTGTACAAACCGCCACGAGCACGTTTAAGCGTCCGATTAATAAGATCTGTATAATTATATAACTCATCCGAGTCAAGGGCGGCGGAATGTTCAACTTCGATTCCACGAACATTCGGTTCAGATTTCACTCATCACAAATCATAGATGTTGTTCAGGATCATCACCTAGAAAATAGAAAACTAAGTCAACAATCAGCAATCTGTTAAAGAATTTAATGAAAGCAAAATATCATTTCAATCGCCAATTAAAATCTTGTTGATCAACATTTGACATTTGTAGTCGTAGATTTGTTGTGTTGGTATACTTCATTGGAAGATTTCCTCCTTGTTGCCAATGTAATACGAAAAATATTATTCCTCAAGTGGTATAATGAACGATCACTGCCATCTATCATTGAATATTATTATTATATTTTGAGCTATTAGAGAAATTCTTATTAGCACCCTTTTAATTGAAATGATAATTGCCGACGTTTTCTTTTGTATTAGTGGAGAATTGGAGTTTTTGCTTGACAGTTGGTTTGACGAATCGTAGCTGTGCGCATCTTTTTTGAGTGTAAAATTATTGAGAAAAGCATTGCTAAACCACAATAAAATTTGACAAAAAATTAAATTAGCTTTTGTTTTATAATCACGTTGTACACAAAATATTTATTTATTTATTTATTTATTTATTTATCTGTATGTTACACATATTAAGCTATAGCTTATTTATATATATGTTAAGATCATTTTTTAAAATACATATAATAAAATTCTTAACTAAAACTAATAATTAGAAAAAAGAAAACAATAAGAATAATTATATTATAATAATAATAATAATAATAATACTAACAATAATAATAATAATAATAATAATTAAAATAATAATAATAATTATAAGAGTGATGAAAATATCAATGATGATGGATGAATATTATTATAAATGAAAATATACTAATAAGTTCTATCAAGTAAAGCACGTTTAAAACTTGAGCACGATTCAGATTTCTTAACGGTTAGGGGTAATGAATTCCAAAGGCAAACTCCTCGAACATAAAAAGAATGATTCAGTATCTATCTATTGAACGGAACTAATAAATTCTTAGTGCGGCTTGACTTTGTCTCTTGAAGTTTAACTGGCAAATAGATTGGTATACGAAATTTTAACAATTTATAAATCAATAAACAAACCCTAAATTCATAATACTCTCCAATAGGACATCCAATAATTTTATTTGCATAAGCGGATATATGATCAAATTTTCGCAATTTGAAAACATATCGAATTGAAGCATTGAATGCCTTTTCTAATTTCTTTAAGTTATAGTCTTGCTTCCCAAAAAATATTACATGTCCATATACAAAATATGGAAATACATAGGCCAAAAATAGTTTTCTCCTTAGTTCCGGCGATGCAAATTTAGTTAATGTCCACAGTCGTCTGAGCATGAAATACAATTTACTAGTAACCATTTGAATGTGGTCATCCCAGGTTAAGGTTTTGTTAATAATTATACCTAAATTTCTAACCTTACTCGAAAACATTATACGTTCATTATTAACTTTAATGCAATGGATATTATCAGTCTTCTTTGCATTCAAAAGTAAATTATTATCGTTTGCCCATTTTTCAATATTTTCTATTTCTATGTTTAATAAATCAATACAGTAATTAATCTTCTCAACCACACAGGAGGAGTATATTTGCACATCATCAGCAAATAAATGATAGTTAGCTACTGACAAACTTCTAGGCAAATCGTTTATATACATTGCAAACAACAAGGGTCCTAGCACCGATCCCTGTGGAACGCCAACATTGGTACAAATGCTTCCAGAGAACTTATCACCTATAAAAACCGTTAAAGACCTATTAGACAAATAACTTCGAATCAAGGACCAAGCTGACCGACCAAATTTAAAATGTACTTTTAGTTTTTGAAGCAAGATTACATGATCAACGCGATCAAACGCCTTCGTAAAATCAAGCAAAACTAGTATAGAAGCATTGTTTTTATCCGAATCTCGTCTTATATCATCCACTACACTTAAGACAGCAGTGTTAGTACTATGGTATGATCTATAAGCGGATTGATAACAATCCAGCATTCCATTCCCCTCAATATATTGAATAATTTGTTCACTCAAAACTCTTTCCAATAATTTGGAAAGTGTAGGTAAAATGCTTATTGGACGAAATTCAGATATACAGACAGGATTATTAGTTTTTGGGATCGGTATCAACTTAGCATGTTTCCAAATACCTGGGAACGAGCTTGTTGTAATTATATTATTTATAATTAGAAGCAAATACTTGCTGATAAATGGAAATATAATTTTAATGAATCTAATTCAAATATTATACAATCCAGTACTATTCGATTTTATAGCATTCAGCGCTTTAACTAAATGTGGCATTGTTATCGTATTAAAACTGAACGAATTTGCAGAAAAATCACTTACTATTAAATCTTCAAGAAGTTCAGGGCTGTTAGTGATATTCATAATCGAGGTAGTAGTGAATTCGTTTAAAAACTCGGCTGGCTGATAAACACAACTAGCAGAAAAATCATTAGTTTTGCCAAGGCCTAATTGATCCATAGTTTGCCAAAATAATTTAGGAGATTGCTCGGCTTCCAATTTATCATTAAGAATTTTGCGTTTGTTGACCGGTATCAGAGACGTCACTCTATTTCTTATTCGACAATAAACAATTCTTAACTCACTAGACCGAACTTGTTTCCATATAGATAAGGCAAAATCCCGCAATATGATTAGATTTTGTACTTCCTTTGTCATCCAAGGAGAAATTGATTTAGTTATTTTAACCGGTCGTAATGGAACATATTTTTCATATAAATTTAAAACACACGAATTAAACAGTTCAATTTGTTCATCAACATCACTCATAAAATAAATCCCTTCGCATGGCTGAGTAAAGTTCTCCCCAGCTAACTCGACAATGTTAAATGATTTGTAATCCCGCAAATAGGTTTGTTTAGCTTTCGCTGTATTGATATCGCCATAACTCGAATATAACAAGTCATGATCAGTGAAACCCAGTGATATTTGATTAGAAAATCTAATCTTATCAGTATTAGTAATAATGAGATCAAGCATGGATGAGAGGTCATCATAAAAATAAGTTGGTTCACCATTAACAATAGTCAAATCATATGACTTCAATAAATCCTCAAACTGTTTGGCCTTTATAGAAGCATTGCCGAACATGCTGTAATTGAAGTCTCCACAAAAAATTATATCATCATACATTGAAGAATATTCTTGCAAAATACTATCTAACTCGGAAAAACAATCTAAACGCGGGGGTTTATACGCAGTACCTAAAAGTATTCTCATTCCATGGTATACAATTTCCACTAAAATCATCTCTAAAGTAGCACTTAAATGTCTGTAAACAAATTTCGCATAAATAGAATCCCTTATATACATGCAAACACCACCATCTCCCTTTTTATCCGTATAGATAGACCGATCACCTCTAAAAATTCTATATCCAGGCAAACAAATAGCATTATCATTGACGTAGTCCTTCAACCAAGTTTCACTGATGCACACCACAACCAAATGAACATTCTGCAAAAGCAACTTGATCTCGTCTAATTTATTCAGCATGCTTCTCGAATTGAAATAGCAGCATTTCAGTCCATTTCGATTATTTAAGGATGATTTTAACACCACATTAGAAATTAATATGTTCGGAGTTTTTGCCGAAAGGCCACTATCCACTAACCCCATTCATCCATCATATATTGATTTACCTTCATCACTATAAACAAAATAATAAGAAAAAAAATAATAAGAAATTAAAAAAATAATAACAAATAATAATAATAATAATAATAATATAAATAATAACAAAATTAAATTTAATAAAAATAACACAAATTGTACTAAAAATAAAAATTCATGGAAATAATCCCGTAATCAATTTTATGGCTATAAAATTAAAATTAAAATTATGTAGTATGCATATTAATTCTCCGTTGCACCACCGGTTTTCGAACGAATACGTGCTGCAATCGGGATCATCAAACTGTCATCATTAATTATTTCAGCAATATTGGTATTTGTGACATCATCTGTACTTCGATTCAAGCGGAGTTACATTCAAATGATTACAATTCAACACTAATTTAGTCTTCGCTTTAGTATCAGTGATGAATATTCGCCCTCGTTTCGTAAATACTTTACTTATATATTTATTTTTTTGCATTTCTCTTGCTGTACGAAAAATAGCGGAATTATTTCTCGTCAACAGATCATTACAGTAAATTCTGGTTTCTAAATTAACTCCAACGTCACTTAGTTTCAATGATTTGAATTTTATATACTTAGAAAAGAACAATGATTTGTATCCAGTATTATTGAATCTGACTATTATAGATCGAGAATTGTTACCAGCTTTTGAATACATTGGTCTAAATATATTCTTCGTGGCATTGATTGCTTCATAACCAATTACATTACAAATTTTTTCGAATATTTCACTGGCACTTAATTCTTTTATAATAGGAACGCCACTTATCAACATGTCCGAAGCCACACTTTCTCGTTCTAAGAAATCCATTCTATTATTAATTTGAATAATTTGTTCACAAAAACACTCAATTTGTTCCATAATCTTGTTCATCTCACAATTAACTTCATTTTTTAATTCCTTCACTAAGATATTTATTTCCGTTTTATGATTATGTAGAGTTTTTTCCACTTCATCCATTTTATTTTTTATTGCCGCAACACATTCTTTTAATTTATCCATTTTAATATGATTTTATGATTTATTTTTATAGATAGTATCCAGTACTACGAATATATTAATTTTTATTTAATTAAAATCATCAATTTAATACATAATTTAAGGCTATTTTTATGATAATTACGAGTCCAAAAATTTTTTGATTATTCACTTTTGGCCATATTTGATTGATGATGATTGATTTGATTGAGTCGTATAACGACCCTCATGTATATTGTTTTTAAATAGTTTATGTTTTTTGTCATATAATTCTTCGTATTTTCTAACATTTTCTATTAAAATCTCCGAATCAATTTCATTATTAGGTATCCCCGCCATTTTAATTTTTTTGTGTTTGACGTTTGATAAAAAAACAAGACCCAGTAAACATAATCGCAAAAAATATTCACAATTTATGAAAATTACAACAAATACTATCAATCATATGGTGAACTTCGAACGAAACGAAAAGAAATTGAAATGAATCAATCTACCAGTTCGCTATAAGGCACTCCATTTAATCTGCTTTCCCGACATGTTTTTAAGATGAATTCCTAGCAACATTTTCTAAAGTACTTCCAATACCAAATTATTTCAGTTTAAATGGTTTCGAATAAAAAATTCTCATCTCAAATTTTTAGTTGTTTTTTTAGAAACAGCAAAATAAAAATTTGTATTGTAACAAATGAGTTTCCAGCATAAAATTTCAGAAATTGAAAATTGAACAATAAAAGCAAGCTACCTATTCTCACCTCGTATCTATAGATTCAAAGAGAAAATATATTTTCCGAATATATCTTTCTAATTCCACAACATTAAAATAATTTCTTCTTCGAGGCCAAATATTTACGTAGAACTGATAACCCCAGAGAAATCAAATTTCAGGAAATAGATAATTTACTTCAGAAATTAAACGAATCAAAACTAATTTAGCTTTTGCATTAATATTGGCCTAATACTATGTAAATCTGTGCCAGATCATAGATGATGTGTGCAGAAATTGTCACAGCTCAAATTTTAAAGGTAAACAACTGGAACGTAGGTTTTAATTTTTTTTTCTTGTTTGTTAGTATTAAACCTTCGTCAGATGTAAAATCGATTAGCTTTAAGAAGATTAGTCGAAAATTTGATTTTCTTTCTTATGTTCAACTGGACCCCCTATTTTGTTTTTATTGTATTAGCATATATTAAGCCGGTCCGTGGAAAGTGCTTTAAAATAAAATGTTGAGATTTATTAAGAAATGTTATAGCAACCAGACTGTGTGTGACTACAACAATATTACGTGATGTACATTTAGCATTATCTCTTCTGTGAACTTTTAGCTGTCACACCACATAATTTCAATTACATTAAAATTTTAAGTAGTTTATGTTGTGGAAATGTTTAATTGTGTAAGTATTTTATCACCTTTAATAAAACCACATCAGTAACAAGAAGCAAGTGAAAATATTTCTTAAAAACTAAAGAACTATAATTTTAATTAAAACCCCAATAACACGAATATTAGACAACAGAAAAATAATTAATTATTTTTGTGTGTTCTTGTATATAGAAGAGTAGTTTTCTACAAGATGGCAAAAAAGACTCCGACATAGTTGCACAGTATGTACGGTAAATAAAAACTTCTCATTCGTAGACACAAAAAAATTCTTAACACATCCAATTATCACCATGAAGAGCGTGTAGGTATCATTACTATGAGTAGTGCTCTATAATATAAATTTATACAATACCCCCCACCCTTTCGCTAGGAAAGCTGAATTAGTATCATCTTTATATACTCGTACCGGTTCGTACGTAAAGAAGTTTTTCATTTGCACTTCGGCCAAGCCTACAAAACGAAAATAAAATAGTCTCCGACTAAAACACCTTCTCCACAAGACAACACATTTTCATCGTAAATTCTACCGCTTTACCACAACATAAAATGTCTCTATAATTTTTCTATTACAATTACTCAACGTACTTAATACCTTGTAACCCGCAAACCATATTATCAGTCTGCCAATAAGTCCCGATGCTGATACATACATGGCGCATCTAATGAAAACCTCATACCATTTTTAGAACCATTAGTTTACCAGTTGCAACCAGTCACCGGCAAAACACCGTTCAAGCAAAGCAATGACTTTATTAGTATTATTGCAGAAAAGATAAAAAAAAATCAGTGAAAATGAAAGTGAAAATGCGTGAAATGTCTGACACCTTAAATATATCAAAAGGTAATATATATGGGTGTTATGCACCCATATATTTATTACCTTGTATGAAAAACTGCTGCTTAGATATAGAATTTTCCCCAGATATTTTGATCGAGTACTCGGGTAACATCAATTTTAATTTTTTTTCGTGTTCAATTTTCGTAATGGTGAAATATGGAGCATTCATGAATGTTGAAAGCCAGCTATATATGCTGAAAACACGCCATGCAATTGGCCGTGCTTAAAGTTAGTTATATATAAAAATTAAAATATCGGAACAGGAACAGAGATCTTCAAGAAGAGAGCGATAAGTATTTCATTAGTTTCAGCGATCAAATCCTTAACAATAATTAACCAATAAGGAAGCCATAACAATGAGGAAGCATTAGACAAAATGAGTAAAACCATACAATTTTTCAAAAAGTTGGTCAATTTGGAATGAAATTTTAAATGCAGGAGGGTATAGTATTGAAGATGTGATACTATCTTATCTGGGTGTCCAAAGTGGGCTGATTACGCTTTTTGATCCAAGTTTGAATCCGTCTTAGGTCACCGATGAATAAATTCTACTTTTCATACGAATGCTGCACTGAATTATCCTATGCAGTTTTACCTGGCGCCATTAATTATTCGTTAATTGATATTTAGCAATGTTGTGTTGCTTCAGACGCAAATGACTCACAATAAAAAAAAAATTCATAAAAAAGAAAACAAAAACTGTTCGTAAATTCGCACAGCCTTCTGTATTTTTATTTACATTTGCCCAACAACTCACGATACTGTCGATATACACTACACACTCCCTCCCCAGCGAAAGCCCGGCTTGAGCGAAACAGCGAGTCCAAAAAACGCGACGGCGTCTTTATTTGACGTCCACTGCTAGAGCAAGAAAACGACGATGCAATTTTTTTGGGATCATTGAACGTTACATGTTTTTTAAGATTCCTTGAACTTGGCTTAGAATAAGTCTGTCTATGGCCAGACGGAATTTCAGCATTTTGCCTAAAGTCCTGTTGGCCAGTTGTGTCAGTTGCCGTGAAACAAGGCTTGAGTCGATCGATGGAAACGTTGACTGGACTGTTGTTGTGATCGATAATAAAGTTTTTGTCACCGTGCTTGATCACACGATGCGGACCAGTATACGGCGGTTGTAAGGATTTGCGCAGTGCGTCCATACGTAAGAAGACATGAGTACAAGTCTTGAGTTCCTGACTGACGAATGTTATTGCGGTACAGTGCCGGGATGCTGGTGATAGGTTTAGTTCGGAGAATTGATTTTTTAACTGACTTCACGAATTCACTTTGTGGGACCATATTTGAGTTGTCCAATAATTGTCCAGGTAGTTTTATCGTAGTACCGTAAACTAACTAAGCACAGGAAGCTTGAAATTCCTCGCTGAATGACGATCGTAGTCCTAACATGACTGTCGGAATTATGGTGGTGCAGTTGTTGCGCTTGTGGCACATAATGGCAGCCTTGGGAGTGCGGTGCCATCTCTCAACCATGCCATTACACTTCGGATTATAAGCCGTGGTTCGAACGCGTTTGAACCCTAGTAGCTTAGATAGTTCTTCGAAAAGTTCGAATTCGAACTGAGTTCCCTGATCTGTAAGAATAGATACTGGAACGCCAAAACGAGATATCCAAGTTGAATATACAGCAAACGCGACGGTGGCAGCCGTTATATCCTGTACAGAAACCGCCTCAGGCCATCGTGTGTAACGATCTATTAGCGTGACGCGCAGTATCGCTGGTTATCAGAAATCGGCAAAGGACCAATGATGTCGAGGTGTATTTCTGCAAAACGTTGCGAAGCTAAAGTGAACTTGGCGAGAGGTGACTTGGTGTGCCTTGAAACTTTCGACTTTTGACATTGTACACATTGTTGAGTGAAGTTTTTCGAATCTTTTCGGAGTGCGAAATGATTCGAAAACTTGTTTCCGGAAGTTTAACGGAATGAATGGTCGAAGTGTAGCAATCGAAATATCGCAATAAATGTGTTTATTGGAGTTAAACGTTATTGGAACTTGCTTAAGATTTAGTGGCATGCTGTTATTATGCAAGAGTTCTCGCAATTCCGCATCATTGGTTTGTGCATCCGCGATAATTGTATATAGTCAATGCTTTCAGGAACAGAAATTAGATCTATACGTGATAAGAAATCTGCAACGACGTTGTTATCGCCAGAGATGTGCTGTATATGGGTTGTAAATTGACCGATGAAATCTACATGCCGAAATTGACGCGGGGATGCTTTATTCGGATTCTGATAAAATGCGTAGACGAGGTTTGTGGTCAGTGAACAATCTAAACTCACGACCTTCGAGGAGATGCCAAAAGTGCTTAATGCCCGAGTAAGCTGCGAGTAGCTCTCTATCGTAAGCACTGTAACGTTGCTGCGTCTCGCTCACATGTACCACTGTTCCGATTGCGTGATCGGATGCGTCGACCATAACTGCTAATCGAGCTTCGGGGATTTTGTGTGCAAGGAGTGCCGCTTGACAAAGTTTCTCCTTGCAATTGTTAAATGCGTCAATGGATGCTGAAGTCCATTCGATTGGTGTTTTTTTTCTTCTAGTAGCCTTTCAAGAAGTCGTTAAGTAACACTTGGTCTGCAGCAGCGCTGGGAATAAAACGTCTGTAAAAATTCATCATACCCAAAAATCGTTTGAGTTAATCAACCCTTGCAGGCTGTTTGAAAATTTTAATAATATGAACTTTGTCTGGAAGTGGAAGAATGCCTTGTTCGTTTATTAAGTGACCAAGACATTTAATTTCGGGTACTGCAAAGACGCATTTGTCGAAATTAATGATCAAACCATGTTCTGATAATTTTTGAAAAACAATCTTGAGATGCTTATGATGATTTTCGATGCGATCAGAATATCATCTAAGTAGACGAAGCAGAACTTGAGGCCGAATAATACAGAATACATCAGTCTTTGAAAAGTCTGTGCTGCATTCCTTAGCCCGAAAATCATTTTGGTAAATTTAAAAAGACCAAAAAGTGTTGAGATAGCCGTCTTGGGTACGTGTGATGGTAAACAAGGTCGATTGTCGAGAAAAGTGAACAACTCGCGAGTTGTAATGCAAAGTCCTGTAAGTTTCGTATTGGGTATCTGTCGGGAATCGTAACTCGGTTTAACACTCGGTAATCACCACATGGTCTCCAGTCTCCATTCCTTTTCAATACAAGGTGAAGAGGGCTCGACCACGGACTGTTGCTCGGGCGACAAATACCTTGCGCCATCATGTTGTTGAATTCGACTTTTGCGATTTGAAGTTTATTCGGTGCTCAGCGACGTGTTTTTACAGAGATTGGCTGACCAGTAGTTTCTAGCCGATGCGTGACGTTATGCTTGATAGCCGTGCTGCTTAATGCGCGACTTGTGATGGCCGGAAATAGTTTAAGAAGGTCTTGAATTTGTGTAAGGATTGTGGTCCGATTAATGTATGACAAACTTTGAGCTGTCATTTGGACGAGTAGACCTGTGAACAGACAGTGAAGTCAACGGATCGATGACCTTCCGTCTACTTATGTTCACTACGAGTATAGGCGTCGAAACGTCTGCGATAACGAATTCTCAGATAAAATCGCGGCGTAAGTCAAAATTTAGTTTTAAAGTTTTCGTACCGTACGCTAGGACTGGTGAACCGTTTGCTGCATACAAATTTAGAATGTATATTGCCTTTATTGGTTTACAATTTGTACATCAGGAACTATTGGCAAGTCTGCGCCAGTACCGAGAAGAAACTTGAGATTGTTCGTTGCATCGAAAATTATTAGTTGACTTGAAGTTGCGTCATCATTAAACATTTAAAAATTTTGTTTTGTAATGTCTGGATTTTGTAAATTACCAGCATTGTTTTTAACATGATACGTGCATCCATTAATACATTTTGCTGTCGGTTGGAACTTTCCTGCGAACGTGATCGTGCATTGCTTGATTGACTATTGCTGGTCGCAACTAACTGGCTGACTTCGCTTATAATGTTATCGCGGAATCGTGTTAACAATACTGCGATATTCAGGGCTTGATTGGTTGTGGTGCTTGTGGACTGCTCTTGTAGAGAAGCGCTGTCGATTGCAATAACTCGCGAGTACGACATTGTTTCCATAACCCCATCGGCTCGTTCTGCCAATGTGTTTAAATCCACGTCGTTCTCAAACGGTGTGAGTACCAATTGGACCTGTTCCGGTAGACGAGACATCCAGAGCTGTTGTGAAGTTTTTTTCGGTGAAGTCGCCGCCAGCGTTTAGTTTAGACTCGCTTAGTAGTCGCACCAAGGATGCGAATTACCTGTGCCTGAAATAATGGGGTGAAAGAATTCAGAATCCTAACAGATTGCCAACGATCTGAGAGATAAGAACGTAACCAGTCGATGGGAGTGAAATCACAGTCGAGACTCTTCAACTTGCTAATAAGAATGGAGTAATCAATCACATCGAAAGTCTTTGCGAAATCTGTGTAGACAACGTCAAGCTGCTGCTTGGAAATAGATGACCACAAAATGAGGACAAGTTAGACACGGTACACCTACCGGGATAAAATCCATTCTGAAAAGGAGAAATTAGTCTCTTGATATGGAAGTGCAATACTCTGTGAACCATGGACTCAAACAGTTTGGGTAAGATAGAGAGGATGGCGATCCCACGATAATTACTTACCTCACTTCTATTATCCGCCTTGAAAATTGGATGAACCCATGATATTTTCCAGAGATCTGTAAAAATACCACGACGAAGGCTAAAACTAAACTAACTAAACTAAAAATAAATAGTTGTACATTTAGTATAAAAAATATTTATCGTAATTGGTGTTTGATAAATGCTCTCGCGTCCAGTGAAGTCCAAGCACGGAGTAACATCGGCATGCAAGACGTCGTTGGCAAATAGCAGGTCCAGGAGTTTTCCTCGACTGTTGCTGAAGCGGTTAAGCTGCGTTGTGGATATGGAAGCGAAGTAATCGATGATAGTCAATGCTTTTTCGTCGTTTGAGGATGAAGAGAACACACCGTTGACATCGCTCCAAGATATGCCGGGTAAGTTAAAGTCACCCACAATTATAATTTGATCACGAGGGCGAACTGAAGGTATAACGACTAAGTCGATGTAGTTGATAAACGCGTTGTAGACATCCTGGTCGGATCCGTGCGGAATATAAACGGCGACGGCGACAATCGAGGTATTGTAAGCTAGTCTGATGCGAACGGCGATAACATCAAGGCAAGGATGGCAGGCGATCACTTCATTGGATACTGAATTATTTACAGCAAACACCACCGCCTCTACAACTGGTGTCAAAATCGTATCTGTCCTTTCTATGAACGTCATAGTCTGATGGAAAGTACTCTTCGGATAACATATTGATCGTAAGCCAGGTCTTGCTGATTATTATAACATCGAAATCATTGTCAAGTATGCCTAAGCGGAAATCCCTAAATAGTAGATAGAAGTGAAGGCGTTGGTGGTATTGAATGAAGCAACGGTCGTTGATAAATAAAACTGGCTGGTTAACGCAGAGTTACTTCGGCTGTTGAAACGTGGCCACGGTCCGGTTTTTTGATATGCGTGGATAATTTGTAAATGGGAGGATTAAATCACCAGCAGGCCAAACGTCAGAATTGTTAAGTAGGTAAAAATCAGCCTCCGTCAAACCAATTTTAAATGAGACGAACGGTGTGAGCTGTCCAAAACGCGGTTTTGGGTAATAATACCCGCCTTCAATTTACGTCACCTGGCGAACAATTTTGAAGTTTATCGCAGACATAGCTAACGATCTGATCGGTTGAGACGGATGAATCGATACGACTGATATATAAATATTTTTTGACAGGCGCTGAAACGGTTTTGATAGAGTTGATGGAAGGCCCCGATCCTACAATAGCTTGCGGCGACGTCGATACGTCATGGATACTGGAGCTAGGCTTGCCACTTTTTGCAGATGTTGTCGGGTTCCAATTATCATCAGCGAGTTTGTTAGTCAATGAGTTGATTAATTTACGGTTTTCAGCCACTCTCGATTAAATTTTCCTTAAGACCAAATTGTCAGCGGCTTTGTCCACTATCGCGTCAATTTTCCTCAAAATCTTGGACATTTGTGATCAATGATATACAGCAGTTGCCAAAAAAGCAAATGCTGGTGTACTTTTTAATTGAGTTTATTGCGGCACGGCCAAGGCCACTACAATCGTAACAAAATTGGCAATCGCCGAGATACATGAAACGATGTCCGTAAAAGTCCGTAAAAGATTAGAATCACATTTTCGACTCAAATTCGTGCTTCTCAAAAATATTGTTGTTTTGGGTACTCCAGCTACGAGTTTTAATCGGGTTGACACTAGTAGAGTACATACATGGGTCTACCAAAACATAATAGTGGTTTGTCGTTAGTTGAAAATTTTGGGATTTGATTTTTCTTAGTGCTTCGCAAGAATGTTGTTTTAGGTATTCGAGCTCAGTTATAATTTGAATCTGGTTGGCACTAGCAGAGTACACATTTACAGCTCCGTCTAGAACTGTCTTTTGTTAAATTGGAATAGTGCGAATAAAATGTAGTAGAACTTAACGACTCTTGTTTTCCGATAATTCGCACCGTTATGCGATGCGTTATTTGATGCTTTCAAGGTGCGAGTACCATAATTTCTTTAAAATTTGCTGTTCATTGCAATACTCAATATTAAAGAAGTCGGACCTAACATAAATATTTTGGAATGTAATATTTTGTATTATTTGGAAATATATTTAATATATAATAGTACTAATCGCCATTTTTATGGCGCACATAAGAGGAACCTGAAAAGCATACTTCAAAAAAGGAGATTCTCTTCAGCATCGTTATTTTGCACAGATCATTACGAGTAAATGCATCAAAAGTCATATTAAATTCGACATTAATATTGTTACGTTTAAATATGTTCCGGTTCTATTTGGAACTGAGAAGAAAACGACGCATCGTATATATGTACATGACAGGTAACATAAATTTCATTATAGCGGCATCATAAAACACATCCACCTATTAAAATATTAAAAACTCTTCTTCTTATTTCATCTTTACCAACCTGATATAATTTCTGCTAACATTATTTTCACTGTATCGCCTGCCATAAAGATGCGGGAACAAAAAAAAATCCATTATCGGGACAAACAATAAAATAACGAGAGAAGGCCATAAAAACCAATTAATGTTTTATGGGCTCATTAAAAAAAGAGCTCGACAGAATGCTTGGCGCTTTTTATGTGCCTGGTTACCAATTTTAAATGTCATTTTCATTTCTCATCAATATGACGTATTTTTTTGTTTGGATGAAGGCAGGCGTGAATTCTTTATTGTATTTAACATTACCTGGTGTGGTTATAATCAAGATATTAATGATTAAAAGTTCAAGATTATATTTACACATTTTCAAGAACCTGTGTGTTTCTGTTGAGTTACCGCGCAATTGTTATTTCACTCCTTAAATTTACATAATTTGAACAGGTATAATTTTTAAGGATATTTTTATATTTTCGTTCAATTGTTTGTTTTCCTTCTATACTCGTGTATATACGTACATATTTTCACTGAACTGGAAAATTTATTTTTTTCTTCTATCGATAACTAGGGAAATTTGTTTAAGTAAATAGAAGGAAAATCCTGTCGGTTTAAAACCGTAGAGAAAGGTACGTTACAGTTACATACCGGGAGAAATATCAAAGAAAATTTATAGTGATTTGGTGAAAGCGAGGAAAAATGAAAATATTTTTTTTTAAACAGGAAAATGTATAAAGTATAATATTGGTAAGTACATATACAATTTAATGTAACACATGCATTGGGAATTGAAAGGTAGATGATTGGAATTGACACTTTTTTCTGTTGGGAAATGGGAGTTTCTTTTGCATGTATAAAGTGCAAATTTATTCTTTTGATGATTAATGTATTAGAAAGTGTTTTGACAGATTTATGAAATAAGTGGCAGAGTTTTTGTTTCTATATGTGCCTTGAGCAAGCTATTGATTATAGAGAAATAATCAACATTTTCGAAATTGATTTATTGGCTTAAATAATGTGAAAGAGGGTTCTGTTTGACTTTTCTGAGGCAAAAGCGCCTTGTATTAAAGACGGAAGTGAAATACTTAACAAATAACAAAAATATATGTGTGTGCGTGTATATAAAATAGCATATTATACATTTTAGCAAAAATTGTGGAGCCCCTCAGCCTACGGTACTCAGAGGGCTTCGGCTGTCTCTGTGTACACCACCTCTGTGTCGTCGCGGGGGGCGGGTACTGCTTCGACAGTAGCAAAGTGCCACCTGGGACCAAATGCCAGTGTTATAGATTGGCTAAAACAAACAATGGATACAACAAATATGGAATGTAATACCCCAGGTGGTACAGCAGCAGATATGCTGCCAAATCCACACTCTTCGGAGGCAGGCCCAACAGATTCTGGGGTGGGCCAATCATTGTTTAATCCATTTGGACGAAGTTCCAAATTATCAAGATCACCAAGATCTTCAACTGGAAATATATTTCAGTACGAGAAGGAAAATGCCGAACTCCGTCAACAACTAAGAGAAATAAAAGAATTTACAGCTAAATTGAAAGAAGAATTTACAATTTTAAAGAAAGAAAATGAAGAACTCAAAAAAGCAGTTGAAACACGTGCAGGACTTGGGACGACACCTAGCCCAACAGTTGATGATGGCATTAATTCGTTCCATACGGATGAAGAAGAATTAGAAAGAGAAACAAATTGGATGTTGAACCGGAATAAAAGACCAAGAAAGAAAAGGAAAGCGCGACACTCACCAAAAATGGCGGAGACTTTACCATCAACTTCAAAAGTGGTTGCTAGAAATCAGTTAATCATCAAGAAACAACTAGCTCTAGAACAACAACCAGCTAAACCGAAAGAAAAATCACCTCCACCAATAAATGTCGTCGGGATATCAAATTTCTCCACTATACAATCGATTATGAAATCGATTACGATAGCCGAGTACAAACTCGTATCTCTAAACAACGGCGTCTGGAAAATTAATGTTGTAGACTGTGAAACTTATAGAGCTTTAGCTACAAAGCTTAATCCCGAGGGGCATCAGTGGTTTACCTATATGAGGATAAAGAATGATCGCCCAATTAAAGTTATGGCTAGAGGTTTTCAACCAACCTGTGCAAATGAGGAAATTATTGGGGATCTCAAGCAAAAGGGTTATCAAATAGAAAATGCCGTAAACATTATTAAGAAAGAAAAAATCGAAACTGAACAAGGAGTTTAAGTTAACAAAATGTGTCAATTGCAATAAGTCACATCCCGCAAACTACCGGGGATGTGAAATAGCTAAGGAGCTACAACGAATAAGAAATAAAACGCGAAAACAAAGTCCAGGAGTATCGGTAAAAAATTATCAAACTTCCACCAAAGAGGAGCCTAAACCTCATGCTAGTAAAACGGGAGAACCAAAACCAAAACTGTACTCGCAATTAGTCATGACAAATCCAATTATTTCGGAGCACACTACTGAAGGTACAGCAGTGCTCCAAAAGATACTAAGAAGCATGGAAGCTCTTAACATTCGTCTAGCTAAACAAGAGAAATGCCTTCAAGCTCTAAGCAACAGGTTAGATAAGCAAGACTCTCTAAATGAAATGAAATCCATGCTCTATTAAAATGATGCAAACAACAACAAATAAAACATTAAGAATAGTAACCTGGAATGCAAATGGGCAATGCCTAGTATCGGAAACCCATTTTACTTCAACTTCATATCTTAAAATATATGGGTACAGTTGTGACCACGCCATTCATCCAGCAGGAAGGGCAAGGGGAGGATCGTCGGTGGTTATAAAAGAAAACATCAAACACTTTGTAGATCTTAAAATTGAAGAGGAATTTATGCAAGTAGTCACCATCGTATCGTCAATATATTGCCCCCCAAGATATAATTTAATTAAACACGACTATTGCACGTTATTTAAATCACTTGGATCAAGTTTCTTAATCGGAGGTGATTTTAATGCAAAAATACACCTACTGGGGATCAAGAGTGACCTCCAAAACAGGAAGAGAGCTGTTTGCAGCAGGAAGACTATGCAATTACGATTTTCATTCTGTTAATCAACCAACCGATATCATTGACTTCTTTATCACCAAAGGTATAGACGAAAACTACATATACCTAGAAAGCAGCGAGGGGATTATGTCGGATCACACGCCTGTTATTATGACAATAAATGCAACGATTATTAAAAAAACTAGTCCACCTTCGCTAACGAACAAAAGAACCTACTGGGAGAAATTCCAGAAACGTTGAGGACAATATTGATCTTCAGGTGCCAATTAAAAACCCGATGGAGCTAGAAGAAGAACTAGAACAACTCAACATCAGTATACAAGAAGCGGCGTGGAGTAGTACCCCCTTAAGTACAAAGGAAATGCGCCGAAATGCTATTTATCCTCTAGAAGTTAGGGAAGTGGTTGCAACAAAACGAAAAGCAAGAAAGGCCTGGCAAAGAAGGCGAGCGCCAGAATGTAAAACAACTTTAAATTTTTTATCCAATAAACTAAAGTTGCTAATTAAAGAAATCAAAAACGAATCCATTAATAAATACTTGAGTGGCGTTACTGGGGAAAAAGCTACCGAGTACTCCATTTGGAAACCGACAAAAAGTTTAAAACGACCTAAACTACAAATTCCACCAGTAAAAAATGAATATGGGAAATGGGCTATAAGTGCAAAGCAAAAAGCTTCATTGTTTGCAACCCACCTCGAGAACACGTTTCAGCCTCTGCCTAGACAAACTGCAGAGGAAAACATACCACCAGTATATAAAATGGATAACTGCAATATATCTCCTGTCACACTACAAGAATTAAAAGAGGAAATCAATCTCAACCTAAATACAAAGAAATCTCCAGGATATGACTTAATTACAGGGCAAATAGTAAAAGCTCTTCCTGAAAAAGGTCTACGTAAACTACTCCAAATAATTAATGCAGTGTTCAGACTTAAACACGTTCCAAGTCAATGGAAAGTAGCAGAAGTAATTATGATACCTAAACCAAACAAACCACTTAATGACAAAAAATTCGTATATGCCGATTTCCTTACTCCCAACAATTATTCGAGAAACTACTCCTAAAGAGACTAAAACCAATAATGGCACAAAGAAATCTTGTTCCTCCACATCAATTTTGCTTCAGAGAAAACCATTCAACAATAGAACAAGTACACCGAATTACAAACATAATTGAAGACGTACTTGAAAAAAAGAAAGTATGTTCAAGCGTCTTCCTGGATGTAGCACAGGCCTTTGACAGAGTATGGCATAAAGGTTTGGAATATAAATTACAAAGAGACTTACCAAAGCAGTTTTATGAAATTCTAAAATCTTACATATATCTAACCGACACTTTCGAGTTAAATTAGATTGCGAATACTCAGAAATAAAGAAAATATCAGCAGGAGTACCACAAGGTAGCGTTCTGGGACCAACTTTATATGTCCTATACACCTCGGACCTGCCAACGATAGAGGATACTAACATAGCGACGTTTGCGGGTGATACGGCCATCTTAGCAGCTGCTAATTGCATAGAAGAATCTACAAGCAAATTGCAAAGAGCTACTAATATTGTCAGTACCTGAACCAAGAGATGGCGAATAAAACTTAATGGAACAAAATCTGTTCACGTAAACTTTACCAACAAGAAGGTCAACTGGATACCAATAGAACTGAACTCCCAGCAAATTCCCTATGCAAATGCGGCAAAATATCTAGGCATGACTCTAGACGCGAAACTAAAATGGAAAGAGCATGTGAAAAAGAAAAAGGAAAAGTTAGACATCAAATTCAGAAAGATGGATTGGCTCTTAGGAAGAAATTCTGAGCTAACTCTACATAATAAATTGTTACTATACCGGCAAATCACAAAACCTGTGTGGACTTACGGTATTCAGCTCTGGGGCTGTACAAAGAAAACCAATATCAATATCATCCAGTCATTCCAAAACAAAGTCCTTCGTGGAATAGTTAATGCACCGTGGTACATAAGAAATGACAACCTCCATAGAGATCTGAAGATGGATTTCGTTAGTGAAGAAATAAGAATAACACGCGAGAAAACACATGCAACGTATTAGTCTACACCAAAATGCTGAGATACGTTGTAAGTTGGATGATTCAAACCTAGTAAGACGGCTGCGAAGAAAGAAACCGCATGATCTACAAGATCCAATCAGGATCGGCTAAAAATATAATAAAATTGTAAAGGGGACTAGCCAAAGGGCTACAACCCTCTAAACAATAATATAAATTATGAAAGATAAATTACTAGATGATTTGTAAATCAGTTGTAATAAATAAATATATATAAAAAAAAAAAAATTATTGCAATCTACAAGATTAAAATAGATTTGAAAATGTATTTTGAAGGCCATTATTTTATTTATTGCTATGCTGGAGATAATTCGGCTAATTCTTAATAAATAATTATGAAATTAGGATCGCTGTTCTGTATTGTAATTCGTAAATGTAACTTGTTTACAAGTAAATATAAAAAAAATCAGTTTTAGATTCTTTTTAGAACTTCTATTGGAATATTTATTTGTATTTCGCTGAAATAATTAATTTTCAGACTATGGTTAATGTGTCAACAACTTTAATACGAGACCATATTCCCGTGAAGTTTGTCATAACTTTGCCCTAAAATTACAAAAACAAAATTTAGGACAAATTTAGGACAAACTTCACTCATGTGTCCACGAGCGTGAAGTTTGTCCTAAAATTGTCCTGACTATTTTATCATGAGTATGTATTAGTTAATCTCTCGTTATAATGAATTATAATATTTGTAATATTTGAACATACGTACAGTAAACGCTCGATTTAACGGACTAATTGGGGGTGTCCGTTAAATCCGAATATTTTTTAATTTAATCGATTCGATCGAATTTAATCTGGGACGGAGCTCAGCCATTTCTTAGCCGATTATGTTGGGCATGTGTATGCTGGATGGAAATGGGTTTCTTAATTGATTTTGGGAAGAAGTTCTGGAATATGGCCACCTGGGACGGAACTCAGCCATTTCTTAACCGATTATGATTGGATTGGGTATGTTGGATGGAAATGGGATTCTTAAATTATTTTGGGAAGGAATTCTGTAATATGGCCACTTGAGACGGTTCAGCCATTTCTGAACCTATTATGATGGGATTAAATATGCTGGTTGGAAATGGGATTCTTAATTGATTTTTGGAAGAAGTTCGGGAATTAGACTACCTGGAACGGAACGCGACCCGTTCTCAACCCATTCTCAGCTAAAGATAAATCATTCTACAAAAAAGGCATCGAAATGTTAGAGCATCGTTGGATTGATTGTATCACTCTACAAGGAAATTAAGTTGGTGAATAAAATTTAGTTCTAGTTTAGATTTAACAGTTAGGCGCAATTCACAAGTAATTGTCATATATTGATGAAGCAATTGAAAATATTATTATTATTTTATTAAATTTATAAGCATAAGCCGAAGCTTTTATACAACGAAAACGAAAATGAAAATCACAAAAGAAAAAAAATTAACAATCCTCATTTATATACAAAATTATTTACAAAGAAAAATAGTATTGCGATTGATTCCAAAATTCGGAGTAGCAAGATATCAAAAACAACCCCACATGGATTATCTCTAAAAATCTCACACCCTCGCACACTAATCGTGAGCATTTGAATCTAACAGTGTGATTACTCAGAATTTCCTTCAGCCGCTATTTTTCGGGTGATTAACAAGTCTGCGACCGAGAACGATTTTTTGACCTTGAGATTTTTGGAGATGTACCATTCGTTTTATCGACGACGATCGAAAATTTGCTTTAGAAAAAGCTCTCCGTGAGTCTGTCGTACGGACTTTTCCCATAAATTGAAGGTTCTATGTGACTTCTATGTTTTCCATCTAGACACTTTTCGTTTATTGGAACAAATAATGGGTTGGGGAAAAAGAACAGATACATATATCTCGTGATATATTTGTCGCAGAATACCTTGTCATGGTTTTGATTGATTGCTTAAGTTGTGAGTTATAGCGTGTCAAGGATGGGGGTAAACAAAGGGAATATTTGCTATATTTTACAATTTTACTTCGAACAAGGCAAAAACGCAAGTCAGGCGGCTTAAATTGTGAATAGAGTCGATGGTTCCGATACTATCACGCCAATCATGCGCAATTTTCGTTTCTACGATTCCTTTCCAGTAATTTTGATATGAAAGATGCACCACGCATTGGAATGCCTATCGTCGAAAATGTCGATAACATCCTAGAAATTATCGAAGTAAACCAGCATGCGAGCTGTCGTAGAATCGCCCAGAAGCTGAAGGACGACCACAAAACAGTTTAAAACTATTTGCACAAGGCTGGTTTCAAAAGGAACCTTGATGTTTGGGTGTCGCACGAGTTGACGCAAAAAACTTGATGGGCCGTATTTCCATCTGTGAAACCATGTCCAAACGGAACGAAGTCGAGCTATTTCTAAAGCGTATGGTATCTGGCGACGAGAAATGAGTCATATACGACAATATCAAGCGGAAACGATCATGTTCGAAGTGGTCTAAACGGTGGCCAAACAAGGATTGATGCCCACGAAGATTTTGCTGTGTGTTTGATGGGACTGGAATCGAAACATCTACTATGCATCTACTATGCTAGCTACTGTCTAATAGCCAAAAGCTCAATTCGGACCTCTACTACCAGCAATTGGACCAACTGAAGGCAGCAATCGACCACAAGCGGACATAATTAGCAATAGGAGAAGTGTTGCGTTCCACCAGGATAACGCCAAGCCTCACAAGTCCATGACGAACCGCCAGAAACTCCGAAAGCTACGTTGGAATGTTATTATGCATTCACCGGACCTGTGACCAAGCAATTATCATCTCTTTTTGTCCATGGCAAGCGCTTTTGGCTTGTAAAAACTGACCATCTCAGTTTTTTCCTAATAGGGAGAAGACGTTTTGGAAAAGCAGCATAATGAAATTGCCCTCTATATGGCAACGAGTTATCGAAAAAATGGCACATATTTGAGCCAAAACGAATTATAGTAACCATGTTAAATAAAGCCATGAAATAAAAGTAAAATATTGGATTTTATCCCTAACCTTGTATTTCTTTTTATGTATTAGGTGTGTAAGTAGAAACTGTGCTTTTTTTGGTCAAATTCAACTAATTATCGAATGCCTTTGCGTTCGAAAGTTTCTGTGGTGGGTGGTTTCGAAGCAAAATAGTCATTGAGTCAGTTTTGCACATCTTAAACTTTCGTGAACCGCAGGTCTTTCAAATATGATGATATCGATCTGAATAAGTGGTATTTAATCAGAGGGAGCCAAGTTTGGAGAATAAGTCGCATGTTGTAAAACTTCCCAGCCTATACGGAGAAGATGAGTTCTTGCGTTGATTATGCGGATTATATGGGCGAGCGTTGTCATGCAACTAGAAATCACCTTCTGCTTTCCTTGGCCATTAAATTGTCTTTTTTCCTCCAGAGCATCACTTAATATGATCAATTGGGCCTGGTTACGTTCAACTGTAACAGTTTGACCAAGTTGCAGAATTTCGTAGTAAATGACTCCTTTCTAATCCCACCAGGCACACAGTAACATTTCTTGACACAAATATTAATTTTTGTAACTGATGTTGATGGCTGGCCTGAATCAACCCATGGTTTTCTGCGTTTAGGATTATCGTGCAAAATCCACTTTGTATCACTCGTAATGATTTTGTGGAAAAATTCCTTTTGTACCGAGAAAGCAAATTCATTCAGATGCCAACTCTTCAGATTCTGTTTTCTTCGGTTAGTTTATGAGAAACCCACATTCCTTTCTTTTCTATTTTTCCTATTACATGCAATCGCCTTTTGAGTTTGACACGGATTTTCATCCAGTAAAACTTTAAGTTCTTCGTCTTCAAATTAATTTAACAACACCTGGAAGAGGATCGTCCTCAAGACTAAAATTGCCATCAAGAAATCTTGCAAACCACTTTTTGACCGTTGAATGACGCACAGAATGTTCACTCAAAGTTAAATTAATCAATTTTTTAGCTTGAGCAGCATTTTTTTCATTTGAAAACAAAATAGAATGCAATAACGTAAATGTTGCTTATCAACATCCATCTCTTAAGGTACACACGGAACGACAGCTTATATATGACTGAAACTTATGGCATCAAAACAGCAATGACTAATAAGCTACGTATATCCAAAATGCGAATGATTTGGATGCGTTCAATTTTATTGTAATGCAACCAACTTCAGAGCCGAGTTTATACTTGCACACCTAATAAGTAAACAGCATTTACGAAAATGTGAATATGAACTTTTTAATTCTTTTAAAGATTTTAAATTGAATTTATAGCAAAGGAGTTCCTGTTGACGTTTTGAGGACTAAGCGGAAATGAGGAATATTGAGAAAATCTCTTTTTCTCTAAAATTCGACCCCTCTACATTCAGTCGTATTGACTGATAGGGATGAAACTTCACACTTAAGCTTTAAGCTACTATAGAGATCTTAGTGAAATGTTTACGAAATCTGGAAACCGGAAGTAACAGCTCATATGAAATGCTTTCTCTATTTTTATACGTGTTTGCAAATGATCTGAAAAGTATAGCATTTTCTAGAAAACCATTAAAAACAATTAGTCCAAAATCGTGTGATGTGTATTCGATATGTATTCGATATTATGTACATTCATCTTAAAAGAAAATCTAGTGTTATCCCACATATACAGCCCTGTTTTTTCACTAAACAAGTATTCTTGTTCTTGACTTTGTTTGACTCGATGAGTTGACGATGTAGTTTAGCTGATGGCAGTTTACGGATTACTAATACTTACGGTAGATTACTAATGCATTTTTTCCACTATATTAAACCTAGATGATAATTTACTAGTTTTTACTAGACAAGCTTGTAACTTTGTCTATATTTTCAAACATGAGGGCGTTGATGCAAGTTTGCGACTGATACTGCCGATAAATTTCGTGGTTAGTATTTATTATTCGACGTTGGAAACGTAATTCGGACAAAGGATGAAGCATATAAAATACTTGAATGGTTTAAAGAGCTGATCAATTCTCACGGGGCTACACTACCAGAATTAGACGAGAAATATTCTGATTGTAACTCAGCGAAATGGGGTAGCAATTTAGGTTTATTTAGTCGCGGTGTTGTGCAAAAACCATTCGAAGAGGCTGCTTTTAATTTAAAAGTTGGTGAAACATCTGATATTATTGAAACAGATTTCCGTGATATAAAGCCGCATGATCTCAAACCCAAGATCGTTAGTAATCAAAACGATGGTGTGGCGAGTTCGAGTAAATTATGTGTGTGATTGTCTTGTGTACTTGGGTGATGATGGTACAGAAATTGGTTACGCAAGTGCCCACAAGCTAACAATACAATTTCATACGACGTATCTGCTGCTAGAGGTTTAAAAAATACAAAGTAAATAGCAAACGATGGTGTGGTGCTTCGGAAAGTTTAAAAAATTCCTAAGTAATTTCCATAAACTCTGTGCAAATAAGAGAATCGTTCACTAATTATATGTATTTATATTTTATTAGGTTTGTTCGATTTTATTCGCTACCAAAAGTGGGGACACTGAATTAAGGATTTTCGATGTCAAATGAAATTCAAATTTGATTTTTAAATATAAATATTTATTGCATTTCTTTGAAATGTATTAATTTTGTAAACATTTTCCTTACTCCTATTTTTTGCATGTTACATTGTTTTGTAAAGTGGTACAATCTAATCTTAAAATATAATTCAATAATTCTTAATTAATAAATAATAGTGCGTGTCTATTCCATCTTTTTGATTTAAATGATTCACAATAATACACATCACAATATTTTGTATTGATCTTAAAACTAATGTGCTATAAATATATTTATCACTTACTGCCCCTACATAAACCTTAAAATTTTTTTAAATAGATAACTTTTGAAGGAGTAATTAAATTACCCCATTTTTTTAAATTAAATAGTCTTAAATTTTCTTGGAGTTGTTCAACACCAAGTTGTTGTGGTGAACAACTTCTAGACAGTCTTTGCTCGTCAAAATTTTTTTAAGTTGGTTTGCCAGAATATACCCCGCCAAATACGTTAAAATATCACATGAATATTCATCCAAATCCAAATCAATTAATGCTAGCGCTAACTCGCTATCACCAGTTGCTAGACTAAAATTTGTTTGTTTGGGTTTGGATGAAATTGTTAAAATTTCAGGTAAACCAACGTTGCCCGTACCTTGAGCTTTTATGGTTTTATTAATAATCAATCGTTTATATGACGCCATAAATTGTTTACAAGTTGGATTGGCGTTTCGGCCAGTTCGATACCGAATCAGGCCGAAAAACAACACCAAATGGTCTTGGCTGAGTTTATACTAATTTTCTATTTATTAGAATTTATACTATTTTGTTTAAAATATTTTAAGGCATTGGCTACATTAAGGCTAAGTACTAGTAACGCGTATTTTAGCCTCACAATTGAGTTTTCAAAATTTGCATAAGTTGCATTTATTCGCGGTGCAAGTGCAAGACCTTTCTCTACTTGCATTTGGTGTAGCATTTCATTGTATTGCCCTTCAATAATCGAATTTTTTGATTGATTATAAAATCTTTGTTTTGATTTAAAATGATTTCGCACCAATTTCAAGATATGGCAATTATCGAGAAATATAATTTATTTTTTCATTTAATGGGTCTACATAAAAATAAGGTTGTTCTGGTAATGTCACACCCAATATGTTCCAATATGCCAAGGTAAAGTTAGCTCTTAGATGGGAAATGATGAATAGCACTACACGTGCTCGTTCGGCTCCGGTTAACGAATTAACGAAGAAATATGCTACTGGAACTTTAAACTTTAAATTCACAGCGCACAAAAAAAATACTAAAACATTAGTAGCCAATGTTCCATCATCATCGTCAAAATCGTCGAAACAACCAGCACCGTAGTCGACATACCCCAGAACAACCTTATTTTTATTGTCCCAGTCTTTGGATTTTTTAATAGACATCTCGCCCATCATTAGAGCAAAATATATTGGCTGTTGCTCATTTTGGATTTTGTTCGGAATTTGTTGCAAGGCTTGCACTGTTATTCCAGGACCACCATCGGTATTTTGATACCATCGCCTAATTGTTCTAACTGCAGGCAGTTGTATTTTATCTTTTTTTCAAATAACTCCTTAGGTGCTCGTAACCGCTTGTTGAAAAAAAAACCCATCGCCATAACAAACTGCCGCAATTTTGCTGAATATTTTCCACCTTTTTGCCCTTTAATTCTTTAATAAATGATTCTTCTTCACGAATCTCCTATAAAATAAAAAATCATTACAAATTAGAATTTCAATTAATTTTGTACTTTTATTAAATAATTTAAAATACAATTTGTAATTTTAAATATATTACAATTTATTAAGTATTTTACAAATACGCGTTACACTTATACTGGCTACGGATTGGCAATCTCTATTTTGGAAAACTCTTTGTGAGGCGGATTTTGTAAGGCGGCCACTATGAGTGATATATTTCTCATCGAAACGTAATGAGCACGGCTTAAAATTTGAAATCCGAAGCTTGCACATTTGGAATTATTTTAAGCCACAGATTACGATATTCTGCAGTGACAGGTAGCCTATAACATTATCAATTTGTATTAATTTAAAATTATCTCTTTTATACAATGTTTGAAAATCAAATAACATTTTACTTACACATGCAGCATATGGGGCCCCGTAGATTTACGTGGGCAATTAAAACAATTAAAAGGCATCTTGCAACTGCCCTTGCGGGAGGTTTTATCAAAAAAATTTAATTTATAAATTAAATTAATACACATACGTAAAATAGAATCAACAATAACCAAATTAACACAAATTAATTTAAATTGAATACACAGAATTGCTTAAAATTGCGAACAAAAAACAAATAACACAAAAACCACAGTCGCTATGATACTTCGGAACAGAATGATGCTTGTTATGACTCATCAAAAAAGAAAACAAAAAAAAGCGTTACTAGAGAAATGTTCTGGTGTGAAGTTAGTTATCGTTAAAAATGTTTAGTGCTGCCGCCTGGAAACATTTGCGGTACTTATTTTTAACGAAATCATGTTTGTGTGCAGGTTTACTGTGTACGTAAATGTCAAAACAAATAACAGAAATGTCATCAACTCGGCATTTCAATAAGTAAGCAAGGTAAGCAATTTTTTATTTATTCAATTCAAATTTTACTTAAATTCTAATTATTATTTTTTTATAGGTAATTATCTTCCCTGTTTGCTTATTACGGATAAGTATTTGTATCTAGGTAATTAACAAATTATAATATTTAATTTTTATTCTAGGAATATTAATAATAATAATAAAGTTTAATGCAAAAACATTGTTTTACTGCAACAGTTATGATAAGGCGAAGTTTAGTCCAGCACGGACAGATCAAGAATTTTGAACAAAACTCTCTTTAGAACCCCATCCAATAATATTAATCAAATTTCATAATAATTCAGCAAGAAATGGCGAAGAGAGATGGAGCGAATCATCTTCGTCCAACATTGCTTGCAATTCCACATCTTTGTATTTTTATGGAGGTTTTCCACGTTCGTTGTTTGCAACATCGAATGTACCACTTTTGAAACGCAGAAACACGTTCACATATATCTTCGATGGAGCATGTTCACCATTGCAAATTTCGACATATTGAGCTCAATAATACATCACTATACGCACACACTTTTCCAATTTATCACTATTCGATGACACAACAAAATAGCGCAGTGGCGTAAAATTCGAATGTGTTTATATTGATGATTTTTTTGTGTACGTGCATAATCAGCCACCCAAAAGTGAAAATAACTTTACAGCTACCAAGTCTCTAGAAGGTGTTGCAGCGGACATAGAGTTTTTTTAAAGTTTTTTTTCTGTTTAAAGCTAAAAGTATTAATTGTCCAGTGGATTTAATGTCCTTTTCATTTAGGTACACACCATCCATTCACACTATTACAGTATACCACCTGCGCATTACAAGCTCCATGTCAACCCTGTACATTGACGTGAACGGTGGGGTCGGCGCTGAATTTTGCACTCCAACAGAGGGTCTTAGGTTTGTTTATTAACATCACCGATCGTAACCGATGACGAAAATTCGTTTTGCAGCATCTCCTGGTCCAAGTGCCAAAGCTTTAACCACTGCACCACTTTTCCGGTAAACCCGTATTTTTTTGTAATGCACGTGAGCGAAAGAGAGTTAGTGTGGTAGATTGGACATTTTTGTTGACTCTGGTGCTTTTGTTGCCGATTACATATTTTCTTCGGACGCTTCAAGTGAATCTTCACACATTTACGATACGACGCTTTTAGATAGTAACTATCATTATTTACTACAGGCTAGGCAATCCTAATTCTGATCAAATCCAAGCTTAATTTAAATATTTTACTAAACATTTTTGGGAATGACTAAATTTATTATCATGTAATGTTAAATCTCGATCTTATTTACTGTGAGAAGGATAATAATTCCGGTAGCGAAAAAACTTGCTACCATTATTTGGTACGGGTTTTTTGGTTCTGGTCAACTTTTACGTAAATTCAAATTTACGATGAACCCTACAGCGAACGAGATGAGCCCTACAGCTTACCCACCGCCAGGATATACCAACAAAAACTACGTGTCGCAACGTTGTCTACATTGTCGACGTCAGTGACACAGACAATCGCTATGTAATCTTTATTAATACGAGTGGCACATACCCCAAATAGTGTAAATAGTGAATTAATAAATTATTGTGGAAATAATTTGTTTGTTGTGATTTAGTGTTGTTAAAGTAAGAGTGGGAAAATTAGTGTCGACATATGTTGGGAAAATTCATTAGTGGCGTAAGTATTTCGTGAATATTTGAAAATTATTCTAAGGTTATATCCGGTATTTTCGCTGCATTGTGGCATGGGGTGGGGGTGACGAAACAACATATAAAAGGAATCAACTGAGCTAGCTTAAAAATGATGAACAATTTAACCGTGATATTACCACAACCCAAGAAGAAAGAAACAAGCTAGTCGGAAATTTGGATGGTCAATCTGACGCAGAATCAATGTCTCATAGTGAGACATTTAAAGGACACCGGGAGCTGGGAGAGGTAGTTTTATTGGTGAGTCAGGATGATTGCAGGTCGCCTAGTGGGAACGGTTTCGATGATTTTGGTGCTGAGAATATGTATGTAATGGAGAACAACGGTAAACTTGACTAAAATGATGGTGTTAAGTGAAAATAGTGGTGTAATTAAAAATAGTAAATGAATTAAATAGTGAATTTATATACAATTGTGAAAATTATTTGTTGTTGTGATTTAGTATTGGTAAAGTAAGAGTAGAAATTTTTTATCGGATTATTTCCGGTATTTTCGCGAATATTTCGGACGTGTGTAAAGTACGAGAAATGCTGTTGTGAAACGAAATGAAATTATTTGGTCAAAAATCGTTGTTTCCTCTTAAATTTTGGAAAATAGTCTGGACCGATATTGTTACAAATCTAATTTAGAATCCTTTAGCTAGTCGATTCCTCTAACAAAAATAATTTTCAAAATAATTTTCAAAATATTTACAAAAAAACGAGAAAGCTCCTTTGGAAGCTGCCACTTTCAGTGAATCGATTTCGACCAAAAATCTGTGGGATTTTACAATTTATGATGTTTGTAATGTTTTGAAACCGGGTTTTTGGACTTCGGCGATATAGCGAAAGGCAAATCTGAAAAAACCTTGAGGCCCTCATCTTTCATGAATACTAAACTTTATTTTATCATGCACAAAAGGAAAAAGGGTTACAAAAATGTGGTAAGTAGCGCAAATGCTACAGCTATTGACACTTTTAAGGAATATTTCAAATCAGCAGCGGATTTTTGGTGAAAAACGGATTTAAATTTTAATAGAGAATGAAATTATTTTTCGAAATTCATTTATCTTTTTAATTTAATTGAAATATTATATTTAATTTAACTTTTAAATTCTAAAAATTGCATTTATCGCATAACTACCAATTGTACACAGTTATTGACACTTTGTTTTGGTTATTGACATAGCATATGCCCCAGCTATTGACATACATAAGACTATTCTAGTATCTGTGATTTTAATGGAAATGCAAAATAATACTAGGCAGTTAATTAATTAATTACCGTTTCGAAATTAAAATTCATTTTATTTAACTAAATTATAAAATAAATAATACAATTTTCATATCACAAATAAAGTAGGAATGTTTTGATTATTTCAGAATATTACTCGTAATATCACAATTTGAATTGAAGCTACCGCTTCAATTCAAATTGTGATATTACGAGCTTATTATGCTAGGTTCAAAGCTCACCGTTCAGTATGTTGAACTTACCACACAAAAACACTGGCAAAAGTTTCAGCTTTAAAATGTTGATGCATTTAACATGCAACTCTCTCAAGCACTTGCTGTATTTGATGCCAACATTTTCCAATCCTTGTAGCTTGTAAAACGTATAGATGCAATGATTACACATTAAACATTTAGCAATCTGGTTGCTTAAAATTTCCAAAAGAGTAGAGTATTCGGTTTACGTGAGTTCTTGTTCTATGGGACTATGGCCACTAGCATCTGGAACTAAAATAAAAATAAAAAAATAGACTATTATTAGCACTAGCAATTTGATTATTAAATTCTTTTTCATGCTTCAGTCCCTGCAAACGTAATAAGAATTAGTTTTGCTATTCTAGATTATAACTGATATGATGCTTAGAATATCATTCTTATTCGTATTTTCATTTTTGGAGGAAGTTAGATTAGTTTTGCGATCTATTCTGTAGCACTTGTTTTTTGGCCGCGTGGGCTTTGAGTTTTTATCAAAAGATTTTTGTTTCTTTATCAAAGATTTTAAAGCACTCCCCTCTTTCTTTATTTTCATTTTTTCTAGTCTAGATGCCTTCCGATTTTCCATTTCCAATATTTGATCTTCTTTTTCGAGTTTTTTTCCATTGTGCTTCAATCCACATTGGGGAAGTGATCACAAATGGTTATGTTTGTTTTACAATTTGTGTTCCAGCTTTTACTGGTGTATAGGCCAATCGAAATATTTGTCTATATAGACAGTTGGATTATCATTTTGTTCGTTTAAAAATTTGGGACGCCTGGCGATGTCCCTCTAAGTTACTACTAGTAATATTCTGGTTATTAGACGTTTCAGTAGTTTTTACTGTTACTTCTTTTCCAATGGTGATTAAAACTTCCTCGCTAATTGTACATTCATTGAAATTTAGTGACTTCGAATCACCCAACTCATTGGAAATATTTTCATCAACAAAAACGGAATTGTTGATTTCATTAATATTAAATATTGTTGTGACCTGGGTGTCATCGTTTGTTAAATTAATATTTTCACAACTGTGATGGCGATCTGTCTCCGATTCTTCTGCAGAGCCTCTGACCATTTCGGCTAATGTCATCAACTAAATTGTCATAAATGTCTGGAATAATAACTTAAAATTTTCGTCGTACTGTTTTAAAGTTTGCGGGTTTTTTTAAAACTTCTCCAAAGGATTTAATTTTAAAATCGCCAACTTTTTCCGAAAACTGTTCATAATTAATGGAACCATCGAACGGAATTATGTTAGGAACAAAGTTAGTTAATGATTTTCCGAGACACTTTGAAAAATCAATGGCACTAAAATCTCACGGAAACCTTGAACCCATTTTGTATTATTTGTGGTGGAAAGCAGCTATCAAAAGCTTTTAATTATAAAAGGGCAAGCTTCGCTCTTGTAAATTGAGCACCTGGATCTTCTTTGCGCCATTTATGAATCATTTTGATCCAGAAATTTGTAAACGGTTTAAAAGCTGCGTAGTCACAAGGTTGTAAAATTCGAGTTGCGTTTGGGTATAAGGCAATAATTATTATACCCAACCGCACACATAATTCAGTTACCTTTAGTGTCATATGACGATCGACGAAAAAGATAACCGGACATTTTGTTTTGTGACTTACTAGATATGGGTGAAAGTGCCTCGATATATACTCATAAAAGACCTCCTTCTTTGGCCTGCGTCGAAAAATTCCTTAACACACTCGAAAACGTCCTCTTTTCTTTTAGGAAATGCTTTTTTTGGCAGGCGACTAGCCATTCCACAATAGCATGCTCCTCACTTTTAGTTAGAACTATAGGCGGACCTAGTTCTGGTTTTTGATTATTTTGCCGCAACCGAAAAATTAAGGTTGAGCGTGGAATATTGTATATTTATGATGCCTTTTTCTTTGTAATGCGTTTTTTCTTAATTTCCAATAACGCTTTTTAAGAACCTCGTCGTTATAAGTTCCTCGCTTTTTAGGAATAATTGTAACCTAAATTTCATTAAATAAATTGGAATGTCGTTAGCAAGTGGCATGATCAATCTAATTTTAAGGTGACAATTACTGTAGTAATGCGTACACAACTATTGACACCACAATGTCAATAGCTATAGCAAATAACTACAATTATTGACAGTCTAGGACCAATTACTGAAACTATATCAAATGTTGCTATATTCATTGACACCTAGCATTTTTGATTATTTAGAACCTAAATTTTAAACATATTGTGTTCATAAAGGCATTTAATTCAATAGATAATTGAAAATCTGACCAATTGTGTAATTAAAAATTGCAGAATATTCACTAAACTTTAGAGCATTCCTTGTTCAAAATCACTATAATTTTACGTATTGGAAGTACGCTACATGTCTATGCTGATCATTTTGTCATACTTAGGACGAAAAAAATCTGAAAATGGAAATTCTGTGGAACGGGTCCTGGTGATTTCGCCACATAGCCACATACATAGTGCAATAGATTAAAGCCGTTCAATTTCGCGAAAATACGCCACAAGTCTATGCGGATCATCAGGGTGTCCCATTTTGGCCCGTTCATCTTATCATACTTAGGACGTAAAAGTCTGGAAATGGAAATTCTGTGAGGCGAATCCTGGAGATTTTTTGATTTGGCCGATTTCTAGATAAAATGACGGAAATAAATGATTTAAATATTAAAAGCAGTAAACTAACGGCAATGAACATAAAACCAACAAATTGTCGCAAATTATTAAAAACTAACCCTGCTAGTCCTTATAACAAAGAAGTTTAGGTTTTGATTTAAAAATTTTAAAATTTCGCTTTCATCAACGCTGGGAAATAGCCATAACGAATACTTGTTGTAGTTCGTTATCGAATAGGGAGTTCTTGACCTCAGAAGTAATTTATGCTTCAATAAGCTTAAAATTAACAAATAATGCTATATGTTTGGATCCATACCAAATGAATAAAATAGGGGACTGCAAATTGAAGTATGCAGCCTATGACGAACGCAAACAACCTGAACTGGAACTTGGTCCCGACAAACGTATATTAATTTTGCCGAGCTTTAAGAATAGCCATTGGAAAGTTTATATCATTGATTTTGAGAAGAAATCTATATTAACCTACGACCCATTAAATCCAGAGAGAGTCCAAAAAGATTTATTGTTCAACATAATTTTTATACACATAAGACAAATTTAGTTTTATTAAAATTTCAGCTCTTATTTTTATTTTGAATTCATCTTTAATTTTTGAAATATTAAAAACAATAAAAAAAAACAAAAAAATAAATAAAAATAGAAAACAAAAAAAAACCTTTACGGAACCCTTCAACGGAACTCCATGAATGTCTCCATGAAATTTCAATATAAATTTCAGTATTTTAGGAAAACCAAAAAAGTAAAAATAACATTTTTTTTTTAAATTAATTTGAGTTAACTATTTTGGTTAAGTTACATGAACATACGAATTAAGAATGTTAAAAATATGAAAAGACTATGAAACATAAAAGTAATCGGGTGATATATATAATTTGATATAATAGTCAATATACTACTGTTTATATTTTAATATAATTAATAATAAGTTAATAATAGCGTTTCATTTTAATTCTATAGCATAATCCTTTAAAATGGAAATATGTTTATGCAAAATAATAAATAGTATGATCTGGTTTTCTTATAATCACAATATTTATTAAGCTACTAATATTGATGAAACAAATCGCAATGCACTGTTAAATACCATTAGAGGCACAACAAAGAAGACCAATTTAGAAATATTTGTTTAACTTCCTGATATACAAATTTTTTCACAACAACTGGCTGCATCTTGAATTTGTAATATGAATCTGAGTATTTTTATATTCAAGATCTTTTGTTCACGTATAAATATATCTGAAATTTTCTACATTCAATTAAATGTTGGATTTCAAATAAATCATAATAGTTTAATCATTAATTATTAAACGTAATTCAAACAGCAACATGATTTTTTAATTTATTTGATAAGCTAATTTCACATCTAAATTTGTCATTTTACTTGTCATGTTTGTTAAAATGCAGTATAGATATGTAAATTAAACTAAATATTTGTAAACTTATCCTGTCAAGTTGTAAATTTAACTTTCCTTACAAATTATTTCAGGCCAATCGCATTTATGGATCGTCGACTAACTCCATATTTCATTGACTTAGAATTACATTTAGTTAAATAAACAATGCATCAGGATACTTTTACAAATATTATTGTTAAAGTTAACACCCTATATGCCACATTATCATAGCTGGCAAATCTTTATGTGAATTTAGCTTAGCAAATAAGTTAAAATTATTACCTTATGCTATATTAACTTAGCAGAATAGTTACAATAACAAAAATTAAGTAACGGAATGATCGTTAGTTCCGATGTGAAATTTCATCATAGTTCGTTTAGATGTGAAACAGTGTAGTTGTAATATGTAACAAGATGCAAAATAATCAAATAAAGTGTTAAAAAGAATAATTTATTGAATTTCTAAGTGTTATTTTTCAAAATTATAATATTGCTTAAGTGAACAAATTACATACGACATGACAATTTTAAATTAAAGGAGAATTATATGATAAAATAAAAGGTAAGGATAGTTTAATTAAAATAAAATAAAAATGGCTGCATATGCATATACTGTAAACCGCGTGGTTAGCGCAATGTTTAAAATTTTACGTTTACAAAATGCCTCGCGTTTTTGTAAAATATAATATTGTGGTGATAAATTGAGTTTGTATATCGTAATAAAACTTATTATATTTTACTCAGCCATTTATTCCTTTTTTTACAATTTCTTAATATTTAAAAACTTTTATATACGAGTAATATATATCTATATATTATATAAAATTTGTAGATATATGCTTATATTTTTATTTCTTTTTATACAATCAAAAATTTCAGATTAATATTGACTTCGAAACTGTCTATCCAAACTGTCGAAAAATGTATTCAATATGGGACACCTTTTTTACATAATAATCAAAGTATTCTTTGAACGAATATAAAGTAGAAAGACTATAAGACACATACTTCAATCAACCAACGAAGAGACCTAGTTAATTCTGGTAAGGCAATTTATTCATTTAATATTAATATTTCTATTATTTTTAATTTAATATACCTATACCTTTCATATATATCTACGGAACAATAATCGTTCCAAATCTGTTTTTGATCGGTCTGTATTCTGACGCTATCATTAACTTATTAACTTACTCACGAGGTCCTTTAGTCTCTCATTGGCGCACACTTTTTGCTTAAGCAGATCATTCTTAATTGGCAAGTATCGTTTTGTTCGGTGACTCCGATTTATTATCCATTGGTATAGGCCGCCGTAAAAGTTTTTAGAAATAGTAATAAAAGTTTAAAAAATTTCATCAAAAATTGCTTTATTGCATTTCAAAATATTCGCCTTTAGGATCTATGCCATTTTGCATACGCTCAAACCATTTATCGAAACACTTTTGCCAGTCCGAATATGATAGCTGCAAAACATGGTTTTTGAACGCTTCAATCGCTTCTTCAGGCGATAAAAATCGTTGTCCAAGCATCTTATCTTTGATTATTGGGAACAAGAAGAAGTCATTGGATGCCAAATCGGGGTTGTAAGGAGGATGACCCATCAATTCGGATCGTTTGAATTCTCAAATACTCGCTTGTTTGATATGATGTGTGTGAGCTCGCATTATCGTGATGCAAAATGATTCGCGGTTTTAGGTTGTTTTCTTTCAATTTGTTGAAAACCTCAGGCAAACAAATGGTCGTATACCAAGAAGAATTGACTGTCTTTTGGTTTTCATGAGCTACAGTAGCCTCATGATCGGTTTTCGTGAAGCAACACGCTACCATTTGCTTCCCAACGCATGTGTGCGTCTGTCAATAAATGTGGAATCCAACGTGCCCATAGCTTCCGCACCTTTAAATGTTCATGTAAGTTCGTATGTACGCTGGTGTTACTCCAAAAATGTTACTATTTTTGACTGACTTAGTGATTTGCATCGGAAAGTATTACCATTTTCTAAAACCGGCAGCCTATGTATGTATATTAAGTCCCACTTTAATTTCCAAAATATTTATCTTACATACGGAATAAATGCTTTATATAAAATTCTAAATGGATTTTTAACATTCACTCGTATTGTATGTTGGTTTTTTAAATACAAATTTTTAATTTATGTAAACAACACTAATCATGTTTTAAAATGTTATTATAATATTTTTCAGATACTTACAACATGGATATATTAAATTTAATTAGTGTGCTAATTCCACCAGCAGTACGTGAAACATCCAATAAAAAGTTTATTGATGACAGTCAACGATCGTTTTTAATGAAAGTTGAAAATTTAACTCAAATGAACGTGAAAATCGACAAACTTCAAACTACTTGCGTCCAGGAGAAAACAAAAATGCAACCGCTGCTGAAGCAATTGGAAAAGAATCGGATGTATTTCCATTTATCGTATCAGTTGATGAGCATAAATATATTTGCGGTTCGTTTTTAGAGACCTTGGATATATATTTTAGATTGTATCAAATATTTAAATTAGAATACCCACAACAGTGTTACAATATTTGATATTTATCCAAATGTATTTTTACAAAATAATTACTATTTATGATAGGGTTGTACCGTTAGTTGCAACTTTGATAAGTGATTTAGAAAATATTGTTAGAGGCTTATCATTTTAATATACTATATATTTAAATATTATTTTAATTTTCATTTTTAATGAACTGCTACATTTTTTTAAAATAATATTTATACTGTTGAATTTAAAAAATTTTATTGTTAACGAAATTGAGCGTGAATTTTAAATATTAAATTTTTTATTTTTTAATAGTTGAATACATTTTTTATAGAAAATGTTATGCTGTAAATTGATAAAACTATATATTAAGACCAAATTGTAGAATAAAAGAGTCAACAAGAAAATATTCTTCAATGTAGAATAAACATTATGAATTTAATAATTTGAGAATAAATTATTTAAAATACGAAAATACATAATGAATTTTCGTTTTAATCCTGACTTACCTGTCCAATGTAATATATTATAAATATTATATAGTGTTTTTAAATTGAATTGACCTATTGTATGTTATGTTGAATTCTTTAATAAATTGGCGGAAATATTTAGCAAAATAAAGAAATATTTCGTGCAAACTAAAATTAGTTTTGTTTTAATGCTTTATTTGATTAGTATGATTTCATTTCCAATAGGATCTTAGATTAAAATTTAATGCGAGGTTTCAATTAAATAGCAAATGTTTCTATATATATATATATATATATATATATATATATATATATATATATATATATATATATATATATATATATATATATATATATATATATATATATATATATATATATATATATATATATATATATATATATATATATATATATATATATATATATATATATATATATATATATATATATATATATATATATATATATATATATATATATATATATATATATATATATATATATATATATATATATATATATTATATATTTTACTATAGTGCTGGGCATAATTGTCTTTGCTATTTGACAAATTTAACTTTTGAAAGATACGTTAATTTCACTTATTGCTGAATTATTTCTACTTCACAATATGTATAATTCAACATTTCAAAGATTCGTTAATCTAACTATAGCTGTGGTAATTTTACTTCGAAAAATAGTTCATTTTACTATTATGGTGTTTGTTAATTTCACAATACACTTTTTACATTTTAACTAACATAAGTTAATTTCACCTTAAAGATTTGCTAATTTTACAGTTTGTTTAGTATGGCGTAATCTATAAGATAACTTAGCGATTTCCTATTGACGCTTTTAATTAAGTAACACTATCTTTGCATTTATGTGAACTAGAAAAAAAGTTATGATTTTATTTTACTATATGCAACGCTATCTTAACAATATGAAAATTGTATTATTCACAAAATGACCGGTAAGTTGAGTTTGCAACATTTTTCTTGATAAATTAGCTTAGCTTTTATGTTAATAACAGCGTATTATTTTTTTGCGTGTGGGAACCTAAGTCTAGAGATGTCAACTAAGGTGATCAAGCATACCTTTATTTAATTATAATTACAATGGGTTCATTCTCGGAACAAACCATATTTAAAATTCGAGAAAACTCCTGCATTACAGTATTTATTTTTCGGAATGTGTTATTAATAATTATATGGAGAAATAAGTTCCACAAAAAATCTCATATAAAAACGATTAATTACAAATTAAACAAAACCGGGCCGGGACTTAAAACAAAAGAAAAGTATTTTTCGAAATTGAACCGCGTTCATCTATTGCACGTAATCCGAAAAACAGAATTTCCATTTTCGGACTTTCCCGCCTAGGCATTTACCATATTTTCTCAAAATTGGGCAGCTTTGATGTATTGCACTATACAGATATCCAGGATATCCTCTACAAAATTTCAATTTACGAACTTAATTGTTATGATAAAAGAACGGGTTAAAATGGTACACCTTGACAATTCGCGAGATATCCGGTGTATTTTTTCCAAATCGGACTGCTTTAATCTGAAATAGTTAATGAGATACATCACCTCATCACTATCGACATCTCACAACCGTTGCTTGAGTTTGCACAATTTTGGTAACCGCTGAACCTGGCTAGGATTCAATAAACTTATCAATCATTAATCTAAAAAAGTAATCTGAGATCGTAACTTCAATTAAACGGTCAAATCTCATAAAATAAACATAAAATAACCGAATTTAATCTATCATAATATGTAGATCTCGGACTATTTTATTATAATTCAATAATATTTAGGCCACAATGGACCACCCTGCATAGACATGTGGCGTATTTTCGCGAAATTGAACGGCTTTAGTCTATCGCACTATGTATGTGGCTATGTGGCAAAATCTCCAAGATTCGCCTCACAGAATTTCCATTTTTCAGACTGGTTCGTTCTAATTATGTTAAAATGAACGGACCAAAAAGGAACACCCTGGCGATCCGCATGAACATTGGCGTATTTTCGCGAAATTGAACGGCTTTAGTCTATCGCACTATGTATGTGGCTATGTGGTAAAATCTCCAGGATTCACTCCACAGAATTTCCATTTCCAGACTTTTTGTCCTAAGTATGATAAAATGAACGGGCCAAAATGGGACACCTTGACGATCCGCATAGACATGTGGCGTATTTGGCTATGCTGGACAGCTTTAATCGATTGCGATTCGCATGTGGCTATGAATATGTATTTGGAAATTTTCGTTTCAATTATAATTATTTGACCGTATTTTTGATTGGATGTTGATTTAATAATGACGACACTTAAAATCTTTAAAAAGTGTTATTATTTTTTTTAATCTCGTTTCACTATGTCATTATGTTTATTTAATTTTTTAAAATCATATTTAAAACTTAAAATCAAAATCTTGTAGGTTCGTCTTATATATAAAGTAAAATGTGACTTAGTGAAAACTTCTCATGAACCATCCGATTCGAGAAATTTTTACTAAAAATTTTACTAAACAGTTCGTAAAGAAATTAGTAAAATTTTCTCGGACATATAATTTCACTAACCTGTTGCTAGATTTATACTGATGATAGTATAGCGACGCTTGGCGATCAACTGAATTAAATATCCCAAACGTAAAATAACAATAGAGAAGAGATTAGTTTAAATTTTACATTAAACTAAAATGCTAAATGCTAAATAGCGCGATGGTGTCAATTGGTGTCAATAACTGTAGCATCTACGCTATTCAGCTTCCATTTTTCTCGCTTTCGGTACTGCTTTGTATCAGCCGCTTTGAAGCACTCATGTAGAAGCAGAAAATACTTTAAACAATTTTGTCTCTACTCGTTCTTTCCATAACTGTCACATATACTGCCATTATAATAAAAAAACAATTACTGTAATGTTATACAGTCCTATAACATTTCTTCAATCTTAGTTGTAAATTATAAATAATCTTATAACCTATAATTAATCTTAACGTTTACATTTTTATTAAGTCGAGTCACAATTTTTAATTGGCAACTTGATGGATGCCACCATATTATTTAAACTGAAATTATTAAATAGTTTATGTGCGTTAATAATTAAAAATAATATTCCCAGGCCGTGAGAATATAAAACCCCCGAATATAATTAAGTTTGATGGCAGAAATAAGGCCTAACAAAAGTTTTCTTAATTTTTTCTTCTACGAAAAAGCACACAAAATAAATCGAAAGCGTATACATTTTTGATTAAATAGGACATTTTATATAAATCACATCATTTAAACTTTTTATTACTATGAACAAAAAATCCTTATCATAACAACAACAATTTTTCGTACGGCTTGGTGTCATCTTTAATTTATTTTGATTTATTTTTCAACTATTTTTATCTAGAAACTTTTGTTTTTAATTTTTGTTATTTTTTGTGTCGGGATCTTCAGCTTCACGTCTTTGTCACTACTCATAATTTTTGTAATTATAGATTAGGGTCAAGGTCTCAAGTTTCATTTTCAGTTACAAATAATACAAAACAAAATCCGAGTATCTTTAATATCTCAACTCAACAAAAAGCACACCAAATTATAATAATTCATTGGGTTTCTTAAAAGTTATGATGATTAATTAATTGAAGATAAGTAAAATGAGAACAAAAAAAAAATTTTTTTTTGTTCTGTGTATTAAAGCAAAATAAAACAAAAAAAAAAAGATTAAGACTTAACTTTTGTTTCAGAATTAAACTTTCTTTTGTTGTTTTGTGGCAAATTATGTGCTTTTTGTGGCTTCCTGTATTGATCCGTTTTTGTAACATTCTGTATGTGTGTGCGTCGCAATTTATTTTGGTGTATGTAGAACGAAAACCAATTTTAATCATTTTTTTGTGTTTGGAGAAAAAATAATTAGGGATAAATTATGATTAATGGACAAATAATTTTGAGACTTAAAAGTTCTTTTCTACTTTTTCGTGAGCAAATCGTATTTCCGGCGAAATAGGCGTTCAACATATTATTGTGTTGGTGAATTAAATCTTATACATACATGGCCTCCCACTGTCTCCCAAAATAATGTGTTTTCTTTTAAGATCTTAATGAAGGACATACTTTGATGATTTTAGATTCCCTCGATTTTAAAACGCTTCTCGACTCGGAAAAGAGCGTGGTTTCATGATAAACAAATCTCATTAAAAATGTTTGATCCTTCAAGTAACATGTAAAATGTGTAAACTGCCAAGCTTTTGGATAAAGTGCCTTGAGTTTTACCCTTTTACACAAATGTGTCAAATGTACGGAGACTCATACATTGAGGAGTACTCCACAAATTCAAATAATAATCCGCAGTTAAATAGTCGCCCTTACAGATCGTGTGGCAAGTTTTAATGAATGCTTTATAAACTGCTTAAAAAGGATCCTTTTAAAATTTAATTAATTACAAATAATAAATTAAACCCAATTAGTTGTACCCGGGCTACTATTGGCCGTATTAAGCCTGACAAAGTAAATTTCCGTCATGGAACTTAATTCTGTTCAGAACAATTGCATGTAAAAATCAATATATCTGAATTTTGTTTGCTAAGAGAGCGAGACGTTATAAATTTGAGCTACTCATTTCTAAACACATACCTCATTTTGTTTGTCTAAATGAAACTCAACTTCAAATTTCTAATTATAGCTTTGGGGGCAGTGCTATCCTAATTGATAATAGCATTATACTGTCTAAACCTCTCGCTTACTTGAACGAGAATTTATCAGCCACATCAGTCACTGTTGGTGAAGATATTAGCTCATTTCTGCTTATTTCGGTCTATTCTTGGAGCAAAAATCCCAATTATTTTCTCGGTCTAACTGGACTTCACGATATAGGGTTCCTATTTGATGCGATTTTAATGCTCTTCTTTGGAAATGTGCACCAACCAACCAAAACGGTAAACAAATTTATAATTTCGGCGAGCAAAATTACCTTAAATCAGCTTTTCCGTACCAATGTACTATAGAGGTAATGCTATATTGGATATGGTTCTTCCAACGAAGGTTATTTACTAAATTTATGTTGTACAAGAGTTCTGCTCGGATCACCTAACTGTTGTGCTTGAGGTATCTAACAAGTTGAAAATCACTCATCCATATGAAAATCATAAATCAGTAAGGCAGCCTGCGACAGTTTCCAATATTTTGATAAATAAATTCCCGGAATGAAATTGAATCTAAAATTAGTCAACTTAGAAACATCATCAACCATGGCGTTGCTATAAGTTTGCTCCATTTAATGAAACTTTCCGCAGAACTCTCCCTGTGTATTACAACACGTTCAATTAAATTTAGAAATTATTGCAATCGAAATAACTCTAAAATGCGATTTCTATATACTAATACCTTAATAATGTGCCTTTCCCTTCAAGGGACTACCCTTAATCAGTATTAAAGTAAATGCCATTTTCAAGTTCAGTCATGCAAAGCAATTCAATTGATCTACAATTCAATTCTTGAGATTTTCATCAAATCGTATTCCAAAAATCTCCAAGAGATTTTCTTGAAACTTTTTGCATGGCTTAAACTGACCGATCTCTATCTACTATATTCGCCTATTGATGACTTCGAATTCTAAAGCATTTTAGGAAAGCAAAATTATGAATGCAAAACGATTCAATTGATCTACAACTCAGTTCTTGAGGGTTTCATCAAATCTTGCTCCCAAATCCCCAAGAGATTTACTTGAAACTTTTTGCATGGCTTAAACTGACCGATCTCTATCTACTATATTCGCCTATTGATGACTTCGAATTCTAAAGCATTTTAGGAAAGCAAAATTATGAATGCAAAACGATTCAATTGATCTACAATTCAGTTCTTGAGGTTTTTATCAAATCTTACTCCAAAATCCCCAAGAGATTTTCCTGAAACTTTTTTCATGGCGTAAACTGACCGATCTCTATCTACAGATATTCGCTTATTGATGACTTCGAATTCTAAAGTAATTTGGGAAAGCCAAATTATGAATGCAAAACGATTCAATTGATCTACAATTCAATTCTTGAAGTTTTCATCAAATCTTACTCCAAAATCCCCAACAGATTTTCTTGAAACTTTTTGCATGGCGTAAACTGACCGATCTCTATCTACAAATATTCGCTTATTGATGACTTCGAATTCTAAAGTAATTTGGGAAAGCCAAATTATGAATGCAAAACGATTCAATTGATCTACAATTCAGTTCTTGAGGTTTTTATCAAATCTTACTCCAAAATCCCCAAGAGATTTTCCTGAAACTTTTTTCATGGCGTAAACTGACCGATCTCTATCTACAGATATTCGCTTATTGATGACTTCGAATTCTAAAGTAATTTGGGAAAGCCAAATTATGAATGCAAAACGATTCAATTGATCTACAATTCAATTCTTGAAGTTTTCATCAAATCTTACTCCAAAATCCCCAACAGATTTTCTTGAAACTTTTTGCATGGCGTAAACTGACCGATCTCTATCTACAAATATTCGCTTATTGATGACTTCGAATTCTAAAGTAATTTGGGAAAGCCAAATTATGAATGCAAAACGATTCAATTGATCTACAATTCAGTTCTTGAGGTTTTTATCAAATCTTACTCCAAAATCCCCAAGAGATTTTCCTGAAACTTTTTTCATGGCGTAAACTGACCGATCTCTATCTACAGATATTCGCTTATTGATGACTTCGAATTCTAAAGTAATTTGGGAAAGCCAAATTATGAATGCAAAACGATTCAATTGATCTACAATTCAATTCTTGAAGTTTTCATCAAATCTTACTCCAAAATCCCCAACAGATTTTCTTGAAACTTTTTGCATGGCGTAAACTGACCGATCTCTATCTACAAATATTCGCTTATTGATGACTTCGAATTCTAAAGTATTTTAGGAAAGAAAAATTATGAATGCAAAACGATTCAATTGATCAACAATTCAATTCTAGAGGTTTTCATCAAATCTTACTCCCAAATCCCCAAGAGATTTTCTTGAAACTTTTTACATGGCTTAAACTGGCCGATCTTTCCCTACAAATATTCGCTTATTGATGACTTCGGATTCTAAAGTAGTTTAGGAAAGCAAAATTATGAATGCAAAACGATTCAATTGATCTACAATTCAATTCTTGAAGTTTTCATCAAATCTTACTCCAAAATCCCCAAGAGATTTCCTTCAAACTTTTTGCATGGCTTAAGCTGGCCGATCTCTATCTACAGATATTCGCTTATTGATGTCTTCGAATTCTAAAGTATTTTAGGAAAGCAAAATTATGAATGCAAAACGATTCAATTGATCAACAATTCAATTCTAGAGGTCTTCATCAAATCTTACTCCCAAATCCCCAAGAGATTTCCTTGAAACTTTTTGCATGGCTTAAACTGGCCGATCTCTATCTACAGATATTCGCTTATTGATGACTTCGAATTCTAAAGTAATTTGGGAAAGCCAAATTATGAATGCAAAACGATTCAGTTGATCTACAATTCAATTCTTGGGGTTTTCATCAAATCTTACCCCCAAATCCCATGGATCACAATTGAATCGTTCATCGTGTAGTTCATTTACTAATACTTTGATGAATTTTTAGTTTTAGGAAAAACTTCACATTTCTATATAAGCCTGTAAAATTTTTGCTAAACTATTCCTAATTTTTGTTTTTTATTTCCTAGGAATGGTTTGGGAAAAAGTCCACGCGCATAGGGTTTTAGAATAGCAGGTAGCAATGATGAGTTATGAAACCTTTGGTACTATGGAATGTGTACCAATTAATTAAATTTGTGTTTAATTCTGATTGTTACGTTGGCTGTATTTTGATTTTGGCCCGGCAAGCCCCAGAAAAATAATAAGTTTTGTTTAAACTCGGTTTGTATGATGAAAACGGATTACAAAATGAACTGCTTTTAAAAATGAATTTGGTAGGACTACGGTTTAATTAGCTCGCTTTCGTGTGAGTTTGCCTGCCCGCTCATTGTTGACGCAATTTAGAATATTTTTTTTTTCATTTTGTAAGTAATGTGAGGTTTCTCGCTTTATCATTTTTTTAGGAGTTCATGTATTTTGATTTTCAAGTAATAAACAATTATGAAATCGCAGAAGTGATTTGAAAATGGTGATTCAAAATTCAGTGAAGAAAGTTGCAAAAAGTTTAAGAATTGGAAGTAAAGAAATATAAATATTAAATATTGTGAAAGTCAGACTTAAGCCACAGACAGAGATGTTGATTCAGAGGAGGCGGCGGCTATAGAAGCAGAAGCAGCTACGATTGACGAGGAAGCAGAGAGAATACACCAGACGTGAGAGACTGGAGTCACTGGGTGAGTATGCAGTTTCACTCAATCGTGCTAAATACTCACGCCAATGCAGTGCAATTGGTCGGAGTAATGTGCGCAATTCTCAGGTGAAAGCTAAAGCGTGTTTTTTTAGGAGCGAACCAAGTTTATGATGTTAGTGCCTCCCGTTTGCATCTCGAACGATTTCGAATATCGAATAGGCGGGCCAACGTGACAGAGTCGCAACGCTTATGTTCTCCGTTCTCCTCAGCGCAATCCCAACCAAGTCGTGTGCTATAATTTAGTTGCTTCTTAAGTTCTATTTACTTACTGAGGCCGTAAATAAAAGCGCCATTGATGTGTTCCGCAATACGCATATGAAAATCTTAAAACTTTAGGCTCATTTCTAGGCATACAGCGACTCATGTCTCGCCTCATTGCATTCACCGAAATGGTTAAATTTAATGGTAGATTTGGCCTGAATGCTTTCAAATGCCAAGCCGTATTGCTCGCATTCGACATATTTGCAGTGAGCGAAAACCAACCAGCCATATTACCTCGTACATCATATCTGGTGAATGCGCATTTATACTGTGCTGCGTTGACTCTTAGCGGAAAACCTACTGTATAGAGATGCGATATATTAATCATTTTGCTAGACTGCATCATTTTGATTTTATTCGAGTAGTTCTTGCTGAATCTCAGCAACAACAAACACAAACCAATGAAGTAATTGGCGATCCGCAAAGTAGTGCTTATATCAGTGACATATTGCGTATAATTCATGTTCCACGGAATCATTTATCTTGTTATAGTGACTACGAACTTGATGAAAACAGCCATTCTCTCACCGACATTATGGGATACAAACGCACTGAATCTGAACATGATAGAAGCGGAAAATCTGTATCTACAGGCACGATTTGGAAACGACCCAAGGCACGACCATTTCACTTTATGAGGTTCGTTCGCCCTCGAATATAACTACACCTCGCTCTGGAAAGAAAGCTTGGTGAACAGCATCAACAATGGAGTCTTTGAAAATACCTTGTTTGACGCAATATAACAGCTCTTCGAGGCGCACATGACGGAATGCATGTACATTTTTCATACATTTACTCTCATTCCTGTGTACCGAGCTTCGCTTAAATAATGAAAATGGCAAGGCATTCGTCATTCAGTCCGATACCATTGAGGAACTAGTTTGTATTGCCAGACGTACTTTGCATTCTCGAAACATCTCACTCTTGATTTATTATACGTCGATGTACGTATAAAAGGAGATCTAATTCCTATAGACGACAATTTAAGGCAGATGCATCACAAGCTGAGCCGAGCAAGCTGTATCGCAAAAAATTATTGAGATACCTGAGCCAGTTCATAAAGATATGCCGCAAAATGGTACAGTTCAAAAGTTGGTGTTGGGATTAGGCGCAACACTAAGTACAATATCGTGAACGTGAATCACGTAATTAAAGTAGTGAAATACGCAACAACATCAACTGATTTGGCTTGTACAACGCGCTGCTCAATACCAATTTAAAGAGGATCCCAGCAGCATCAGAAAAGATGAGACACAATCGGCGATTGATTCTCAGTGGTTTCATGGTATTACTGTAGACATGGCTGTTCTTGGCGAAGAAATTAAAGATTTCTGGTGGAGAGTTGAGTTCCAGAATTAAGGCAGCCCTCGTATCCTATGGTGCTTGGGATTAAAAATGCTCCATCGTTTAATACAGAGGAAGGAATTAATTTTCTTGACGATGCGATTTATTGCCAAAACCAATGCACACTAGTTTCAAGAATATCTCGCAACTGTCCCGTTCTAGATTTAAGCTAGCTTTGCCAACAAATCATTTCCCAGACCTCTGACGAATTCACCCAAAGTAAGTTCATCCCAGCCAAATAAAAGTGGGTCAACAATAACTGCCGCACACGTCTGGGGTTATGGCAGAATTAAACGATAGCCTACTATTTACTAACTCAGAACCAACTGAGATGAATTAAAGGATCGCACTAGATCGCCAAAATGATACGGAAATAGTTCGGGATACTCAAGCATATTTTGTGGAAACGGCAAATATCTGTATGTAAAAGCACTTAGTGATTTTGTCATCTTTTCTTCCCCCAGACTTCATGAAAACGTGTTCGTTCTTAAACACAAGAAAGCCTGAATGGCATGTGATTTTATCAAAATAAAGTGACGGGTGCTTTTTCTAACATCTTTGACCGCAATGAGAAGCAACCAAAGAATGATTGAAACTAAAATTTCAAAGAGGTATGCCTAATGGAATCCGTGAAGGGAAGTTCTTTGAGCCTTTCTACAGTAGCCAGTAGAACAACACTGAAGAAAGTATGGGTGCTATACCAAAGGCTCCGAAAAATTATTACTATAGTCTCTTAGTCCTGAACCAGCACCATAGCAAGGAAAGCGAGCTAAAAGAGGAATACAACAGCAAAACGGAGGCGTCTTTTGCTCGCGAGGCCTAGTTAAATGAATGGAATAAATTCATGAGGCCCGCCCAAGGGCGAGAATAGCAGCTTGTAATTGTTTTCTGTCTATCAGAACTCGAAGAAGAATTTCAGTCAACTTGTGCAATAATGAATGTAAAGCAACTAGAGCTCTCCACAATAGTATCGACTAGCACAAAGAAGCTATTGAATGGCAGCGCAAACCGCATTAGGGTGTTAGTGACCGGAAGTGCAGCGGTTTGCAAGATTTTGATATTTAGTTCTCTTAAAAATGAGGCCAACTGCTGTTTTGAAAGAGCGGATGAAGGTAAGGATCAATCACAATTCCATCGTTTTAGTGACTTGTTTCAACTTACCTTGGTAAAACCATGCACATCTACAAGATCGAACTCCGTCTCAAATACAGTCAGCAAAACAGAAGGCATATTCAAGGAGTTGAAGATATTCGTCGGTATGAAGGTTATGTTGCGTTTCAACATTTAATTTGGAAGAGAACTCGTCAAAGGAGAGGTTGGACAACTATAACGGAGATTATTTGACACCAATCGAGAAGCCGTGGAGTGTTCAGTTTTTCGCTCTCCGGAACTTCGGAATGATCGAAAAGCAAATGCTGCCTATGATTTTATGTTGAACCATGAACGATAGATCATGCTAAGATGGAAAGTACTCCACAGCAGCCACACCAGCCGTAATTTTAAGGACAACACCACCTCCTTTTTTC